>OX465586.1:8870866-9470866 GCA_950022655.1 Alentia gelatinosa
CCACCACTGCTGGGGATGAAGGAGAAAGGTGGCTGTACACCACACCACATAGACATGGTATGAGATGGATTGGACTTTGATATAGCAGTAAATCTAACGCTGTTGGGGATGAAGGAGAAAGGTGGCTGCATTTCACACCACATAGACATGGTATGAGAACGAGTAGTCTTTGATATAGCAATAGGTCTACCACTTCTGGGGTGAAGGAGAAAGGTGACTGCAGTGGGGGAAGCATCTGATGCCCATTTTCAGGGCAGCCATAAAAGACAATGAATTAATATAAAAAAAATTGCAATGGATGTAAATTGTTAGTAAATATTGATCCACCATTTCCGTATATCTCAGTGACCAGGATAATGGGCTTGTGTAAATAGCCTTTTGTGAAACTATTTGTAATATTTGGTCGTCTCATGGACACCTTCACCCCCAACTGTAAATCCACAACATTAACACATTTCTATTAACCTTCTATCTGCCTTTTTGATCAACAAATCACCAACAGCTTATAAGAACCAATAGAAAAACAAGTAATAAAAAGCACGATGTCCCCCCATCTAAGCCAAAGATTATAACAACCAATAGGAAAAGCTCTAATAAAAAAAGAAAAATACATGAAACATGAAAGCAGATCATGCTAAACAGGCAACTAAACTGTGTATTATCTGAGGGCAGTATTGACCAGTGCAAACAATCGGTAAAACACTGATCCATATGGACCCGTTACAACGCCATATGCCGGGCGGATCGGCTTCCGGAGAGTTCTCCAAAAAAGGTGTGAAAGTCATGAAAGCGCGTTTTATGCTCGACTGGTACCTTGGTCACAACAGTGGGCACGCAATATGAAAACACTTCTATTCACAGCGGGGTGCTTTCCCGACACACGCCATGGCACCCATTGATGGCCTCTGTCTTCAGGTGGGCTGCAGCGGGCTGGAAATTACCTGTTCTCGCTCTGTTAACCTTACCTGGTCTGACAGGTGACAGTGTGAGCTCCCACCCGAGCCTTCACTCCACTCTCCCAGCAGATCTCCCGCAGCGCTTGTACTTACTTATCTCTGCTTCAACCCAACGCTGGGGCCCGTTTAATAATCTAGGATCGTACATGAAGACCCTCTTCTGCACACTAAGGAGAAAAGGGAAGATGTGGGTAAAATTTATTCAACACTTATGTACGACCTAATGGGCGGCTAATACTGTCTTAGCGAACAGACTTAAATATCATCAAACGATATAACCCTTGTACAAGATTTAGAAATAGGTCTTCATCCTAGATATCCTAGATTATCAAAGGGGCCCCTGGTGCCATATAGATATATACATTTATCCTACCCCTAATATAAAATCCCATAGGCTTAACATTGAGTTTCCGTATGCCACGCTGGCTGGCATACGGAGTTTTATATGCCACTAGTGGCATACAGAATTTGTATCACATAAAATTCCAAAATCGAGGAGACGGGGTAGGATAAAATCAAAACCTGATTCGTTTTAATCATGGCCACCGCATGCCACTCCTGGAGTTTTGGCTCCAGTCGTGGCATACGGTGGCCAAGATTAAAACTTATCCAGTTTTACGATAATATCTACTTATAAGTAAAACACAAAATACTCCTCAAAGTGATCAGAATTTAGGATATATGAAAAACTGGCGTATGGGGCAGATTTTGCCCCCAAAAAGGCAAAGTGCAGAGATACAAGCAGGGCAGGAAGTAATGCGCAGCATCTATGCTAGGAGAGTACCTTCACTCGTTGTGTTGGGTTCTGTGTGCCAGTCCTTCCACAAGCTCCAAAAGTTACCGAAAAGGTGTGAAAAGACACCGGCTTTTTGTTTTGTCAAAAGACCCGAAAGGAACATTTTCCAAAGAGGAATAAAAAAAAGAAAAAAGATTGGACACTGAGGTTCAAACGGGAGTTATGATGAAAGCGCTGAGGTTGGCTACCACTGTGAGGTGTGTGAGTGTGGTGTGTGTTGGTTTGTGTGAATGGGGTTTGTTTTGGTGGCGTTCTGACAAAAGGGTTTGTTCGTCTGCTCAGAACTGTACCGCCTTGTTTGGGGCGAGTGTGGCGTCGCGCAATACGACCTGACAAGCTGATTAGGTGCTCATAATAAGCAGGGATTAATTAGCATGAGTGCTGGTCACACCGCTATGTTTGATGTAAGGGGGGTGTGAGACAAGGGTGGCTGGCAGTCACTAGGAGTTTAACCCTTTCCATACGAGTTACCGAAATGCTACATGTAAAAACGCCTATTGAATTGGTGAATGTATGCTATTTACCTGAATTTAAAAAAATAAATAAAAAAAATAAAAAAAAGTTAGGCCCGGCGTCCACCTACTGCGATATGGCTCCGATATGGTCTACGATGCAACTCCCGATAAAAAAAATCAAAATCGCGTCGGAAGGTTACCTAATATCGGGGCAGTTGACCACGTTTCTGCGATTAGACACCGATAAAAACTCCATACAATGCGTGGTGGATTGGCATCTCTAGACATGATGTCTACGATTCTGCACCTTTCCGATATGGCACCGATATTTGTTTTTTTTGTATCGGTGCCATATCGGTAGGTCTAAATTTCTATCGCAGTAGGTGGACGCCAGGCCTTATACACCTATTCACAAGGGGCAACCATATACATTTTGTATTGTGTCCATTACTAGTTTATTATTTTCTCTTTGCTAAAGATGATGTGTTTTCTAGATGAAATTTCAAAAATTTTGCAGACGATTAATAAATCATTGCAATATATTCATTATAATGGGCCAACTGCAAACAGGATCCTATTATCTCTTTTCTTCTTCACTGTTTTCTCTTATTATTCTACATGTGAATGTTTGCCCGTCTAGTCTTGTAATGTCCTTTTGTGACCACTCTAGGAAAAAACGTCTTCGGACGATGGTTTGTCCATATTATGTGAAATAAAAAAATTCGGCACATTTTATGACATATTTATAGGTGGGTTTTTTTTCATATAAATGTGTGCGGGTGGGAAATTAGCAAAATTGATGCTTCAGGGCAGTATCACTCACGCTGGGTTAAAAAATAGGGATAAAAACAGGCTTGAGAATGAAAGTCATTGCTGGTGTCAGAGAGGGTGTGGTGGCGGGGTGCATTTGAGGACGTCCGGGGGTAAAAAAGGCTACCCCGGTGCTCGCCCCAGGGTCTGCCCGGCCCCGACCCCGCCCCGCCCCGGCCCCGACCCCGCCCCGCCCCGGCCCCCACCCCGCCCCGCCCCGGCGGGAAACCTCCCGGCGCCTTGTCGGGAACTAATCAGGGATGATCCTTTGGTTTAAAGGCAGACGACAATTGACGTTATTTTCCCGCCATTTTACATGCGGCCATTCACCATTGGAGTATGACACCGGATGGGAGTATGAGAAGATGTGATTGTGTGTCAGGGGGTTAGAATACATTATTATTATCATTATTATTATCATTATTAATATAGAAAAAGAGCTCAGATCAATAACAAAAAAAGTACTGAAAGGAGCGATACAACTGGGAACTGATATGGTCCAAACCTGCAACGTATAGTTTCATCTCTATTATTATAATGTCTTGATACACTTCATCACTGTATTTCTTCACACGAATACCTAAGTATCCCCAATATTGCAATTTCTACACCGGATGGGAGGGATGTGACTGTGTGTCGGGGGGGGGGGGGGGTAAAAATACCTTATTATTATCATCTTTATTATCAACTTAATACAAAGTGTCCATAAGAAACACATAGGGCGTGTGTATCACTGCAAACGGATATGTTGTATGCTCCGGCTTGCTATAAATTAAAGAGCTCATTTGGGAAAAACATTTTCTCAAAAATACTGTGCACCTAAAACTAACTAATATCAGCACGTCACCTATTGGGAAAAGGTGGACGATAAATACATTACAGACTGGTTTAAGGTAAAAATAGCAATATGGTCGTCGGGGTTGACGCTCGGATATTATCATATACCTGTGTTCGAATGTCTATGAAATACTGGCCGCTTCTAGGAGTGCAGTAATAATAATGTTCGTACCCGCTGTGAGAGTGACATAATAAGTCATTAAAATGTCGTTTTTTCATCGATTTTAAGGTATATAATAATAAGCAAACGTCCTCACTGTAGACGAAACTATTCTTGTTCTCCGTCAGTCATCGATTTCATGCTGCCTTCCGCCTATGGAGTCAGGCAGTATGATATCGACGACTGACCTCGAACAGGAACCGTTTCGTCCACAGTAAGGACGTTTCCTAATATTACTAAGCATCAACCCCTCAGAGCATATAGCCGCTTGTATCTGAAACCAGTTACTTTTGTGTATCTATATGCCTGTCAATAAGTCTATAGTAAATATTCCCTGCGGGTCCCCACATCATTATTGGTTTGTTCAAGGCACTAATTCACGTTCGTCGCACTAACCCACGTTCGTCGCACTAACTCCCATTCGTCGCACTAACCCACATTTCAGAGTAAATCTATAGGAAAGCTGTATGGACATACCCGGTGCATCTGAATATTGTTAAGATGAAATTGAAAATAACACATTATTTACTTTCTCAAATAATGGTGTGAGAACCGATATTGTATTAGGTATAAGCTAGAAATGAGAACGCAATAATATGCAGATTATTGAAGGATCGACAAAACTGGATATATAACCTATAAAAGCAGCCGACTTGCTTTATGGACAGACTTTATTCACTATGAACACTGTAACAGATCCAACTAGTATTTTTGTAGATGTACTTTTGTAATGCTGCAGGGTCAAAGTAAACCGGAATATGTTCTGATGACCCTGCAGGGTAAACAACGCAAATAAAAAAAAATTTAAAATACGGATACATTGTATGCTCTGGGATGTAAAACCGGAGCATAGAGAGTGTATGAAAAAATAGTGCATAACTAAAGTGAACTAAAATTAGCACACCTCCAATTGGATAAAGGTGGATCATATATACGATATAGACTGGTTTAAGATAAAAGCGGTTGTATGTACCTCGGGGATAACCCTACGCAATATCTTTGCATATGCTTGGATATTACTACGCATACGCCTCGGAGCATACAACCGCTTGTATCTGAAACCAGCCAATATTGTGTATTTATTATCCACCTAATACAAAATATGGGCATACCCGGCGCATGCAGACATGCGAGTAAGTACGCATATGGAAAGATAGTACCTATCAAAAAAATAGTGCATAACGGAAGTGAACTAATATTGGCACGCCACCAATTGGACAAAGGTGGATAATGAATACAAGAGAGACTGGTTTCAGATAAAAGCGGCTGCATACGCTCGGATATTACTTCCCAACAACTCCTCCGAGCACACGGCCGCTTGAACCTACAACCAGTCAATATTATGTACCAGGTAGCCCTACCCTCTCCTGCCAATGTGTTTTCATAAACCCGTAAATACCCCCGGGGTGAGGGAGGACAGAGAGGCTGACATGAAAACCTCCAAACCTGTCAGCGGCGGCGTCCTTATTGTGACGTCACGGCGTCACGATATGCTAATGAGCATGGATGTGACAAATCAGTACATTGAGTTGTACCACAGAGGAGGGGGTGAGGTAGACTGGCTCCAGTCCCTGCATCCTATACTACCCTCCTTGCTGGGATACAGGGACTGGTAAAATCAGTAATGGTGTTTAGCTCCAGTATTCCAACACTCTCTATACAGATATCCTGGCTACTGGTCAGGATATCGCTGGGAGATTGATACCCTCTCACTTTCATCTTAAGCAGGTCACAGTCAGGAGTAGGCGAAACTTATTGCTATGACAACACAGGTAGCCAGAGAACTGGAGGAGGGAAGGGGGGGTGGGTAGGAGGAGGTATAGAGTTACAGGGAGTGGCTTGGGGCCATAAACAGGAGATTCTGTTCATAGTGGACAAGTCTTTGATTCATGGGCCAGTCAGAGAAGGATACATACTAAAATAAACTTTATTCTGATTGTGATTAATCATTTAAGGAATGTTCATAATCAAAGACTTGAGCAAGTCTAGGGGTGAGGAGGTGGTGAGGTGAGGTTGGGGTGGGGGTAGGGTTGGTACAGGGGGTGGCCTGGGGGTAGGGACCCCACCCCACGCGGATGGGGAACTAATACCCCACATCTATCACCACCCCGTCTTGTTGCTGACAAAGTGGCCGCTAATTAAGATAATTAAGTGATTGGGTGATTAGGCCGCGCACCTAAATGGCGGGTTACTCGGGTCAGAGCCCTCCAAAAGTCGTCTGCTCTCTCCTGACGGTGTCGAAAATAAAGCGCGGGAAAAAATGTCGTCTGCTAATTTGATACGGTGATCCGTTAAGGAAATTACTAGCGATGTCGTCAGCCTCTCCTTTGGGTTAAGATGGAGTGGGGAGGCAAAGTAACTTGAATTTTTTTTTTCTCGAAGGGGATATATATATATATTTTTTTTAAAGGTTTTTATTTATACTGGAGTGAACAGCTTGGCAATGTAATGCCTATCCTCCGCTGGCTCCAGTTAAAATATTCTTAGCAGTAACTATGTCCAGATTGACGTCATCAACATAAAAAAAAATATTGATGATCTGAAATGCCAGATTCCTGAATCTGTGCTCAAAATCGGTAGGTGTAAATTCGGCCGAAGGTGTATAATGAATTAAGAACACTCTATTTGGTGCCAAGTGTTGTCACCAATGCGACCATTTTGGCCCTGTTCCTAAGGAGGTCGCAATAGGGGGGTTAGTATCATCCAGAGACCCCTGATATTAACAAAATCTAACAGGGAGTGTGTATATCGATTGTAAGGAATATTACTATATACCCATGCCATATATTATGGAGAAACCAAACAAGAGTTAGTTGTGTTGCTGTTTATCGCAGGACGGCAAGATCGCGACGGCAAGATCGCGTTCTCGGCTTCGCCTCGCGCAGTAATACGCGATCTTGCCGGAGTGCGATGAACAATAACACGACTTACTCGAGTTTGGTTTAGAATTTATCCTACCCCGCCCGTCTAAATTACTTCTACATTAACAGGTGACGTCATTTGTCAAGTGCATCCCACTAGAGCAATATTTTCCATTTTTCTGAACTGCAGACCAGACCGAATACAGTGACCCAATGTTAGGCCTATGGAGTTTTTTATCAGGGATAGGATAAACTGTAAATATGCACTGTTTTGCCATATAACATAAGAAATACTGTGCGGAACAGTGTTTCGTAGGGGAAAATACAGAACACCTTCCCATATATATTGACTTAAATATCAGTTGTTAGGCCAAAATGAATCAATGATTTTTCCTAATTTCGGGTATATAGTAAATATACAACGTCCAACCATGCTTGTACAAGCCATAAAACTCGATGATGATTTACTGCTCATACGGAACTTGGCGTAAATGCCTCGTTCCGTACGAACCTTAAATCATCATCTCGTTTTGTGGCTTGTACAGGATGGTCAGGACGTTTTATATAAAAACAAAATGCACAAGAGTTGTAGTTGTAGATTTGATGGAGCCACCCCTGGTGCGGCTACTGACACTTGTTGAAATTTGATCTGCGGACTGAAGAGGCAATGGACGCTGACAGGATAATAACAGTAATAAGACTCACCTGCCGTCAAATTGATCTATTACTGTGCATACTGCCCCCCACCCTATTTTTGGAGAGAGAGAATTATTTTCCTTTAGTTCTAGAAGTGTTTATTATTATATACCTGTGTCCGAATGTCTATGAAATACTGCCCTCTGCTAGGGGTGCAGTAATAATAATGTTCGTGCCCGCTGTGAGAGTGACTTAATAAGTCATTTCATTAAAATGTCATTTTTTCATCGATTTAAGGTATATAATAATAAGCAAACGTCCTGACTGTAGACGAAACAATTCTAGTTCTCGGTCAGTCATCGATTTCCTACTGCCTTCCGCCTATGGCGTCAGGCAGTAGGATATCGACGACTGACCTCGAACAGGAAACGTTTCATCTACAGTAAGGACGTTTCCTAATATTACTGATCTGGTATATTAAGATTTCCTCAGTGATATATAAAAGTGCTCCACACCCAGAGCATCCTTTAAAACACAAATATATAAGGCTCAGCGTCCACCTACTCCGTTAGACATTTAAGAGCTCCCGATACATTACGATGCACAATGCAAAAAATTGTAGATAATCAGGAATCTCTTTATCGTAGACAAACGTTTAGACTACGACGACGTGCATCGTAATCTATTTTTAGGTATGTCGTAAGACCTATCGTAGACGATTTGGAGCTCAGTGGATGCCGGTCTAAAAAGTTATAATGCATATTGCCCCCGCCCCCTTTGAGAGAGAGTTTTTTAATCGTTTTCATTTTGTTTCAGCAGAGTTGTTTTTTTTTGTTTTTTTTTATTTCAAGAAAGAAAATAACAGCCAGTTCTGCCTCATGGCAGTTCTTCCACTGGTTAGTTGATACATCAAGTTCATCAAGTTAATCCAACCAAGTGTTTATTACTAGAAACTAGCACATTGTGATTTCCTCAGTGATATATGAAAGTATTCCATACCCATAGCATCCTTAGAAATACATACGGGTAAATTAGACAGTCTATCACAATTCTTTAGAGCAAATTAAGCCCTCAAAATGGAATTACTGTCCTCAACTTCCCTGGACGTGCGTTGGAAATTTCTTTCTTTTTCTTGGTGGGGGGGGGGGGGGTGCATAGGTCCCTTGGGTAAATATGACTTAAGCTCTATGTGAAACAGAGAGCACCCCATAGAACCACACAGTGACTGACAGTTCGAAGAGCTGCACGACACACGGCTCTATTCAGTATAGTGAGACCCGAAAACACAGTTCGGAGCTCTAGACCAATCAGAAAGCCGCTCGCCGGGGTATGCAAATGAGACCGCTGGAACCTCCTGCGGTCCACTTCCCTGTTCTCTCTATTCCGTGGTCGCAAAGCGGTAGGGATAGAAGTGTCGATACGCCTCGTCTCAGAAATAAATATGACTTAAGATCAATCTTCTCACAGACTCAGGTTATTGCATTATTTCAATGTTTCGTATGGCTTTACTGACTTTATTTGTTAATGTATGGATGTACACGTGTAACATGTAACGCCGATGGAGGAACACATGTCAACAGAACTTCTAGATGCAAATGCTCATCTGTTCTAGATCCAAAATAAATGAAACGAGGCCAAAGTTCCTCTATGGCAAGCCAAAATAATCGATAAAATCCATTGATAATTTGTCCTACTGCCTGGGGTTTTTGATGGTGCCGGAGGCAAGATAGCCGCCTCAGTAGCCCAATAGCTATGTGCTATATATAAAAAGGCATGTAGCAACGTATTCTTATATTACCTGACCCAATATCAACTTTGTATATACTACTTAGAGTATCAGGGAGATTACTGTGAATCAATGTCCATAATCCTAATCCCGCTAATCCCTGTAGTTTACCCTCTCCCGGTTGAATTTTCAATCCACATTACATGCCAAAACTGTTCTCGTTAATTTCCATCATATTAAAAAATGTTTCACCAGGAAAGTTTTCACCATGCATTTAATCCCATCTAATTAGTACAAGGCACCCAGAAACAATTATAAGTTTCCGTATACTACTCAGTCCGTAATTAAAGCGAAAGGTACCAGAAACAATTACATGTTTCTATATACTACTCTGCTGTATATATAGCTTGTACCCGGCACGAAAAAGGCTATTATTAGTCTCGTGGCAAGATATGCCATTCATTTCATATCTATTGAGCTCATATACTCTGCCTCAAGGACAGATTGGTCACATAGACTTTGTGCATGCTACAAGAAACTAATCCTTTACCATCTGTGTGCTAACACTGTGATATTGGGAAAGATGCAGAGGGCCAGTGTCTTAGGGCTGTTCCCAGCTGACCATGACCAATCAGTAGAAACCAAAGTACTTTATTGACCCACTAGTGCTTGATATATGTGGATCCTAGAAAGATAGTTGCAGAACTGCCAAGTTCACTGGGTGCAAGTGGGTTACAGAAAATTACCCATAGGCTGAATATAACCCAAACTTTCTAATTGTTATTCATCTATGATTCCACACCCATTCATTGAATAAACATACCATTTCCTCCTAGTTCCTAGCTCTTTGGGTCTCTGATTTGTTTCATGAAAAGGTAGAAATGTAAATAAAATGTGACAAAGGCAAATGCTGCAGGTCAACAATCATTTAATCACCACGAGAGAATAAATTACAGAAGTGTTTTACATCTATTTACAAAGATAGTTCTCAGTAAGGCACAAACCCACTAAGAATCACCAGGTACTTATATATAATTAAAATATCGGTAATATTGGTAAAAACCTGATAAATATAGGCAATCTGTTAATATCGATCAACATCTAAGGCACCTTACAGCTATAGGTAAGAGATTCAGTCACTGTAGCTTTTGGGAGGATTGTAAATATCCATATCAACATTTTGTGTATAATCAAGTGTTATTTGGTTAATTAATGAGATCAGTTAGATTAACTGGTGTGTCATTCAAGTGTTTATTATGGTATAGGGGACATAGCTATTCTCATATGGAGTCCGCCATTTGTCACCGACGTACTGGAACCTCCCACTCTCCCAGCACCTCCTTTGTCCCCAATGAGTTGCAAGTGGGGCAAAGGAGCTGCTAGGAGACTAGACGCGTCTACCAAGGCACTGGAACACCTACACTCTCTTGGCATATTCTTCCTACCACTTGGTTTAGAAATGGGATGAAGGATCTGTTAGGAGATAATAACGCTGAGTAAGGCCTCTAACGGATCACTAAGTAACCAGGATACACTCTGTACCATATAGGGTACAGAGCCATTGCTAGTTCATAAAGCAGTCCCCTGGAGGCTGACTGTAGCATCTGACAGATGGTGCCACCATTTGGTGGACAGTTCATCTACTGTGAGTCTATGTTTTATAATGCCTCCTTTGTCTCTCTACGCCCATTGCAGACGACTTCAAGATGAAACCCAGGAAATGTTTGTTTTCTCATCAAAGGCTCTATACACAGAAGTGAGAAAGGCTGGAACTGTGACAGTGGCCTATTATCACTCACTTACTTTCGCATCTCCAGTAGTGAAGAACCTACTTTTTCACATCAAGCAGTGGAGATTACCTACTCTGAGCCAAAATGGCGACACCAACGGAATATTACCTATATGCCTCTCTATATAATGTGTGTATGTACATAACTGTCTTTGCTCTAGCTTCACAGAAGAGCGGCTCAAGTTAGAGATTTATTTTTCTCGCAGTCGTCATCAGAACTCAAACAGTCTCCGTTGTTCTCCTCACACTCATCATCGATTTGTAACTCTTCCTGTTCCAAGTCCCTTTCCTCCCTCCCATCAGAGAGTTCCACATCCAAACACTCCTCCTTCACTTCCGCTTCCTGTTGGCAGCACTTCCGTTCGGCGCCTTCCGTCGCGCATGCGTGCTTCTCAGACGCGGCGTCTGCGTTCGTCTGCCCACTTCCTGTTCGGCTGCTCCTCGGTGCGCATGTGCGAAGACACCGGCATTTCTCGCGAGATTCCACGTCCCCTTCCTTCTTGTACTTGACACGGCGGTTCTGGAACCAGATCTTCACTTGTTTCTCGGAAAGGCTGAGGTAGGTGGCGATCTCGATTCTGCGCAGACGAGACAGGTACATGTTGTTGTTGAACTCTCGCTCTAACTCCAGAAGCTGCGTCGACGTGAACGCTGTGCGGATCCGCTTCCCGCCCGCCAGGTCATCGTCGGCACTTCCGGTCGACGGCGGGCTCACGCGACCGGCATTTCCGTTTCCTGTAAGAATAGAAAAAAGTTCAAATTTAATTCCAGGTGAATTTTATTTTGTTATCGACCTAATACAAAGTGTGCATAGAAAATTCATAGGGAGTGTGTATCACCATACCCTTATGTATCACCATACCCTTAGCATACAGATATATCAACCTAATACAAAGTGTGCATAGAAAACTCATAGGAACTGTGTATGGACATACCCGGAGCGTACGGATATGTTGTATGCACTGGGTGGCGCATATCGAAAAGAGTGCGTATAGAAAAATAGTGCATGATTAAAACGAACCGATATCGGCATGCGACTTGTCCAGAAAAGGTGGATAATAAAAACAATATAGACTGGTTTCAGATAAAAGCAGTTGTATGCTCCTTGGAGTTGACTCTGCACAATAACTTGAAGGTCTAGTGAAACCTATTTCAGATTTTGACAGACCTGTTGATTTATCTAATAATGCTATTCCCCATTGACATTAGGAGATTTACAAATAATTACGTATGCTAATTCGCCCTAATGGGGGCGGCAGCTGCTGGTAATCTCATCGAATTGACCACAATCACCCGCGCTGCTTTGAAAAGACCACCAGAAAACCGTTTCTCTCTCTATAGTATTTTGTGCTTAGCCTTGAGAGTGGTGTGGGTGGAGAGTGATGGGCACTCCACACACTCGCCCAGCACTTATTGTGATTTAAAGGCATATCCTACAGTGCGTACATAATTTATGGATGGCCCTTATGGGCAAAATGTAATATCTTGCCTAGTTTATAGGCCTATTTAGTATTTGCAATAGGCTTGTTTACGCTTGCCTGGCGTATATAGGAAATTTCTGGAAAAATATGGTTATTTTCAATTCTTTTAAAAACAATGCCGGTGACCTATCGTTGTTATCATTTAAATGTGCATTACTATGTATACATTTACTATAAACTATGTGAAAGTTTGAAGGGTTTTACCTTATGAAAACTAACTTTTCCGAATGTCTATAAATTCTATTATAATATCATAACAATATCTCTCTCTAAATCAAAAACTAGCACAGTGACCTCCAATTTAAAGTTAGACATGTTTTCTGTAATACTTTGATGTCATTATATTCAAATTTCAGGAAATAATTTCCCCATTATGCCTTTTACCTAGAAGCAAAGTTCATCATAATTTCCTGGAAATTGAATAGGATGACATCAATGTCTTGTAGAACACAATGCTAAGAATGTGGGTCATCATGGTAGTATTTCATTTAGAGATAGAAATCATTATGATATTATAATAGAAAGATAGAATAATTCGTAAAAGTAGTTTTTAACATTGTAAAGCCCATATCAATTCCCTCTTCCTTTCAGAGATTAGATCAAATGTATACTACTACACATTTGATTTTTAAAAACATAGATCGCCGTCCTAGTTTTTGAAAAAATTTAAGAAAACTATATTTTTCAGTATATTTCTAATATAAAGGGAGTCAAATGTAAATTGGCTTAATTTACCTATTGGACAAGGTCAAACATAGACTGGCCTCAGTCCCTGTATCCTACCGCCACCGCACCGCCCCTACCCCTCCACCCGCTTGATACATGGGCCAGTGAGAGAAAGATAATATTATAATGAACATTTTTCTGATTGTGTTTAATCATTTGATGAATGTTCATAATCAAATACTTGAGCAAGTCTAGGTCAAACTCTATACTATCCTATACTTCTAGTATCAGATTAAGTCAAAAGAACCGGTTTGAATTTATCATCGTCAGCATTTGAAAATCACCAGGTGGCGCCACTGTGTATTGTAGGATATGCCTTTAACGGAGCGTTGAAACGGGGTCCTAACAGCAGATCAATCACTGTGAGGTATCGTGAGAACCTCAGAGGCTGTGTGGAGTGCAGGGACTGGCCAGTGGTGGCCGCAGTGTTGGCTTAACGTCAGTGTAACCTCCGGTCACCTCGATAAAGTAACCACCGTCCGCCCGTCCCGCCACCCCGGCGTGAGGGCTTGGAGGGCCCGGGGGGAGGACCCCTCTGACACCGGTGTCAGGGTGTCAGGAGCCCGTAATGATATAATGCAATTACAGGCTACAGTGTCGCCGCACTCAAGAGGGGGATGTCAATGGGGTCTCAGGGCCCGGGGCAGACCGGGGCGGGACCGGGGGGTCAGCCGGGCTTTAGGCGGGTTGAACCCGGGGTCAGGGGCCCGGCGCCCCTCGGTCTCCCCTTTTCAGGCGTGTCGCCGGTTGTAGGGGGTAGAATAGACTGGCTCCAGTCCCTGCATCCTATGTCTACTCTCCTCACTGGCTCTAGTCCCTGCATCCTATGTCTACTCCCCTCGCCGGGATACAGGGACTGGTACAATCGGTAATGGTGTTAGATTTCTGGCGCTGTATAGCGCCAGTATTTCCAACACTCTCCATACAGATATCATAGCTACTGGTCAGATATCTGCTGGGAGATTGATGCCCTCTCACTTTGATCTTAATCTGATCAGGAGTAGGCGAAATTTATTGCTATGACAACACAAGCGGCCAGGGAACAGGAGGAGGGGAGGGAGGAGGAGTAGGAGAAGGTACATGTATAGGGTTACAGGGAGTGGCTTGGGGCCATAAACATGAGATTCTGTTCATAGTGGACAAGTCTTTGATTCATGGGCCAGTCAGAAAAGGATACATATTTTAATGAACTTTATTCTGATTGTGATTAATCATTCAATGAATGTTCATAATCAAAGACTTGAGCAAGTCTAGTGGTAGGATTAGGTGCGACCATCGAGCCTAACCCTGTAGGCTCGTTGTAGCGCCACCAACGGTAGGTAAACATAGGTCGGGTGTGTCCTCTGTGGCCCTGTACAACCTCAGCGATGTGTGGGTGTAACTTTATCCTCAGAGCTGTTGTCAAACATCTCCGAGTGCCCTGTGGTCGCCTTGTTGGGTGTATATATGCGGCGATGATAAAACCAACCACCCCCAGGCACTTCAAGTCCCACTACGGGCTTCTGTTGCCGACTCTGTACGCCTGAACAGGGTGTTAAAGCCGGGGACACACCAAGAGAGAAACGGCAGCGATCTCCGGAATAGCCAACAGAAAATGGCATGTGTGTGAGCTATTATTTCATATTCCACCTGGTTATTGCCTCTGCGATGTTAAATTATCGGTTAGAAATAGCATTATGATATTTTTCTTTTTGCGACTATACAGGTCGCTGCCGTTTCTGGCTTGGCGTGTTCCGGCTTGGAGTTTAAACACACCAAGGAATGTAAACCACGAGAAGTTGACGCGTAGTAATATGCGAGCGTTAGTGTGTGTATTACGACTTATACCATCGATAATAAAAAAAAAATATAATAACATCTTTACACTTGGCCAATACAGAGGAACCTTAAGTCCACCAAGTCTGTTTGATATGCTTTAATTTGAGAATTTTGTTTACATAAATTGGATTTCAGAATCCTGTACTCAATAATAAAAAGGAACTGCATCGAGATCCATAAGCCGCTGAGAATATACCATCAGTTTGGGTTGCGGAGTAATCTTACGAGGCATGTGGCGTATTCTCAGTGGCCCCTGATCAAGTGCAGTTCACATTTCATCTCATCCCTATCACTGAATGATTGGCTAATGTTTGTGATGTCATCGCCCACTCAATATTTTATTTTACAATATTCCATGGGCGTTGAGTATAAGTTCCCAATGTTAAGTCTATGGGGAAGAAATAGCAGGGATGAGGTGAATATTTAGCTCTATTTAGTGCAGTAACTGCTTAATGAGAGATATATTTATGGAAAGTGGATATCAATGATATACAAGACAAATAGACAATCCTGCCTCCTTTACTGTGTGAACTCTGACTCTCCACTCTTGATGCGAACTCTAGCCAGAGAATCACCAAAACAAGTGGAATGTGAGCCCATTATTATGTGTATAATGATGTGTACTTATGAAAACTGCACATATATATACATACATATGTAATAGTATTCATAGGTATTTTGATTTACCCTCTAAGCTAATACAAAGTGTCCACAGAAAACACATAGGGGTTGTCTATCACCATACTTGGAGCATACGAATACGTTAAATGCTCTTGGGCCCTGTTCAAATGTTTTTTCGTCCTAGCGGAAGAATTCTTCTAGGATCATGCCAGCAATTCAAGACTTATCTCAGGAGGAAAGACCTTTCCTGTTTAACAAATGGTATCCCCTCTAGGGTGGGAATCCTGCATAATTAGTCTTCTACGAGTGAATTCGGTCTTCGGTTAGGAGAAATAGACTGTCAGAGAGCTTTGGGGGTCCCTGTGGAGGAGCTTTTGTACTTCCAGCTTGCTGCAATAAAGGTATCCCTTCACTATCTGCATGCTATTCACCGTGATATTAGGAAATGAGCAGAGTGCCAGTGTCTCAGGGTCTTAGAGCAATGCCCAGCTAAGTATGACCAATTTACTCATGACCGAAATACCTCAATGACATACTGGGGCTTGATATGTTTGGATCCTAGAGTCTCAGGCAGTTGCAGAAAGGGCAAGTTGACTGGGTGCAATGGGTTACTGCAGAAGATGATCCATAGACTGAATATATCCAAGATCTTTTAATTGTTATTCATTTTGATTCCACATTCATTCATCAATGATGAATATACCATTTGCTCCTAGTTTTTAGATGTATGAATTTACCCACTCAATGGTACACCTTGCTTTAGGGGACACTTCAGCCAAGAATGGATAGCGACCCCTTAAGTGGGGTTCTACTGTATTTTTGTGTATATTGTTTGCGACATATATTGAGTACATATTAGGTTCATATAGCATAATATTTCTGCCTATTTTGATCATATCATACATACTAAGTGCATGTGTATGTTAGTACGTTCATTACCATAATAATATTGGTATGTATTTTAATGTGATGTACATACCTAGGTTCATATATCTGATCCTCTATGATACTGTATGATTTCTATATATTCTAATGATGCGATATATAGTGAGTACATCATACCTAGGTTTACATAACTTACAATAGAACCCCATGTAAGCGGACACCCTCTGTTCTGGTCTAAAGTGTCTGCTTATGTGGGATGACCCCTTATGCAGGGTTAAGATAAACATCTAATTGAGGGATCCATTCTCAGCAAAGGTGTCTGTTAACGTGGGGTGTCAACTTATGCGGGATGTTTGAAAGGCAGGGTTCTACTGTATCAGTGTTTGTATTTTGTTGGTGTGATGTAATGAAGTCCATACTTAGGTTCATGTTTCAGATCATCTACAGTACTATTCTGTGTATTTTAAAGAGGTGTGTCAGTTTGGTAGTGAGTACATGTATCAGATCCTCTTAAGTATTATTTCTGTGTATTGTAACAATGCGATATACATAGTGACTACATACCTAGGTTCATGTATCCTCTAAAGTACTATGTCTGTGTACTTTAACAATGAGATATATATATATATTGAGTACTTACCTAGGTTCATGTATCGGATCCTCTGCGTATCCGCGGACCTCCCTCCGGGGTTCGCTCTCTCCGCTCCGCTCCCCGCGCCGCCCGCCCCGACGCCCCGGGGCTGGAAGGCCGACCCGCCGGAGGACAGCGCCCCGAGAGGCGGCGGGCGGACCGTGGAGAAGCCGGGAGCCATGAGGGGGAGTCCGGGGTGCAGGGGCAGGCTGGCGGCGGGGGCGGTGGGCAGGGGCTTCAGCACGGGCACGCTGGAGGTGAGCGGGAGGACGGGGTATGTGCCGGAGGAGGACGTGGAGGATGGGGTGGCGGTGTGGGCGCACAGGGCGCAACACATGTCAAAGGCCAGCCCCCGGTGGTGGTGCAGCATGTGGTTGTAGTACACCGCCGAGCTCGCGTAGCTCCCCGCCGCTGGGCTGAGCAGGTGCGGGGAAAACCCCGCCGCCGCTGCCGCCGCCGCTGCAGCCGCCGCCGCCGCTTGCCCGACCGCCAACATGGGGTGATGCACCTGCGAGCCCGGGGTAACCCCGACCCCGCCGCCCGAAGCCAAGGGAGCTTCCCCCGCAGAGGCGACCGGGGACTTCTTCAGGATGAGAGAGTCCACGAAGAAGGACCGGGACATAGTCATCTGGAGTGTTCCTGTGCTGGAGCGAGTCCTCGGAGAAATATGGAGTAAAAATAGTGTGGTGTTCCTTTGTGGATGGAGTTGAGATCGTGTCCTTGGAGTATAGTTTCTATTGGGTGCAGTGTATCATATCTGTTTTATACACTGTAAAGTGAGGTGTGAGTGTAAGTGTCCACCTGTTGTGTAGTCCCACAGTGAATGGTATATAATCACCGATAAATATGTGATATTTGAATGAGTGTCGCTCATTAGAAAGTTGCGTTGCTCATTAGAAAGTTACTACGGTGACTCAGGCAGAACGTTGGTGGCTATCCCTGATCCATACAGAATGAGTTATCAGTGTCTCGCTTCTACCTCTCACTCCGCCTCCCGTAGAGCGAGTCGCGCCCCAGTCCCGAATGGCGCCAATATTTATACCAAATGTCGTCTGCCTGCTCGCCCACGTGGCCCGTCCATAATTATCCATCAATCATGCGCGCCGCCGACCAGTGCAACACGCTCCCGCGCAGCCTAATTTGCATGTCAGCTTTTGTCGCACCCACAACGAGGCTAATCGCGCTGCGGTGCTGCCACCACCCGGCGCGGGGCGGGACTTGACGGGCGACAAAGCGGGGACGCTGGGTGCGGGTGGGAGGGGGGATTGAGGGGAGGGGGAGGGGGGTTGACAATGAACTATCGTCTGGTCTTTAAGCGTTGGGAATGAGTTGAAATGGGCGCGGAATTAGCGGTATTAATGTGACAGCAGACGAGAGGGAGCGCCAGGAATCTCAACCACTCGCATATAATAAAACCCAGAGCCGGAAAAGATGTCGGATGAGGAGTGAAAGGGAACTTGTCAGGGGACTCCTTGGTCGCACGTGGCGATGGCCGCTGAATGAATCCCGAGGCGGGGCTCTGGGTCTTTCATCAGGGATTTAAATGCCATCTTCTGTGAATTCAAAGCGTTTCGCGGGCTTTTCAGTGGAAAAGCAGACGACAAACACGACATCAATAACACTCGGCGTCCTGATGATAACTACAACAATATAGCACTCAGGGTCCTCATAATAAGGATAATAATAATTCTGTCCTGAGTAGGGGGTGTTTATGAAGGAGGTAGGGGGGGCCTTTGGATCAGGGGATTGATTGACTATATGTAATTAATCCAGACTCCAATAAGGGCCTTTAGAAGAAGATTAATGAAGAATAGAATTTTGAGTAGCATGTCCAGAAAGAATGGACTGAAGGAAAAGACTGAAGTTATAGCTCCTATTTATATAGTCAATTTCTTTAATTAATGAACCATATATATATTGTATTCCATTCGAGTTATGAAAATCAAATTAAGATCATATAAGATTCTATTTATGACAATGGGCGCGGAATTAATGTGACAGCAGACCAGATCTTGATAATGAAATAGGGCTCATGACAGACCAGACAAATTAAAAGTGTAAGTTTATATAAACATGAAAATAGTTCTAAATATGAATTACAATAGATACATATTTATTATGTATAGCATAGGATATACAAATCATATAATCCTTATTTGGGGATATACATAAAATATTGCAAAAGAAAAAATAAACAAATATATATGAAGTACATACCACCATACCCTTTCGCAATAAAATACCATGCATTTTTTTATAAAATGAATTCTTCGCACGCGAGGCCCCGTTAAGCGTGAGTTGACACCTCGCGTGGCCGGCTAGTTAGTAAACAGCCCCCACCCCAACACAAGCACGCCCCTACAGGCCCCCCGGTATGTACGCCCACACAGTATACCCCTCCCGTACTATACACACGCCCACTACACACTCACACCCTCCCAAACACACCTCACACCTCCCACAGCTGGTGGCCCGGGGCTGGGGGCTTATCGAGTTACATTCCCACCTTAACCCTGCGTTTTTACGGCTCCCCTCGCCACCCCTCAGTAAGAAAACCAAGAAAAAAGATTTACCCCCAACCCCAACACCATCACCTTACAAATGGGGGTGTGTGCGGGTCATATGTGAGTTCTATTATTAGCACCATCACCATCAGTGATGGGGATGGTGGACAGAGGGGCGTCCAGTTAATGTTGTGTGTATTTATTTACTCAGATTTTTATCAATAAGATTTTTGCTTATAATTCAGTCACATTTAATCACTAATGCATATCATGTTGTTTCATATAATTCTCTTCTTATCGTATTACAATGATTATATACAAGGTCGTAAGCTCCCAGGACTAGACGCGTAGTAATATCCGAGCGAATACGAGGATATTACGTAGATTCTAGTCCGAGTAGGTTACCACCGCTTTTATCTGAAACCAGTTTATATTGTAATTATCATTGAGAATTGAACATTTTGATTATCAAAGAAAAGACAAAATAACCACGCACTACTTTGTACACTTTTTGGACTTTTTTCCGGGGGATTACGACCACCCATGAATTACGCACTCGCTATAATTGGTGGACAATAAAAATGTGTATGGTTCTTGGTGATAGAGTGGATGGAATACCAGAGGCAGCAGAAAACTCTATTCCCTAAAATGTCAATTCAAGTTGCATTATTATCGGCGAGAAACAAAAAAAAAGGAAATTATATTTAGGATTAACCATGTTTACACGTGAATCAAAGATATATTACCCTAAATACATATACATGTATATAGCACATACATTCTTTAGGAAAGAGAATGCAACTTAATCCCTATCTGAATCAATAGGTAGATCTGAAACCCAAGCTAGTCTTTCCATAACACACCGGTTCTATAGGTATATATTATGAGGATACACAACCCCTACACTCCCACTCCACCCATTATGAGTGCAAATTGGCCAGCACTTTAAAGTGGTTGACATTCAATGGAGTTTACACCTCCAGGTGGTTGCTGATGGTATTCTTTAAGTGGGGGAAGCAGGGAAATTAGGGGTGACCGTATGGGGGGGGGGGGGCCTCAACAGTCGTCGGGGGGCGGGGGGAAGGGGCGGGTTTTTTTTGGTCTGGGCGTCGGGTCGTGAAAAATGTTGCCCAAAACATGTCGTCTGTAATCAGGGACTTTGTTCAGTCACCTGTAAACGCTCCCGTATGGTGGGATTCACACTGCTGAGATTTTGTACCCTGTAAAGTGGGATTCACACGATGGGATTCATGTACCGAACAAGGTGTTTGTCTGAGACAAATCCTGCTGAGATTCTGTACCCTGTAAGGTGGAATTCACAGATGGGATTCATGTACCGAACAAGGTGTTTGTCTGAGACAAATCCTGCTGAGATTCTGTACCCTGTAAAGTGGGATTCACACGATGGGATTCATGTACTGAACAAGGTGTTTGTCTGAGACAAATCCTGCTGAGACAAATCTCCTCGTCTGAATTGTAGGGTTCCATTTTCCTGAGACAAATTATTTTCCCTGCGACAATTAGCTCTCACCAGGTACAGAATCTCATGACATTTTGATTCTAAACACGTTTAAATTTACAGGGAAATTTTGGTGAGACAAATGGACCTGCTGCGACTATGTACCTGCCCTAGCCAATAGCAGGGCAGTAAGCATAATCACATGTTTGTAACACCCCTCACCTCACGGGTACTTGAGTCCCAGAATGATTGTTCAATGTGACTATGTCTGAGATTATATACCAGGTGTGTCCTCCCTGTGAATCAAATTCGCCATTTTTCCTTGAGTCTGATAAAAGCACTTTGCCATGAGAATTTTGTACCAACCGAGAATCGTCTGAGACTATGGGAAAGGTGTGAAGGACACCAATCTCAGGTACCTGGGTCTCTACGTGTGAATCCCACTTAAGTCTCGAGGTCTCTCGCGAGGTTCCACGAGGTCTCGCGCAGGCGCACGGAGCAGGGATTGGGACTGTTGTCTGTTGAGCTCCGTTCATACGATTCGTTTGGTGAATCTGCCGGGAAGGCGGGTCGCATTTCGAATAAACAGCCCGGTGAGTGGTAATCGAAGCCGGGACGCCGTACCGCGGCACCCGGGGCGGCCTTCCACCTGTCCGACTTAGTACGCGCCCGCGCCGTCAGAGGGCGGGTCGGTAGCCGGCGTCCCCTCGGGCTGAAACGCGGAAGACGGGGATCTGTACGAACGACTACAGTCACACCTCGTTATAACCTCCGCCCAGGGCCCCGTTGCTCCATTTTTTGTGGTATCGCTAGCTATAATCGGATCGCAATTTTATTTTGACGATTACTTTAACGATCCGACTGAAAAAGCGTTGCGCCCGTAATATTGGATCGTATCCCTATATTCCCGCGGTATCGCTATTTTTTATGATGCGATAGCGATACAACAATTCAGGGGCACATATTGAATCAGACAGGGGAAAATTGATTAGTTCTTTAATTAAATACAGATGGCATCACAGTTAAAACTGATCTGACACCTGGTGGTGTGGATCGCTATTTCCTATAGATAGAAGAACAAAAGTGGCGGGGGTTGGCGGTGCCACCATGGATCGCTATTTCAAATATCAGATAAGGCTGTATTTAACCCACAGCGATACGATCCGCAATGTTGTGAAGGTTCGCGTAAAAAGTATCGCTAAAAGCCGTATTTTACACGGCGATGCGCCTATGCGATTACGACGCTATCTGCAAAATTTAAGGAGCAACGTTTAGGCCCTCGGATCGCTATTTTGCGATCCGCAACTCTGTCGTAAACGTGGAGCAACGGGGCCCAGATGAGACCGTTTTACTGAGTATTTATAAGAAACAACCCACCATGCTTAACAAGCTTTCAAACCCGATGATAATGTACGGTTGTTATTATATACCGGTGGTAGTGTGTCTTACATATAACACCCGCTCCTACCTGTCATATTCATGTCGTATTCATGGCCGTACAGCACGTAGGCTATGTGGCGTATGGGGTACATACGTGGCATACGGGCTATGTACGCTTAATCCCAGAAACGTGGTCAAATGCCCCGATATTTGGTGACCTTCCGACGCGATTTTGATTTTTTTATCGGAGGGTGCATCGTAGACCATATCGGAGCCATATCGTAGTAGGTGGACGCCGGGCCTTATGCATGTACTCTCACTGAATATATACACAACATTGACTGGTTTCATATACAAGCGGCCGTTTATTCCGAGGAGCTGACGCGCAGTAATATCCGAGCGTATGCGAGTCCGAGGAGTATACAACCGCTTTTATCTGAAACCAGTCTGTATTTTATTCATAATCCACCTTTCCTGGACAACTGGTATGTCGATATCAGTTCGTTTCATTAACGCACTATTTTTTCGCATGCACTATCTTTTCGTATGCACCCCCGGAGCATACAACATATCCGTATGCGCCGGGTATGTCCATACAAACTCCCTATGTGTTTTCTATGAACGATACTTATTAGATGGATAATAAAATCGGTTATTACCCCCATGATAGTAATGCCCAATTCTTTGGGAGGGGTGATCGGGTCTGTAAAGTGGATACAGTGACAAGTACATCCTCGATTATGACTGAACCGGATGATCCGTCAGGCAAAGGTGTGATGGGCCACACTTGGTGTGTCACTATCTAAAGAGGGTGTTCCATTGGGACTCCCCGACCACAAAAGAGCACCATACGGCACCCACACAGAAATCACATAGCTCCCATGATGGCAGGTGGTTCTAGTAATCGGTGCAGTGGAGGAGGCAATTCGCTGCTCGGCGATGGCTGAACAGCGCTGTAACGGGTAATAGCTCATAAAACCTAATAAATCAACATTTTTGTCGGATGCTCACAAACTTAGCCCATACTCCCGCAAGTTTAGTGGGTTTTTTACCTAAATAATTCGGATATTCAATCTATTACTGGAAATCTCAGCCATAACACAGGTATATGATATCATAACAACAAATAGGCCCAAGTCCCAGCTTTTTAACAATATTTTATTTATAAAGATCGGCCTGTTATTCATGATACAAAAACAAATTACAATTTTAGTTATATCTGCGCTTATGGTACTGAAGCCATGCTGCGGATCAAGGTCAGGTATCACGCCTCGTTTTCGAATACGAGTGTGTGGCTGGTTCCCGGAAAGCAGTGGCTAGCCACATGCAACCAGCGAAACCCGTTCTCACGGCGATTGCCGCGCCACGCTTATGTGCAAGAGGTGAATACAACATCAGCCTTTGAACTATTAATACTTCTCACCAAGTATATTTTGCCTTCATATGCTACATAGAACAAAACTACCTGGATCGAAAAAAAAGACTAAAAAAAACTACCTGGATCGAGGCGCACCCCGAGTGATCCCGTGTGGGATTTAACCCGACCAACCCCTATATCGCAGGCAGGGGTCGGTTACCAAACTATTTTTACAGATGCTCATCACCGTCAATTTTCACCGCCTGCCCAATGGAACACCCCTTTATAACGTGGTCGCACTGTACTCTCAGAGGGAGTCTATTCCGGGCATAAAAAAGGGAGATGCTCCGAAGATTCAACATGCTGTTTGAGGGACAGAGCCCTGAATGGGGCTTTCTGTCTGTAATAACCACACTGCCTGCCCCCCGTGCCCCGGCCATATGGATATGGATTTGAACTGTCCTTTTTAAAGACGAACAATCCAACGGTATCGTGTTTCTGTTTGGTGGCGGGCCGATAACTCAATGGTCGGTAAATAATGTGTTGGTGGTTAGCGGCAAATAATCACTTCAAATTTCTAAATAGGATCGGGTTTTTTTTTACTCACCCCCTTCCTCCTATTCTGGTGGGGTGGAATTGATGTTTGCTGCAGTGTGTGAAGAAGTTGAATGTGTTAAAAATCTCATTGTGATTGGGAATGAAAGGCTTCAAACATGCCACCTACCGTTTCAAAAAATCCCATTCTACTGTGTTCTGTATAAATATCGCAGCGCGTGGAAATGGGATTTTAAGAAACACACAAAGGTTGGGAAGCATAGGTTAAATCGAATACAAATCGACCAGGTTAATGTTGATGTACATTATCTAAGACATCGTGGATTTGAGAATGTTTAAAGACTCTTTCCTTTCATTTGGAAGTATTTCAAAATGATTAGTGGGTCAGATGTAACACATTGTAAAGTTTCTAGGCTATACCATTAGCGGTTCTGCTCCTAGCGGTCGATATACGTTAAATAAGGTTTGGAGTCAACGCATAGATGTTGTAGGTAACAGAATCCAGGTAAGACTGAATGGTTCTTTAATTTGGGCCCGGGTTTATATACAATCGTAGCGCCTTTGTCTCCAGGTGGGGGACGCTTATACGGGCGGTCGTGTTAGGCGCCAGTTAGCGTCACCTTTGTAACAACGAGCGCGCCCGCATCTCCAGGAAGTTGGGTTAACAAACAACCGCCGGCCAAAGCCGGGTTCAAAGGGGGGATTATAGCTACAGCAGGAAGGACCAATTAGCCGGGCCAGTGTCGGCCATCTTGGATTCGGGGGAAAGAATTTAGAATAGATTGAATATATATATTATAATTAATAATGCTGCTTTTTCAACGCAAAAATACCACAAAGTTAGAATTATCGACTGCAGATCTTTACAAACGTCCCTCACTCTGAGTTCGAAGAGCAACGGAGAACTTTAAAAGAAAAGAAAAAGATGTGCAGTCGCTAAAACCAACCTAACCGCCTTGCTCCGTCTCAGAGCAGTCGTGCGGCTGCTGAGACCAGCGCGGGAACGGTTAGTTCGTCGAGCGAACGCGGAGGCGCCACCAGCGCGCGCTCACGATCTCTCGACCAATGAAAAGGCAGCGATTCCCAACTTCCGGTCACCACCCAGAAACAACAAAAATGGCAGCGCCCACATCTCGGCGTGCTAAACAAACGGGTCTTACGCAAACAATGGCGGCCATCGGGTCTTCAAAGAAGGTAGGTTCAATCATTAACACATATAGATCACACGGGTAAAGAGTAACAGAGATGATAACAGAGATACAGGTTATATTTTAAAAATAAAATGTCACTGCGGCCCGCTCGGCGTCAGAGCTCCGACCGTGTCCGGGTTATGGGTACTCGGCTGTACAACCAGTCGCGAGTGTAGAAAATGGCCAGCGAATGTCTTTATAAAATATAATTGCGTAGTCCATTTTGATATAAAGCTGGGATACGAGTGTCTGTATCCTGTTGCTTCAGGATGTTGTTTATAAATGTAAAAAGGTAGATCACAGGGATCTCACAGTGTATGGCGAGCGGTCTTCGGCGTCAGTGTCTCTTGGTTGACTCGCTCGCCAATCGTAGGGGTGGAGTCAATCGCGCTAAAACACACTTTAGCACGATTGACACGATGGTTACTCTTTGTAGAGGTATATACACGTAGGAACGGCCTGCCAAGTGCAGAACACACCTTTGTTCGTTGTTGACAGGCCGCCGCGACGGAACTCCGCGTCCCGGGCTACCGAAGTGCGACAGCTGGCGGTCCGAGCGTAGGCGCCAGCCCGAGACCGCCGCCCACGCGAAGCACTTCGCGGGAGGATCGGAGCCCGTCATGTCACAATCAGGTCATCAAAGGTTACAGAAAAATAGATGTGAGTCACACGTACTCAGTTGACACGTAGATTACACGTTTTCCTCAATAAAAACGGTAATTCAAACAATTTTACACATCTCAGGCTCCTCACCAGCGTACCTCCTGGCAGCCATTTTGATAGTACACAAAAAAGAAGATAATATCGCCGTGAAAGGCATGACATATAAGTAGCAGCGGGGTGCTTAACGATAAAAATAGACAATTTGGTCGCCGCTGAGGACGGTAAATCTTACGATAAAATTGATAAGGCGGTAAATGACACCAAAAAGGGGACGAGCTCCCGTAATCTTGATAAAGATTGTAGAAAATATGCTGTGGCCGTATTATAAACATATATGTACATGGTGATAAAACATAATATTGGCGTTTTCAGCGTGGATCTGAGCACTACGTTAAGGCCTGGACATCGCCATTCTCTACATATCGACTGCGGCTAGCGCCCGGCTTCTGGTGACGACGGGTGTACGGGCCGCGCCACTCGCTAACCAACTTGACGTTCGCCTACAGCCTTCATCCCTTCCCAAGTCTACTCAAGTTACCGAGGAGTGGTGAGATAACACTGTGGCCTAAACATAATAAATCGTAGAGCCCTCCCGATTAACCCCGATTTATAGAAATTTTCAGCGGCCTGAAACATCGGCCCATCTCCAGCTATTGCATACCTAACCGATAGTAACTCACTGTATCACTACTTGTTAGCCTAATTAGAGTCTAGAAATCAATATAAACGATATTTCTCGTTATTTACTTAAATTTTTCTGTAATTTCTGGGTAATACTTACTATTTGCACGCAGCTGGTATGCACTAGATGATTATAATTCCTTAAATTTCTGGTTTATAACTAACATTTCTACCTGTCTCAGATCCACCTTGATACTAACCATGTCGCCTCGTTGGGCTATTCCAAAAGGACATAAATTAAATAATTACATAATAATATTAAACAATTCTGGCCAATAGACTAAGGAACCGACATTAATTAAGAGGATCATTTTAGAATTAAGTAATACTTAGCGCAGGGCTGTGATTGTAGTATGGTCGGTTCCTTATAAAATATAAAGCATAGCATATTATATATAGGCAGGAGCTCGTCAATTAAATCGGTGTCATTGCTTATAAATTTAAATTATATATAGAAAATTAGAAAATGTCGTGCTGCGTGGTCACGTTACTAATACACAGTATGGTCGTCACCTTAAGTATATAAGTAAACGTGCAGCGTAGATGTTAAAAATAGGGGGTTGTGAAGCAGCTGAGAGTGGTTCTTTCCAGAAAATTGCCAAAAATTTCAACCGGTGCCAGGGGATACGTAGACATCATACGTACTTCACTCCCCCAACACTCTAAATTTTTGCAATACTCAAATTACTCTAAAAATAACTCAACCACTCTCGGCGTGCCCACCCAAGAAAAAAAATTAGCGCGGCAAAGCACGGTAAGTAACATGTTTGATATATGTAAAAAAAATTGTTTTCAGACTAGTAGGGCAGGTCCCATCATGGACTCCTCCCTGGGCGCATAGGCCCTTAAAATCGTTCCTACGATAAACGATAAAAAACACAAAACGATATCGTACACACACGATATTTAGACAAACACACACAGATGATTTAGGCTGAGCTAGGCTGCAGACCTCTCGTGCTCCTCGTGCCTCTTCAAAATCGTCGTTTCTCCACATAAGCATCCTTCGGCCAAAGGGTCTGGGGCGAAGGGGCTGGCCGAGTGGCCGCAAGGCCAGCCTTTGACCGCCAAACACAGGGCCAAGGTCACTTCGAATAACCAAGGCCCTTACCGATGGCCGAGCACATAAAACAAAAAACTCGTGGGTCTCAGCGAGGCTGCAAGCACCCCACGGTTTTCACCATGCTATCGGTCTTAATCATTCCAGTTTCACAATCGTGGGTCAATTCCTTTTTCGTCAAAGATTCATTCATAAAAAAAAAAGGTTTACACAGGGGGAAGCCGGGGATATATATCTTGGGGGCGTAAGTCCGCGAAGGAGCCTGCCAACCGCTCCAGGGTTGGGCGTAGGCGGAGAGGGGGTATGGGGGCGGTCGCGGTTTCTGATCGTATAGGAATTACGGGTAGGGATTGGGGGAAGGGTTCAGTGGGGGGATCCTCGGTAACGATGGTGGGGGCAGGGAGGGACAGAAAGGGGGATGCTGGTGCTGCCTGTAGGCTCTGTAGGCTGATCTCCTCGCGTGGGCGGTCCTCTTCAGCCGACCTCGGCGGACTCCGCACGCAGATCAACCTACAACACCAGGGAGTGACGGGGATACAACAAAGCTTTTTGTATCGCACGCAACAGACCGTCAGGAGGATAAGGACTATTAGCAGGGTCACAGAGGAGGTGGACACAAAGGGGACCGAGGATAAAATAGAGGTCGGGGAGCGTAAGCCCTGTAGGCGGCCTACTTCCATTACGGGAAGGACTACGCGGGGGAGGAGTTTGAGTGGTTCGGAGAAGGTGGGAGGTAGGGTGCGGGGCCAGGATATGTTGAGGGGGGAAAGCTGAAGGGGGTGCTGGAAGTGGAAGTTGAGGGTATGGTGCCCAGCCGCGATGCCGTGTAGGCGCCACCCACGCGACTCCAGCGAACATCCTGGGGGTAGGTCGACGAGGGTGGGGCCGTTGATTAGCAGGTTCACGGGTGGGCGGCCGGTGCAGAGGCGTAGCACGGAGGTCGACTGGTAGGCGACTACCACAGCTTGTCAGCCTCCGGCCTCGGGCCTCGACACTACGGCCGTCGCGTTGTTCCGGGCGGTGATGGCGATGTGGCACGAGGTCGGCTTGGTCCCGCGCACGAGTGCCGACTCGCAGGACCGTTCGGTGTACACTACCGTAGGCCTACACACTCGTGGCTGCCGACCTACGCAGACATCAGGGACGAAGGACGTGGAGGACGACGAGCTCACGGCCAAACGGGGCCTACCCTGGACCGTCCGCAGGTGGGACGCGTCCAACTGCACGGGGAAGTACTGCAGCTTGTACACCAGGTAGGCCTCGCTCGTGAGCCCGGGAACAACAACACGGTAGATCAACTCCCGTCCCTCCTCCCAGATGGGGTCGATGTCCACGTAGTTGTAGTACCACATCGCCGGGAGGGTGTGGTATCCGGCGTCTCGGAGGCGGCGGAGGACCTGGAGCAGGTGTTCTCGGGGGAGAACGTCCTCGGTCAGTTGGCCCCGCTCCAGCTCCATCCGTTGATTATGGAACTGTACTCGCCGAAGTTCGTGTTGGCGCACCGTCTCCTCCAAGATCCGTAGGCCCAGCTCGATCTGCCGGGCCATCCAGACCTTGTTCACCTTTTCGTCGGCCCCGACCGCGATCGTACCTCCGGCTTCCGCGAGGTGGATCGCGCGGGCGGCCTGCTCATTTATTGTGGCGATGTTATCGGCATTCTGTAGAACGCCTCCACGAGTGGCGTTTACTACCGATACCATCTGCTCCAGGTGATGGGCTATTTGCTGCTGCTGGACCAGCGTGTCGCGTGCGACTCCTCGCAATGATGCGACGTCGCGGTCAGTCGCCAGTCCAAACAGCGCCTTTCCAGCCCACCCCACAATATTAAGTAGGCCCCGACGCCGTCGGCCGGCCTCCGGCCTGCCGTCGGTTACTATCCGACTTGCCCTGGGTAGTTCGGACAAGCGGGTTAGCAAACGCGACAGATGCCGGCGCCAGTAGGGGACGTGATTCGGCTCCATCACGTCCGCGACAGCGTCAATGGCGACAGTTAGGTTGTGTACGAGGTCATCTACACAGGGAGGGGACGGTGGTCGGATCGTGACGGCGACAGTCCAGGCGGCCGCGACCGCACGCGCACGACCGTCCGTGTAGACCAACACGCCATCGTCCGAGAACAGGTCCGCGTCGAGGAAGGGGGCGTATAAGCACAACAGAAATACGGGCATCCACATGATGATGAAACACAGTTGGGGCTACTCACTGGTTTTTAGAGGTGTTGGGGGCGACAATGCTGGGCGACGGCTGCAATGCACAGTCGCTTCTCCGCTTGTATCTCGGCCTCGTCCGGTGGCTGGAGGGTTTGGCGTTTTGCAGTCTCTGCTTCCAACGACCGGGTGAATGAGCGCGTGATACGGGTGAAGTGACTGAGCGGGGCCGCCGCCCGTCTTTTAAGATCGTCCCGCGTCGCGTGGGTGGGTCGGCCCGAGAGCGGGAGGGAAGTGACCGGACCATGCACCAGTGGGGGGGGGAGGGGGTGTCTCAGGTTCAGCCGCACGTTTACGATCTCGGCGGACATCAGGGGGATTAGGGACATGTGGGACGGGCGTGATGGGGTGGATTACCGGGATGGGGGTGTTTGCTCGAGGAGTGGGGGCGGCCGAGGGCGCAAGGGAGTTTGGACCTGTAGGGGGAAGTGGGGGCAGATCGATGGCCATGTTGTTGGAGGAGTTAGGCCGGGCCGGGACATCTGTGGGAGTTGATTGCATGGGAGTTGCAGAGGGGGGACGGGATGCGTCGTTGCCGGGGATTAGCTGCATGGGGGACGCGGGCCGGGTTGGTGGGATAATTGGGGTTTGAGGATTAACGTTTACAGCTGGCACGCTGGGGTTGGGTATCCAAGCAACGCGCGTCTGGGGCTGGCGGCCGCGTGGCCGTGGTGTGGGTGGAGGCATCGCAGTCGGGGGGCGCGTCCGCTGGGCTCGGGTTAGGCGTGGGCGTAAGCCCTCCCAGTCGAGGCCCGGGTCGGCCGCCTTGACATGACTGCGATTAACCGTCCGCCGTTTGTTTGTCGGGCCCACCACGTGTACCACGTTACCGGATGCCCGCGTCACGAGGTATCCGGGGTCCCAGCGGGGGTCCAGCGGTCCGGGCTCGTGGACTCGTAGGAACACCTTGGTACCGGGTTCTAGGGGGAGGGCGTTGGCTTGTTTGCTTAGGCGATTAACGTTAGCCTGCCTCGCTATTTCCGCGTTGTGGGCGGCCTCCTTCAAAGCACGCGAGTGCTCGTCCACACGGAGGGCGAGGCGGGCCGACGAATCCCCTAGCGGGCGATCTCGGAGGTGGGAAAAGGGGGGAGGAGGGCAACGACCAAAAAGAAGGTAGTAGGGGGAAAAGCCTGTGACGTCACTGGGGGTCGTCCGGTGGGCGAGGAGTACATCCCCGAGGTGGTCCTCCCACTCGCAAGCACGGGCGTTTACCACCTTACGCAACATATCCTTTAGCGTGCGGTGAAAACGCTCTACGCGACCGTTGGCCTGCGGGTGGTAGGGGGTGGTGTGTCGCACCTCGGTCCCGAGCTGTCGCAGGTATCCCTCCACTGTCGCGTTTTTGAACTCTAATCCGTTGTCCGTTAACACGACAGAGGGGGGGCCGTAGCGGGGGATGTACTCCCGGGATAGGGAGGTATAAACCGACTCAGCGGACTTATCTTTGAGGGGAAAACAATCTACATAGCCAGTGGCGTGGTCTATGATTGATAATAGATAACGAGCGCCGCTGCGACTCAGGGGGAGGGGGCCGGTCAGATCCATTGCGACGACTTCTCCCGGGTTTTCGGCGACAGGCATAGGGGCGGGGGTTGGACGTTCTGCACGGACGCGATTGGCTCCGCAGGGGGCGCATCGTGCGAGAACGGAAAATACCTGTCGCTTCATTCCTGGCCATTTAAAATGGTCGTGAAGTCGTCGCAAAGTTTTCCTCATACCTTGGTGGCAGACCTGTAGATGGGCGGTTTGGACCAAGTTGGCGCGAATTTCCGACGGGGGGACGAGGCGAGGGTAAGCCGCGAGACCCGAGGGCGGTTTGAGGGTAAAGAGGAGGCCATTACTGACCAGATAATCCTCCTGTTCCTCGAGACCGTACCGGAACTCAGGCATCGCTGCTTGTCGCACTTTCACCTCTGCTTCCGTCAGCCCGTACGCTTCCCACGGCAACTCCCGCTCTTCCTGGACCGAGGCGATCTGTGCGACCTCCAGCGGCAGCTCGGCCGGTGAATCGGACCGGAGGCGCGAGAGCATATCCGCCCACACATTTTTGGCACCAGCGAAGTACACGATGGGTGCGGCGTATTCCGCAAGGAGTACGGCCCACCGTTGTACTCGCGTATTTTTCATTTCGGCCAAAAATAAGCTTTTGAGGGGTTTGTGGTCGCACAGAATCTGGAAGGTCGCACCGTACAAATACGCCCGTAAGCGCGTAAGCGCAAAGACTATCGCGTAGGCCTCCTTCTCGATGACAGGGTATCGGCGTTGCACCTCCGTAAACTGACGTGAGAGAAAGTGTACGGGTCGCTCGATACCCTGGTCATCCTCTTGTACCAAGATGGCGCCGAGGCAATAATCTGAGGCGTCGGTGTATAGTTTGTACGGGCGACCGGGGTCCGGGTAAGCGAGGGTCACCGTGTTCACGAGGGCGTCGCGCAACTCCTGCCACGCGGTCTGGCACTCGGAATCCCAATGAAAGAGGGCGTATTTCTTTGTCAGTGCGACGAGGGGTCGGACAATATCGGCATATCTGGGTATGAGCTGCCGATAATAATTGGCCGACCCCAGCAGCCGTCGCACCGCCTTTACGTCCTCGGGTGGTACCATGTCACGTATGGCTTCCACTTTGTCGGGATCCGAGGAGACGCCGTCCGCGCTGACCACATAGCCAAGGAGTTTCACGCGGTCGACCCCGAAGTGGCACTTCGATTCTTTGACCACGAGGCCGTATGAGCGCAGGGCCTCGAGGACGGCCGCGATGTGGTGGTGGTGTTCTTCCTCGGTCCGGCTGTAGATTATGAGGTCGTCGAGATATACCATAACGAACTTACGCAGCGGGGTGATAACCTTATTCATAAGCCTCTGGAATGCAGCCGGCGCATTGCACAGGCCGAACTGCATCCGCTTAAACTGAAAAAGGCCCCGATGCGTCGCTACGGCCGTCTTCTCGACGCTGTCGGGATGCATCGGTACCTGCCAGTATCCGGACTTTAAATCTAGGGTCGAGAACACTTTCGCACCACCTAGATTATCAACAATGTCCTGGATACGAGGCAGGGGGTATGCATCGCGACGAGTAACTGCGTTCAGTCCTCGGTAATCCACACAGAACCGGACCGAGCCGTCTTTCTTAGGGACGAGGGTGAGGGGCGAGGCCCAGGGGGAGGAACTGGGCTCGATTATGCCTTCCGCGAGCATCTTGTCCAGCTCGCGGTCGACGACCTCGCGCTTGGCGAGGGGAAGTCTGTACGGCCGTTGATTGATGGGGGGGTGATCGCCCGTATCGATCCTCATGTAGACCTCAGTGGTGCATGTGAGGGGGCGGCCGGTGACCGGGAACACATCGGGGTATTGCCGTTTCCAATACTCGGCCTCGTATACCAGCTGACCGATGTGTCCCTCACCGCATGGCGACGACCACAGAGGGTTACAGATTTATCAGGGGAAGCATAGTCTACGATCGCGTGAGTAGCCTCCAACGCGTCGTCCCCTAATAAAAGATCGTGGGACATATCACCCACCACATTAAAGTCGCACGGCCGGCCGTACAGCTTCAGGTTAACCGCCTCGCGGACGGAGATGCCGTGGCCGGTGAGGGACTTAAGTCGCGCCGGGGGTCTTGTACTCTTACCCACCGCGCCCACCTGTCGCAAGGCATCCGCCGCGGGGACGGACACCAGGGAGCAACACGCACCCGAGTCGACGAGGGCCTGCAGTGCCACGCCTCGAAGCTCGAGGTCAATGCAGGGTCGTCGGTCGGACGCGCGTTTTAGTTTCCCTGGGTCGCGGCGGCTACGACTTGATCCTGGGAGTGGGCCAACGACCGGGCCGCGTCCCTGGAGGCCTTCAGGCTGGGGCATCCAGCCACATAATGGCCTCGTTGATTACACGCGTAGCAGATGATGTCGTTTATGGGCGTCATCCGCCGGCCGGAGTTACGCTGCCCCGGCGCGACGGCTGCTACCGTGGAGGCGACGGCTGGGGGCGGCGGAGCTGGAACGGTCGCAAACAGCGGCTGGGGGGCGGGAACAGGCGCGGGGGTCGGCGCGAACACAATCGTGGATTGTGGTGGCGCTGCCGCGGGCATCACAGCCGCGACCGTGTGGCCCTTGTTGCCCTTTTTCGCCTTCAATTCCCCCTGGATGGACTTTATCGCCTGCTGCATCTCCTCCATCTGTCGCTGGTGGGCGGTTTGCACGGGGTGGTTGGCGGAACGGGCGGCCGTGGTCCTCGAGCCGACCGCGCCCACCTCCATGGCCTCCTCGACGCGAGTGTCGTCAGAGTGCGCCTCCTTCTCGACCGCCTTCGCCAACGCGTCGACCCTCGAGAGAGCCTCGGCGATTGTTTGGGGCGTGTTGAGATTGAGGTCCCACCGCAGAGGGCCTCGCGACAGAGTACTCACGAACTGTCGCATCGTCGGCCGCAGCACAAAGGGCGAGGCGAGTTCAAGGGGCGAGTAGGCTTTCTTGGCCGCCAGCCAGAAGCGCTGCGCGTACTCGGGGGCGGTCTCGTGGGCCGTCTGGGAGAAGTGCCCGAGTGCAGCGCGCAGACTCTCCATTTCCTCCATGCCGAGAAGCGTCGATGTTATTTTGCGTTCGACGGCCTCGAAGTCGGTAACGCCGTCCTCGAAGCAATCGTAGATTATCGACTTGAGGCGCCCCGCCGAGTAGGCCAGGGCCTCCGATATCAGCTTCTCGTCGGGGGCCTTGGAGACAAAGCGCGCCTGTCGCACATCGTTTAACCACGTGCGGAGGGCGGCCTTATCCTGACCGTCGACGGTCGGCAGCGCCCGAAACAGCCGGATGAGCTGCTTGACCGAGGCCAACTCATGGGTCTCGGGCCGCGACCGGGGGGCGGAGTCAATAATGATCGCACGGGCCTCGGCGAGCTGTCGCGCCGCCTCGGCGAGTTCCATGGCCTGCTGCTGGGATTCCAGAGCGTGTTGTTGAGCCCGGAGGTCGGCCTGTCGCGTAAACTCGGCGCGAAGTCGCTGCTCCAACTCGTAGATAGCGACATCTTTCACTTCCTTACAGGTCTGGGCCAGGTACTGCTTCCACAGTTTGCCCAGCAGCTCTGTGTTGGCGACAGTAAAGTCGGTCGGAATGGTCCCCGCCAACTTCCCAGCGTTAAGCCACACCTGGAAATCCTCAGGCAACACACTGGGTTCGGCCATCCTTCAGAATTGCGTAAATAACCACACACGTTATATATACGTCAATCACTTATATGGCACGAACCTGTTGCGATTCCCACGTGCGACAGCTGCTGGTCCGCTCGGTCCGACTGTCGCTAACACAGAACTACCGGCATGCAAGTACCTTCCACGCCCACATCAAAACGTTATATCATAGCAGAATGTCACTTCCCTGCTTGAGTCCGTGTCTTATGGAGTCGGTCCTTCCGCGGTCATTCGTAACTCGACCGGCAATCTGTCCTCGAATCACACTAAAAGCGTCTCGTCGTGGTCGCCAATGTAAAGTTTCTAGGCTATACCATTAGCGGTTCTGCTCCTAGCGGTCGATATACGTTAAATAAGGTTTGGAGTCAACGCATAGATGTTGTAGGTAACAGAATCCAGGTAAGACTGAATGGTTCTTTAATTTGGGCCCGGGTTTATATACAATCGTAGCGCCTTTGTCTCCAGGTGGGGGACGCTTATACGGGCGGTCGTGTTAGGCGCCAGTTAGCGTCACCTTTGTAACAACGAGCGCGCCCGCATCTCCAGGAAGTTGGGTTAACAAACAACCGCCGGCCAAAGCCGGGTTCAAAGGGGGGATTATAGCTACAGCAGGAAGGACCAATTAGCCGGGCCAGTGTCGGCCATCTTGGATTCGGGGGAAAGAATTTAGAATAGATTGAATATATATATTATAATTAATAATGCTGCTTTTTCAACGCAAAAATACCACAAAGTTAGAATTATCGACTGCAGATCTTTACAACATGATTGTGCATTTAATGATATAAACATGAGTTTTGGTACAAGGTGAGGAGAGCCCCTAATGCCCCAGTCACACTGGCGTAAAATTCGGCGTTTCTTCTACGTATTTGAATTCTTGGAGACCACGTATTAGCTACGGATTTGGAACGTATTTGTTTGCTTTTCTTTAACGTTTTAGTACGCTTCTCAACGTTCATCAACGCTTCTGTACGCATTGTGGCGTTTTTCGGCGCATTCCGACTTTTCTTTACGCATCTCCGCGTATTGCGGCGTACACGGAAAAACGCCGTTTTTTACGCCAGTGTGACTGGGGCATAATGGAAGTGGAATGGTGGCCATTTTAATAATCACCCATCACAGAGCACTATTGCACTTTTCAGAATGGTTATTACTTTAAAAAGAACCCATTAAAACCCCGATTAAAGGGGACACCCTCCATTCCGACCAAGGTGTCCCCTTAGGTGGGGTGTCCTCTTAAGCGAGATTTTCAGTCTGTTAATGGATATGTTATCAATTTTGTTTTATGTTATCAATGTGTATACAGGTAGCACTATGGTATAGAGACACTGATATAACCACACAGAGGGTCCACAGACGCCTACCTGACGCCTACAGAGGCTTACCTGGTGTCTGATCGTCCAGATACCAGTCTACCCGCCTTATACACACAGACATAGACACAGACACATACACAGACACAGACACACAGACACAGACACACACACACCCACACCCACACACACACAGAGACACAGACACATACACAGACACACACACAGACACACACAGACACACACACCCACACCCACACCCACACACACAGACACAGACACATACACATACACAGACACAGACACATACACACACATACACATACACACACAGACACACAGACACACACAATAAACAGATTTGATGTGTCCCTCCAAAGTGTCTCCTTAAGCGGGGTTACGAAGCATTCTGCATTGAAATAACTGTCCCATGAAGCGAAGTATCCCCTAAAGCTGGGTGATCCCTTAAGTGGGGTTGAAATAAATTCTTAATAGATGGAAAATTTATCGTTCAAGCAAATTGTTCCCTTATAAGCGGGGTGGCCCCTTCAACAGGCTGGGTGTCCCCTTAAGCGGGGTACCCCTTAAGTGGGGTGGCCCAGAAGCTGGATTTTACTGTATATGAATCACTTCAAATGTGTACCAAATGAACATAAAGACACAGAATGATTCATTTATATATAATTTTGCCATATCCAAACATGTGGGGAGTGGCTATCTTAGATTTCCATCCGAAATATACATAAATCTTAAAGTTCCTCATATAGGAGTCTAATGACAACCACACAAATGACACAAGACTGTTATTTCCTGTGTGTTTGGAAGGTTAAACCTCCTCATTAAACATTGTTAGCTCCTTCTAATTAGAAAATAATAACAGAAAATCCGTTCTAAATGAGCGGTAATAGTCCTAATGACAATAGATCTGCTCCTATTTCACACGGTCATACAATATTAAGCCATGCTTCAGGTGCGCTGTCCTATGAAGAGTGCAGGGTCAAGAAGTCATGTCCATGTGCTTACCAAATAGTTTCTGTAATTCTATTATTTTTAGCATAAGGACGAGACATATTTTTGATTGAAGTAATATTAATGACTGTATGTGTGAATCTATTACAATATGCTAGTTTGAATATATCTATTTATTACGCACCTAAAATATATCTATTTATTACCCACCTAATACAAAGTATCCATAGGAAACACATAGGGAGTGTGCATAGACATACCCGGCGGATACGGATATGTCGTATGCTCCGGGGGGGCCATATGGAAAAATAGTGCGTATGAAAAATAGTGCATAATTAAAATGAACTGATATCGACATGCCACTTGCCCAGAAAAGGTGGATAATAAATACAATATAGATTGGTTTCAGATAAAAGCGGTTGTATGCTGCTCGGAGCTGACGCTACGCAATATCCTCGCATATGCTCGGATATTACTACGCGTCAACTCCTCGGACCATACGGCCGCTTGTATCCGAAACCAGTCAATATTGTGTCTTTATTATCCCTCTGATACGATATCACCATTGAAAACACAGAGAGTGCATATCGCTATTGGCGGAGGATACACGAAATAAATCACCAAGCACACAAAGTAGTGCGTGAGAATACAACATTGTCCTTTTGATAATCTAGGATCTTAAATTAAGACCTTTTTCTGTGACTCGTACAAGAGTAGTCGTTTGAGGATATTTAAGTCTGTTGGCTTAAGACACAGACAATAAACGATGGTTTTCTGAACAGGCGGCCGTAAATCACGAGGGGTTGACGCTTGGTAATACACGAGCACTAGTGAGTGTATTACGACGTCAATCTCGAGGGGTTTACATAACCATCGTTTGTTTGTTGTATTCATTATCCACCTTTTCAAATATATTAACTGCAGTAATTGCCATATTAAAGGATATAACAATATGGACTATTTCTTTGCTCTTTAGCACAAAGTGACTATTTTTCCCGTATAACATGGCTTTGAGGCCGTATACTACAGATTTGAGCATTAGGCATTATATATATATAATGCCCTATGCTCAATATATATGTAAAAATAAATATATATATATATATATATATATATATATATATATATATATATATATATATATATATATATATATATATACATACATACATGTTTATATACTTGTATAGACTTGCCAATCTGAAACACTGTCATCTCAGGCTCTGTCTAATGGAAAATTTGAAGAAAACACACCAAAAATGTAAGATTATTAATTGCTTGTTACAGTTTACGTTAGCTTTGAGGAACAAAATGTATATTTCGAATGCAAAGGAAAAAAACGTTTAAAAAATACGTGAGACGTGAGAGCGCGCGTCTGTTACACCACAGAAAGCGCGGGAAAACGGGTGTAAATATCGTCTGCTGAGAGGTGACTCCATCACTCCTGTTTGACGTGTACAAACACGCGGAGAAGCGCCTCACTGATTGTATAAGCCTTCTGTCTCTCATCTCACCCTCTACAACGACCCCTCATGTGGCGTTTCCACCTCCCGATTATGGTCACCGATTATGGCATTTAGAACTGCCGACCGATTATGTAATACTTTTGGTGCAATGATCGTCAGGTGGAAAGAAAGAGGATCATTGATTCTTTTCATAACTTTACATAATATGGCGCCACAGACCGACTTTTAGTACGACGTCGAATTTATCGGTGACGGAGGGAACTTGAGGGTCAAGAATCGGATGGCAATTACATCAATTTTAATCAGTTTTTGTGTAAGCCTTCTGTCTCTCACCCCTCTGCAACAACCCCCGAGCCTTGGGCCCAGTTTACACCTTCCGACCGAAAACCCACCGATATTTTAATCAATTACTTTTGAGTACCGATAATCGCTGATACTGCAAGCCCTTGAGGCGTTTATACCCGATGAATGATTACACATTTTATCTGCAACCACGGAATATTTCTATAAATCTGCATTCGATCCCCGATTAATTGAAACTGTTTCGATTTCGTTTGTGACCTATAGAATTGGTAGATGGCGCCAGTTTACGCAATTTGGGTTTGGGAAATTGTTGCCTGCATTTGGAATTGATCTTTTTTACACTTACAATATATTATCGGAATGTGGTATAAATCGGTCAGCCATGCCAGATTCTATAATCGGTGGTCAAAATTAGGAGGTGTAAACTGGGCAATCTGGGCTATCTACTGACAATTGCCTTTTCACCAATCAGAACTGTGCTTACAAAGCCTGGCGGGAGTATATGCTCTTCACCAACCAGAAACGTGCTTACTGGTGAAGCTTTTCCACCTGCCGACTGAAACCCCACTGAAAGTTTTTATACTGTACAAAAGTCGGTCGGTGGTTCTCCTTGTGAAAGGCCAGTGGTACATCATCAGTGACCAGCACTGCAAAAATGTGATGGGCACTAACCAACCTTTGTTAATAGGATGCAGACTGCCACCGATTAAATCTATTCGCTTTGATTTTGTCGGTAGGTGCAGATGTCGGTCAATGGTGCCAGATTACATAAGGTGGGAGAGAAAAATCGTTGAGAATTTCTGTTTTCACCTAATAATTAATACACTAAATGTGTCGCATAATCGGTCGGCGGTGCAAAATGCGATAATCGGTGGGGATAATCGGCAGGTGTAAACGCGGCAATAGAATCTCCACCAACCAGAACCGTGCTTACAAAGCTTGGCGGGTGGCAGCAGGCGCGAGCCAGGGCCACCACTCTCAAGTCAACCACTGACTCTAAGCCCAACTCCAAACAGACAATTTTTCCCCGAATCTGACGGAAAATGGCACGAAACTTGACTCTACATATAGCCATCCCTGCTGCCTCTCCCAGGTGGGCTCAGAACCTGTGTTTGGAGAGCACTCGTGGCTGTGTGTGTGACACATTCTACACCTATTTTAAACGTCAATGGCCGACATCAACGGTGCAGTTTAAGTAAGATTCTAATCCCCTTGAAGTGAAATCCTTCCCCCACTCCAAAGCACCTCGTCCAAAAACATCTGTTTCGGGGCCCAAGTAGTGAGCGACAATAGGGCGGTTTCAGGCACAGGTCAGGCAGGAGAGTGTGTGTTTGTTGCCTCGTGAAGTCACATGCAAAGGAAGTTTGCCTCGCGGATTTGGGATAATACACTCACAATGTTTCTGAAATTATAGATGCGGCTTGTGATTTTAACAGGTTATTTGTCAGACTCACACAATCACTGTGACAATAGGGGAAGTATCAGATAACACAAGGAATTGTGATCAGAAAGAGAAATGTTATTATAATAACAGGAGATGAACAAGTAAAACTACGAAGGATACTATTTTTAACTAGGCGATAATTACAGAACCGACGTTTTGACTATTGCATAGTCTTTATTACGGTTCGGAACTCTGGGCAGCTTCAATGCTTTACAGATATGTATTAGAGGGAAACTATGTTCCGGTGAAAGGAAGTCAAAGTTACGAGGTAAGGCTTGGAAAAATTACTGTCCAAGGCCTTGGCCGCGGGCAGTAATTTTTCCAAGCCTTACCGAGTAATTGACTTGGTAGGATAAAACTGACTGACTTGGTAGGATAAAATCTAAACATCACTGAAATTCATATGATTGTTTGAAATTATATGAAATTTCGTGATTTTTCTAGATATTACTATACATGTCATGTGCATGTGAGTCCTATGCTTACTGACCTATGCTCAGTATGTAGCAAACAATTCATATTTCATACTGATAAAAACATAAGATGTACGGCCCAGTGTGGCATGTACGGGCCACTCTGCCACTACGTATCTGGACCAAACAAGCAAAGATTCAATAAATATGCAGGGAATTGAATGAGTATGTAGGGGACAGTTATACCGGTAGGGACGCAATATGTTTATGAATATGTTTACAGTATGAAAACTTTTAAGAACACGGAGAAAAAAATACGAGGAAAGGATAATTGTCTATATCGACGCAGAAGTGCTGTATCAGCATGGATAGACCAGCTCTGTGTGCCCAAATCTAGCCTCGAATATCATATTACTTATTGTTGGAGACAACAATCGTTGACACTTTTTGTTTCCACTCGAGGATGATTTGACCAAAAGTGTCAAATAATCATTCGGCAGTGCTAGATGCTATGATCAATGGCAATACCCGTCAGAAACTTTTTTGATGTCAAAAGCCGCCCAAAAATGAAACCTGATCTCATATGGACGATGATAGATGGTTTAGGGATATGTGGCAGTAAATCCGGAGAGTTCGGCAGTTAGTAATATACGAGCGTCAGAGAATGCATTTCAAAGTCGATCTTGGGTGGTCTTGAGTACTTAGCTGCCTTTCCACAAAACCATCATTTGTTGTATTTATTATCCATCTTCTTGATTAGATTTCACTCAGGAATTGAGATATTACAGGATATATATAGGAACTGTTGCTGTTAGTATTCGTACTTATACTTATATCAAAGTCCGTATGTAAACCCGTTATCCTGCACAAAATTACTTTGCAGAATGGTTCACACTGGAGCCTGTGGAAGATCGGTGAACTTATCTACCTCCAGTTTAATTTTTTTTTTTTAACTTTGAAAAAATATGAATATATGATTCGGGACAATTTATTGGTCTCCAACCATATATGCATTTATATATGGCGCTGTGAATGCAAACAAATCGACTATACATCTGACCAAAGAGTGTATTTTCCATACCCAATGGTTCTGAATTCCATATACAATGGACTTGAAATACCATGTTTATCATATCGGATAGTTTTTAAATAATGGGTCGTGGTTCACCATACATTTACAATGGCCACTTTAATATACAATGGATAATAAAGCACAGGATTAACGATACTTCGCTATGAGAGATTATCATCCGTAAATTACCAGCGATTAGTATCTTTATCAAGCTATCGTCCGGTCCCGTGTACGCATGCGCATTACCTGGCGTGTAGCGGTGCCGTTAATGGGTCGCCATTTGCACACCTCTTCAGTAGCGCCATCATGCTGACAAATGTCTGGTAATTGCCCTGCGACGCATGGCTTCCATCCGCTGCGCTTTTTGATCGGGAAATAATTCACAATGAGTGACTGCCGACCTGACTTCCTCCACGAGGGCCGCCCTGGAGGGCCCACCTCCAGCGACACTCAACGGCAGGCGGGGGAACTGAAGAGGGAGCGGTAATTAATTAAGTGTCGCTAATCAGGACCACAGTGGCGCCACCAAGCGGGACGCGGGGGACTCTCGAGACGCACCCTTTTGGGCCTCATTTACAACACAACTCCGAGACAAGGTCCCGGCTTTTTGTGGGCTCCTCTGGTGGAAATATTGATATTTACCAGGGAATAAATGAACTCGGGCACCTTCTGGAGATATAATATGCCACGAGCCATGATGGTGGATGGCGGACAGGCATTAAGTGGCACTCTGCTGGGTGGACTAGGAAGTATGGAGCTGGAAGTTCACTCTCCTCACAGATCTTTCGCGGTGCTAGAGCTCGCTAATCTCTGCCTCAACCCAATGCTGGTTACCCTGGTATACACTAAGGACAGGGGGAACCAGCCATAGTTTCGGATTCAAAACAGGGTAACTGTCAAAAGTTATGAAACTCAAACAACTCATATATTATGAGTTCGGAAATATAGGAATTGCTTAATGAGCTTCATGGACAATCCAGCTGTTTCCTTTTCAGATTTAAATGTAAACTTTATAATGTGAAATCACATTTGATTAGACTACCCTTCGAGTGAGCACATGTGTTATATTGACAAACAAAACCATGGAACACATGAGGTGCTTCCCACTGAAGAAAATAATCCCTAGGGCTGATTTGATATAACAAATAACAGAAATGGGTGTATATAATTTACAATATGAATACAAGCATCTCTAGTTACCAATAGAACACAAAAAATACTCACCAAAGAACTAGGAATTTAGTATACTTGAAAGACTGGCAGATGGGACAGGTTCTGTCCCAAACAGGCAGATCGGTGCAGAGATACAAGAGGCCACAGGAAGTAGAGCGCCGGATATCTGTTAGGAGAGTGCTGGAAATCCGGTCGGAGAGTGAGAGTCATTGATTATAGTTGGTGTGAGGCGCCTTTGGTTTCTGGTAGTTTGTAAAGTAAATGACCTGCCCGGATCTCAATGACGACATCCATTACCTGCTACTTCCGTCTCCTACCACGTCCTTGTCTTTACTTCCTGACTTTATCAATGGATGAAAAGTTACTCAGGGTGAAAGAATTCCAAAGTTACAGGGTGAGGGTGTTTAACCGTTTAATGACGCATTGTGCCTTTAGGCATCACTACACTAAAGACGCATGATGCCTGGAGGCATCACTACACTAAAGACGCATGATACCTTTAGGCATCACCACACTAAAGACGCATGATACCTTAAGGCATCATTTTTCCAATATTTACGAAAACATGTTCTAACAAAGAAACCATAGGGCAATATTCATGAAATCTTCACAAAATGTAGATCAATATGATATCATATTTAGTACTTCTATTCAGAAAAACCAAATATCTATGGTTATGTATCATATTGTGTGAATACAAACTCGTTGTCAGCAAGAAGATCCGACTTCCTTGAATTTCAAGCATTTTTTTCATTCTTTTTAAATTTCAAAACATGATACCCGCCATAATTACACAAGCACCTTTATAAAGAAGCAAACACCCTCAATACAAAATACACTTTTACTGCATCCCTAGCAGCAGTATTCAACTAAGGAGTGTTCGGCCGCAGGTACATAATAAATACATGTACATTTATCATACACCATATCATTCTTATGCTTACTGACCTCTACTTTATATATCTTAAAAATTGTCCAATGGACTGTATACTGTTTTATCGCATACAAGGCGATTTTCAGAACTTTGTTATTAATCATTGATATAAATTTGAGGCTGTGGAATAAAAGGAAAAACGAGGATTGGGTTTAATCTGGTAGTCATTACTCACTCCCGGATTCGTAAATATGCCCCTCCCGCCTAACGGCGTTGGGGCAAGTATTTACTAATCCGGGAGCTCATAACAATTATGAGATAAAACGCCCAGTCTGTTTCCCTAATGTACCACACTTCAAGATAATGCATCAACACCTATAAATGGGCATTTAAATCTGTTTGTGTAGGGCGAGTACTGCCTTCATTGTAACAGATCTTATCTATGGGTACAATTACCTATTCTGATTGATGAAATAACAGTTTGACAATCTTGAGCTGGGACGCCCGCTATCCTTGGCTGACATGGTTAGCCACAAAGGTACTCATGAAAGATATTAGACGGTGGGTTTTTTTGCATGAGTGCCTGCAGGAGATATTACCAAGTGTTTTAGGAGTTCTCCTCCAGTGTTACTATCACAATGCACAGATAGTTATCTTAATGAATGACTCGAAGACTTCATTCTGTTTCAAGCTTTGTTGCTGATGTTATTGCAATGATGGCTAACTATGGACTGGAATTTTCCTGGAATTTTCGTGTGGTTCACCTTGCTAGTTTTATATATAAGATAAAATTATATTAGAATATATAAAAATCCTCGATGGTTTGATTTCATTTGGTGAAATTTTGTAATGTTATTGAAATTTTCACAGATTGTAGTAAATATGTAGTACAGTAGAACCCTGCCAAACAGACACCCCGCGTAAGTGGACACCCCGTGTAAATGGTCACCTATGCTCAGAACGGTTCCCTCTATTAGATGTCTATTTTAACCTCGCGTAAGCGGACACCCCGCGTTAACGGACAGTTTACGGTCGGTTTGGTTCTACTGTACTTGTTATATATTCAACTGCTATAAACTATAGGTCAGCTTGCTTTGGAGGACTGGAAGAAACCCATATCTTGCATCGCGTTTCCTATATTTAATGTAAATGTATGGGTTTCTTTTCAATTCTTTCCTTCAGCTGAAATTGTGTGAGGCATTTTTTCAATTCTTTCTTTAAGCTGGGGGTGGGGGTTATCCATAAAGTACCTACGCAGTGCGGGGTTATTTGTTTTGGACAATTTTGCGTACATCCCTTCTTTAATCTAATGCGTATATGATGTACAGCAAGGGTGGTTGATGGGAGGTCAACTATCTCAGAAAATGTGCGTATTTACCTCATGGATAGCCCCTAGGTCTATTTCACCCACTGGGTGGTCACTATGAATTATATGATACATCTTTTTAAAAAACTTTATTCTTTCCCTTATTTTTGTTCCACGTCTGATGCGTCCAGTACAACACCTGCAGTAAGCGCGGGTAGCATTTCGTGGTTTACCATCCACTCCTGGCCAGTTATAATCATTTCACCGCCGTCACAATAGACACACCTCTCAGGGATAAAGGCGATAATCGATATGAAGAGTATTGTACAGAGCAGGGGAGCCTGGCTTCTAATTTACCCCAGAGCAGACGACATTTGGAGTGAGGGACATTGAGAAGCTGTCTGGGTGTGTTTAAGAGGTATAGATGGAGAGGGCAGCTGCTCGGGGCTTGTTTAACCAGGCATATACCTCCACCTTAAACATGTGGCCACCGCACGCGATATACCAAGCCCCTGCTGGGTCGGTTAAGCCCAGGGCAAACAGGTAATTGTGATGTTAATACCTTCTTCACACCTCACTGGAGTGGTCAAGCAGAAAACTGACCACCCCGCAGCGGTCAGTCCACACTCTCCTAGCAGAGGCGTCCTGCTGTCTGACCACTTGTGTCTGCAACAACATTTTATTATTATCATCATGATCATGATTTTCATTATCATCGTTATCCTTATTATTATTATTATTATTATTATTATTATTATTATTATTATTATTATTATTATTATTATTATTATTATTATTATTATCATTATTATTATCATTAACATTATTATTAGTATCATCATCATCAATATCATTATCATGATGATTATTATTGTTGTTGTTATTATTACTTTTATTATTATTATTATTATCATCATTACTATCAGTATTATTATCATCGGAATTATTATCAGTATCACTGTCAGTATTATTTAGACACTTAGCCGTTCGATAATATAATTATCGTTGTTCCGCACAGGGTTTCCAGCGATTATCTCATCATCGAACAGCTAAGGTCACTCAAAAAAAGACTTGTTTTTCATCCCTACACGCAGTAGCAAAAACGTTTTTAGGAGTTTGTATTTTGTACACTCACTATCTAACTTGAATAAGACTAAGATATCACTGATATTGAATTTAGAAGACCTCGTAATTTCATCATTATCATTATATTGGTGCACACTCTCTCTCTCACACAAACATAACTGGACACTATTTGTACCTGTCGATTTGTTGTATACTTTCAACAGCAGCGGGACAGAGCCGAAGAACCGCCTCGCCGAGCTCTGAAAATGTAATTAAGGCCTGGCGTCCACCTACTGTGATAGAAATTTAGACCTACCGATATGGCACCGATACAAAAACCAAATATCGGAGACATATCGGGAAGGTGTGAAAAATCGTAGACATATGTCTAGACATGCCAACTCACCAGGCATCGTCAGGGGTAGACCCCCATTTTTCATCGGTGCCTAATCGCAGATACGTGGTTAACTGCACCGATATCAGGTGACCTTCCGACACGATTTTGATTTTGTATTGGAAGATTCATCGTAGACCATATCGGAGCCATATCGTAGTAGGTGGACGCCCGGGTTAATACTTACCCGAATGAAAGTGTCCATATAACAAAATATTAAAAAATATGGGACAGATTTTCTCACAGACAGCTACCCTGGGGGTCAAGATATCCGCTTGGAGAGCGGTCAGTGACCTGCCGAGCTTCCCTGTCCACACACCAGGTGGGGCGAGTGGACAGTGGGCAGATTTTGTGTGGTGATACCTATTTGAGAAGAGGTGATCTGGGCGTTCATCAGCAAGTTTAATAAGCTTCAAATGTGGGCGGAAGTGGTGTGCTGACTGCGCAGGCGCGGTCACGGCGCCCGTCTGGTCGACAACGAGGCTCATCGAGTGGCCATTGATGTTGTATCAAGTATTGAGGCCTGGTTTTCACCGGAAGCTGTTCAAACAACCGCCATTAACCGTGTCGATCGAAGCGCCACCGCCCGGGGTAGGTTGGAGGAAACATCCGTATTGGAGTTATGATTAACCCGCTGAAACCACAGATACCCGTTACTATTATGGGAGTGTTGGGAGGCTCTTAATTTTCTCATCTTTTATTGAATTCCTGAATTGGAGTTTCACGGCTTAGAAATAAATTCAGTGTGCAAAAGTAATGCATGAGAAGATCGGCGGTTATTTTATCTTTTCTTTGATCTCTGGTATTTTCAATACTGAATAATAAATAGTCGGTGGATATTCAGTCCCCAGATGGAAATACTATATTACACTCGAGAAAAACATGAGAAAATGAGACCTGATGCGACACGACACGACATGACTCGACGCGACACAATGCGAGGCAATACTACTTTTTTTGAATTTGTTATTCTGTTCATCCTTTCAACTAACTTTACCACAAGTATGCGAAGATAAACATGTATGAAAACTAGAAAACTATTGTAATGAATTATAGTTCTTCTTGCATACTTAAAAAAGATGAATACAGGGCGCATTTGGTCATATTCTGAGATTTATTTTTTATTATTATTCAAATAAAGACAAAGTACAATCACCCGAAGGCGTTCTTCCATGTACCAGCCGAATATAGAACAAAGTTCGTTGCAGACAAACATGCCATACAGTGCATCCAAACACGAAGAAGAAAGAAATATCTTAGTCTTTTGCGTTCATCATGGTTTACAGGTCATTTTGCTGCAGTAGTAGTAGTTGTAGTTGTCCACAGGTCATATGACTCTGCCTCCTGTAACAAAGTACATACACAAGTTCCAGGTTCATTATAGATGTTTAATGGTTGTACTTCTTCGTTGTGTTACATTGTAGTGTGTTCTGTGAGAGGCAGGCAGCATGTGGCAGCTGTTAGTACCCTGCCTGCTCCTCTCCCGTGGCCGGCTGGTATTCGACTCACCCAAGACAAGGGATGCGGCTCTTTTTATAGGAGGCACATTCTAGGCACATTCCACAATCTCCAGTCGTAGCCACACTCTCCACACATATTACACATTGTAATGGCGTACTGTGTTACACTCCTTTGTTGTTCACAGTTCCTCAATCTTGATTCTACTATCTACCTGTTTGGTTACAACGCAACAAATAATATATGGGATGGGCCTGGATATCTCCAAAACATGGATAGATATGTAAAAAACCAAAGAGTTATGCCACGATGAGATCATTCTCTATATGTTTAACATTTCCCATGGTGTTTTTTCCGACATAAAGGTCACCGCTTTATGGCGGAAAATCCACCATGGGAAAGTTATCTCCTGAAACTCAAAACCTCAAAAGACTCAAAGAATGGGAGCCCCGTCTATAACAAAAATCGAAGACGACAATTTTAGAATTATATAAAGTTGATGGCTATTCACACACCTAATGTGTTTTCTCCGTGTTGTCTCCGTGCATTAGTGGTTTTTCATGTGATGTAATATTCCCGTATGTAGGGCAGTTAGATATGGAAGATCTTGATGATTAAATTCATCGAAAATCTTGGTCAATTAACGATTTTCAACAACAACAAAAAAAGAGATATGAGAGTAATTAGGTATCTAGGTGTTACACTTACCACTGAATTGTAAAACCAATAAAGACTGCAAAATAAAAGAACCAAAGAGTTAACTAGTGTACGCCTCATCATTATACTATCTGCGGCCAAAACACAAGCTTTGAACCTGCCAGATTTGTAGCTTCTTTGCTTTGATTCTGAATTCTTTGTCCAACATAATGTACGGGAGTTCAAACTTATCTGCGACACTAAAGGTCATGTGCACATTAATGTTTTTTCTTTCTAACATTGTATTATCATAAACCTGTGTTCGAAAGTCTCATACTCACTGGCCAGCTGTGCTGTACAGATACCTTCTGCACACTGTGCAGGAACTAACAGTTCGCGCACTTCACACCACGTGGAATGGCGTTGTTCATGATTTCCAAGTATATGATTTCCAAGTTTGTAATAATAATCATAATAATAACGATAATAACGATAATAACGATAATAACGATAATAACGATAATAATAATAATAATAATAATAATAATAATAATAATAACAATGATAATAAAAATGAAAATAATAATAATGATGATGATAATAATGATGATGATGATGATAATAATAACAACAACAACAACAACAACAACAATAACGATAATAATAATGATGATAATATGGAAGGACTTAGTGAGTTTGTCTGTATAACACCTACTCCTTGTTTGTTTTTTTAAACAAATCTCATTCAGGTACACTAACCATGTCCCCATATAGTTCTTATTAGTGCTACATCTCCAAGCTCCGATGAATCCCAGTTAAAATGTTATGACGATCACAAGTTGCACCACCACAATAAGCTGCGTGTATGAATAGAACGCAACTGTTTCCTTATCAACAGGTGACGAATCCACATGAAGCAGGCGACATTTATCAAATGACGGCCGAATCACGTGACCACCCGCCATCTTGTGTGTTGATTCAGGGGTCACTACACAAAGCGCCTGATCTAACAGTCCTGGCGCGGCTCTTCACTGGGCTCGACAATTGTCGTCTGCTTTTGCAGCTCTCGGCGGCCCGACATATAAACTGGCGGGAAACACGCTGACAATGTCAATTAAGTTCAGCTTTGATCGTTATTGGAGCGGGAGTGGCTGGTGTTGTCACAATAGACAGGTGAATAAAACCCCCATCTGTGGGCCCTGCCAGTCACCCCCCCCCCTCCCCCCTCGTACCCCCCGCCCCCCATTAGTCCGCCGATGACGACTCTTGATGGAGTTTGATGACCAATTCTCAGCAAATTTTCAAGTCGGTCTGTATGAGTTTCGGCCACCATGAACACTGCTTCAGTTAAGTATAGACCCTGATGAGGTTACTTCAAAGTGAGCGCCATATTGGAGTGTCAATACTGTATAGACCCTTCCGAGGTTAAAAACATGTAAACATCATATTTGGGGCTGGGTCAATACTGTATTTAGTCGACACTGAACGAGAGCTAGCAGTGTTAGTTATTATTCCACGATGGTCAGTTTGCATGTGTAGGGGTCGGGTCGATCTTGCGGTGGTTCTTTAGCTCTTCGGGAGAGGGCGCAGGGAGTCAATCCTCACTGCATAGTGGTTCCAGGTAATGCCGGACTAAATAGTGGCGCAGCGGGACCTGGGATTATGTAACTCGGCATATATATAGGCCGGGTTCGCAGTGGGTCGCTTTCCTCGTGCATTCTCTCGAAAAAGAGTGAATCCTTGGATCCTCAAACTGGTAGGGTTTTGTGAACCCTCTTGGTGGTTGGGTGAGTCTAGGACTCCAGTCTCTAGATTAGCCGCCCCAGCATTACTTGGCACACAGTGCCAAGGTACTGTACTTTGGGGGTAATCTAACCAGGATCACTCTGGGAAGTAAGAATAAACAACCTGTTGTTTATCTAAGTTGTGGAGTTGTGTTCTGTGTGAATAGATTTGCTCATACTTACCGAAAAGACCAAACCGACCTACGCAATCGTGCGTAGGGTGGGATATCGCTGGGAAGGAAACTTTCCGAGGATCGACTCCTCCACAAGGCCAAAGCCGGTGACCACAACACGAGGGTGGTTGTGGCCCCTAAAATTCGAGGTCAACTCTCGACTGATGTCTACGTTCCAAGGCGCTAGGAAATATCATGTAAGGAGGTCAGGGTGAAGGTCGGGGTTTGCTGCGAATGCAGCCATTGGCTACTCAGTCTACTCTATTCCTTATATGGACTTAGTGTAATGGGACAACTCCATGCTGGCACATAGTACTGCGCGAGGCAATAGTCGAGCACAGTGAGTAGCTGACCTGACCATATAGTCTCGGTTTTTAGGTTACTGGCAGCTTATAGCCATTTTTTCCACTGGTCGGTTATTTGCCACCGATCCGTAGTCAGGAACCTCCGACGCCAGATCAGTGAATGAAAACAGCCATACAGAGAAGTGTTTACCCATAAATTGTACATAGATTATGCGATGGGTCTACCACCGAATGACTTCAGTCGGTATATGGATCTGTCAAATGCAGCAAAAACAAGGCATATGAGGCCCGTTTCTATTGGCGGACGAAAACAGTGTCGACCATTTTTAGTTCTCCTAAAAAGCCCATTTCCTTTGGGTATTACCGATCTACAGCCAGGAACGACCCTGGGACCCTTAGCATTGCTGACGCAAAATGGAAGTCGGCTATTAGGAGAACCTAAAATATCTACACTGTTTTCGTCGTACCCTCACCGATTTTTAGACACCGACGTGAAGTCGTTTGTCACCACCGACCGACTATTGAGGATCATCAACGAAATCAAGGCGGCGGTGGCTTTATTGCGTAATCTTCATTAAAATTAATTGGTGAATATTCAAAAATTAGGCGGTGCCATATAGTCGGCCAGTGGAAAATGGGATATAGGGTGGTAGCAGCAGATAGTATGATTTAGATTGATAAGAAATTAAAGAAGAAACCAACAAGTTTTGGTCAAAGTCGTCGTTCTCCATTAGTTTGATGCGGTGTGATATGAACGAGGCGACAGCCGAGTGAATATTATGTAGCATGACTTCTTTGACCAAAACGAGTTGCTTTCTGTATTTATTTCACCCCTGTACACACTAAAAGAATGGGCAACAAAGAGGATATAGACCATGGAGAACGGACTACAATACTTATAGGGGCATGGAGAACGAGATCCCAATGTTAAGCCTATGGACATTTATTCCAGGGGTGAGATGATACCTGTAATCGCCATTTGTACAATTCAGGCATGCTGGGCCTGATTTTTATGATACATGGAGTAGAGGTGTATAATAAATCATATTTGTACCACTGTTAATTCTAATTAAAATTACCTAAACTCGATTATCTAATTAAATGGTCCTCTGAGCATCCCCACAAATGTACATTGGGATCTTATGGTCCAGCATATATTCTAGACTTTCATGCGACTAGCAGCTTATCAAGGAACTAAGATCCACTCTGTGCCGACACGGTGGTAGCAGCTGATAATATAGCTGGTATCACCCGTCAAGAGACAAATACACATCCACTGAATATTCCCTCAAATAAACTCTCATTGCTCTATTTGCTCGCTTCGTGAATTTCCAATCGATCTCAAGTGTACTGCATTTCACCTTAAAAAAAGATACGCTGCAGCTGGATTCCCTCGAAGTTACATCAAATTACCAATTGTTGTTCAATGGTGCTCTTTCTGGGATGACAATTATTTCAGAGTCATTGTGGGAAAATGATGATGGTGGTATTGCGGTATTGATTTTTACAATGTGTATTTGCCATGGCGTCATCATTGGAGAGTTCAATGTTGTTATTCATGTTATTACTTTTGGAATGTGAATGAGGTATCTCAGGCTCATCAACTGTAGCTAAATTTATTATCCTATATAAATGATGGTTAGGTAATTCGTCTTTTAATACCAAAAATGATGGTTAGGTAATTAGTCTTTTAATACCAAAAATGATGGCTAGGTCATTAGTCTTTTAATACCAAAAATGATGGTTAGGTAATTAGTCTTTTAATACCAAAAATGATGGTTAGGTAATTAGTCTTTTAATACCAAAAATGATGGTTAGGTCATTAGTTTTTCAATGGGAAAGAAATTTTGCCATTTGTAGGGTCCAATGGTTGAATTGTTGTATTTTCTGCGCATTTAACACTTTTTTATTAATTGTAGTGTAATGACATGTATTTGCACTTCATAAATTGAATAAAGTTTATCCTCTAGATTAATTAAATTGTAGAGGATCAGAGCTCGTATAAAAATCGCGTAGTAATTCATACAGCTTCCGTAGCAATTCAAAGAGATGAGATCGAGTTGTGATCATAAACTTGGCTAGGTTTTTGAATTTCTATCACACTTGACATTGAATAATAGACTAACTTTAAGACATAATTCCCCCTTGAGTTTTTTTCTAAATACTCAACAGGAATTGGATACGAGTTCCCAATGTTAAATCTATGGGGGAAAATACCAGGGGTGAGATAGTACAAGGAATTGTAGGACCAATGATAATAAGTACTGCAGTACGTCGGGACTATGACTCTGGTACCAAGATACACCATTTCATGTATACATGTACTCGGTTAAAATATTCGCCAACCTTGAAATAAATTATTGTGTCTGTATTTTCGTGTGAATAACCTACTTAATTCAATAATGACTTTCTTTTACCTTTCAGAACATATCTCGGTTAGCGCATGGCAGATGCTACTATATCCAGGAATGTTCCGGGTTCTTTTTTGGCAACAAATGGCAGTTTGTAATTCCCACCATTAAAATTTCCACCTCCGCGAGCGCCAATCACTTCAAAAACAAATTGCTCTCTTTCAAGAACATTCGTTTTCTTTTCATCATAGATAAAGCTCCTAAAATGATGAAAAACGAGGACCAATTTCCAGGATGAAATCATTCCGCAATCCGCTTAGGATTTGCAGCCGACATTAGAGCATTGTGATTTCCCGCTTAGAACGCAGACGACATTTTGAGGTTGCAGCCGACTTTCGATTGTCGTAAATTGCTTTATATGTATGTCGTAATTTGCTGCATTATCTGCGAGCCGCTTTGGAACGCAGGTAATTTCGTCGTGGTACAACAAAGGCCCCGCTTTCATATGCACTGGGAACTTCTTTTTTATATCGAGGCTGGGTGGTGAGTAGGGTGAGAGTATCTAAAGCATATTCTACAATACACTGGCGCCAACTGATGATGTTCAAATACTGACAATTTTCAATGCAATCCAGTTCATTTGATTTGATCTAAATTTGTAGTTATGTACATTTGCTATATTCTGTGAAAGTGTGAAGAAAATAACATGGAGTATACTATGTGAAAAAACAACTTTTCAGTACCTGATGAAGGATTTATAACAATCCAAAACGTTGTTATCTAAAATATGCAAATAAATACCAGTGGTCTACACTAAGCTTCTATTTTAGATATAATATAAATTTAAGTCCTTCTACATTTACTTTATTTCATTATCTTGAGTTGTGCCTTCCTTACGAACAAACAAAAACCTTTCAGAATTTCTATAAATTCTATTTAATATTCTCATCTTTTTAATCTCTGAAGGGCTGGTTCCACCATCACAAAACGTAGCCATGTGGTGTCGGGTGTATGTTTTGGTGCTCCACCACCGCGACACCTCAAGAAACATCGCGACAAATATACACGCGATTATTCAAACCTAGTCCGATTTAGCAAGACAACCAAATCGGGACCAATCTCGCTACATCTTGTCTGTTAAATCAAAAACGCGTGGTGACCCTAATTTATTTTGTTAGATATATGTTCTACAACACCTTGACATCATGAAATCCAACCTTAAAGAAGATAGTGTTCAAGGTAAATTGTCCAATAAGCCTTTAATGAATCAAACCCCTCCCACCTATCAACAAGCAGACATTCTCTTCAGAACTAAACCGGAGCTTCTGCTTGGAGCATCACCCTGAAAGAAATAGAAAAGAGATGAAATGTAATGCTGATTAAGATAAGCTCCCAGCATATGAACCTCCCATTGTTTCCATGGAACTCTAATAATTACCTCGTTTTGGTGGGCGTTGCCCAGAGCGGGAAATTTGAATCTCATGTCTGGGGAATGAACGTGAGATGTGGCGATGACTGGGGGGTGGGGCTGGTGGGGGGTGGGGGGTGGGGCTTGTCAGTCCCTCCTCGATGACCACTGGTCACTATACAGACCCCCCACCCTCCCCCCCCCCCCCCCCGCCCCCCGGGGCAGCTGCCCACTGGTCAGTACTTTGTGACCGGGACAGGGACTGACCTTGACTAATGACCCTCTGAAAGCCCCAAAACAAACATGGAGACTAGGCGTGAATTCCTCAATCCGCGAAATTTTCACTAATATTTATGTACCTTAAAAATTCACCAGAGACATCTGAATTCATACACAGGTAACCCTAGGAATCCTACACTAAGCTTGAAATATAGATAGAATACAAATTTAAGTCCACATTGAGACCCCGCGAATAAATGGTTGATCAACGATCTTGGTCGATGCCGCGAAAATAAAAAGTTAGACTAAAAGTGGTGCATTGTGGGTACTTTTTATTGACTATGAGGCACGTGTCGCTTTGTGAGCTAAAAAGATGACCACCAGGGCTGGACACGACCACCAGGGGGCGGTAGGGGGAGGGGGGGCAGCCCACCCCCGGTCAGCCGCCAGGGCCCGCCCAGAGACCGCACCGCCCCCCCCCCCCCCCCCAAAAAAAAATCGTACAAAAAATAGTGGGTACACCATGGTTCTAAAAAAAACTTCAAATCCCCTCTTCAATAATATTTTTGACGATTTTTTTCCGGATGGAATTGGGGGGAATAATAACTCTGGCTTCAGAATGTACCCTTTTTCGTTATTTCTCATGAGTTTTATTAAGATATACCTCTTTTCAACACTCTATCAGTTGAATTGTGAAGTTGAATTTATGGATTTTATGCTTAATATTGCTTGCTATGCACCAATGTCTCCAAAACACACCCCTTTTTATTTCAAAACAATTTTGAAAAAATTCCAAATTTCCAAATTTAATTTTTAGGTTACTGGTTGCACATGAAGATCCGTTTCCAGTTAGTCTAAAAATTCCATAAAATTTCATATAATAAAATTCCAGACTCGGATTCTCAACTCGCCCCGTCACACGATACTCCTAATCTAGAAAAAAATATTCCCTGAAAATGAAAATCCCGCATGGACTAACTATACACACAAAATCTTCCATTCTATCTGAGAAATTCAGAACGATCATGCGGTCCCCTAATGCTACTGAGTTACTGGGAGGGGGGGGGGGAGACAGACAGACAAGAGGCAGTGGTCAGTGCCAGTGCCTGACCTCGGCCGCAGTCCTGGGGGGCCTGCCCCCTACACACGAGCCAGGCGCCCCCTACACGAGGCGCACGTGCAGGAGTGGACAGAACGTAGAGATGTCAAGGTCGGCCACTGACCACTGACAGAAGCGATGGGCTGTAGGGCGGGGGGTGACTTGGCAGGGTGTTTTTGTGTGCCTGGACCCTCCCCAATTCACTGACGCATCTTTTTTCTTTTCTTTTTCAAAATTATTTTTATAATGTTTATTCCTCATTCTGTCAGGGGTGCAACAAATCTTCCATGGGGAAAATGTGATAAAACCCCAAGGTCATACACACATATAGGGTATTTATAAAGAAACTGATGAGTGTTTGGTGTGTGTCCCCATTCACCATCGAGTTTTGAGAGTGTTGGAATATGAGCAAGGCGATAGCCGACTGAATATTCCAAAGCAGTGCAAATGAAGATTCAGACCAAACACGAATATGTTTCTGTTTTTATCTTAGACTGGAAATACTTATATGTTTACCACACATTGAGTATAAGTTACCGTACTCACAAGCCTGTTGAGTACGAGTTCCTAATGTTAAGCCTATGGACGTTTATACCAGGCTAAGATAAATGATCGAATGCGAAATAATAAAAAAAATTATAAATAAATAAAAATAAAGGGGAATAAATAGTGAACTGAGTGAGTGGGTGAATGATGCAGTCCATACTTAACCACCTAACATTTAATTAGGTTTTTAAAGGTCTCTTTTCAATCAGCTCTTTGAACGTTACCACTCAGCATAAATCCCATAAACTCACTCCACGATACATCGGAGATTTCTTATTCGATTCTCATTTAAACCGGTTTTGCATGAGCCTTATCTTAGTATCACCTCTGGTTCCTTATTAATGCTGATCTAATATTTCCTCATCGTTAGGCCTGGCGTCCATCTACTACGATAGAAATTTAGACCTACCGATATGGCACCAATACAGAAAGCAAATATCGGAGACATATCGGGAAGGTGCAAAATCGTAGACATATTTCTAGACATGCCAATCCACTACACATCGTAAGGGTTTCTTTTTCGGTGCCTAAACGTGGTCAACTGCCCCGATATTAGGTGACCTTCCGACGCGATTTTCATTTTTTATCGGGAGGTCCATCGTAGACCATATCGGAGCCATATCGTAGTAGATGAACGCCAGGCCTCAGACAATTTATCAATAAGTGATAAGAGTTCCTTATCCCGCCTGAAAGGTATATTCACGACATTAATTCTAGTTTGCAACTCGTCAATTGTTTCCCGGCGACTATGCCGGGCGCCAGTCTCTGGGGCAAGAATTTCCTTAATCACCTTGTTTCCAACCCTTTTTATTACCCACCGAATACGTAGTCTCCATAGGAAATGTATAGAGCACCTGGAATCGGCTACCGGGAGATTCTGACATGTCAGAATCTCCTGCAGGAGATTCCGGGGGAAAAAGTCCCATCCATAATGAGGTCAAATTATCATGTACTTCAAAATAAGTTTCTTGAAAGTTCATTCAATATCTATCATTTATGATGAGTCATAATAATCTCGTTTACCATCAGAAATCACTGTCATAACATGCTTTGCATGCTAAAATCATGGGGAAATGGCGAACTATACTAGTGTAAGTCTACACCAAATTACTGCCATGCTTGACAGTGCTGTGGTGTCTGGAACTAAATGTCTTGCGGAAACATTTTTATTGCTATAGAGTTGTTTTTAATCTTGTAGGTAAGTAATAAATACAATAACGACTGGTTTTGTATGTGAGTGACCGTAACGTAGTTACGTAGTTGACAATATTATATCCTCGCTAATCTCTCAGATATTACTACGCGTTAACTACTCGGAGATTACGGCCACTCGTACACAAAACCAGTCCTTATTGTGTGTGTAATATTAGATAAATCACTAACATAATAATCGGCCAATGGAAATGGGATTTGAGACTCATGTAGCAGCGTCGACATTTCCTCCTTTACTTTCAATTCTGAGACAGAAAAATCAGTCAGGTGGAAACGCTGTTTGTGCTGGGATCGACAATAATGCACCAAAACTAAATCTCAAGTGTCACCATCCCCCGCCCCCGACAACTGAATATTCAGTGACCACATAATCGGTGCACATTCAGTCGTCAGGAGGAAATGCCACATAAGTGGAAATTTCGCCTATATGGCACAGAGCTATTGTGCTATGGAGGTTGTCATCTTGCCCCCGCTGCCATCCAAACACCACTGTCTGGTACGTATTTGTTGGAACCAATCAGCTCTTGTCAAATTGATGCTAGAAATAGAACAACAAACCATGTTATTCCTTTCACCCAGCAGCGCTGACCAATAGCAGCCGCGCTCTTTTAGTCCTTCATGGGCCATACCTCTGAAGGTCGACGGTTTGTAAACGAACTAGTGTAAGCTGTACTGTGATTGGTTTTGACGAATATGCACTAGACAACCTTCAAAACAACAGGTGGCAGGACCAATTATCAATGGATTTTATGAAAAGTATTTTTTGTGGCTTGCCATGGAGGAATTTTAGCATCGTCTCAATATGATCTATAGATTATAACAACTGATAACGGGTAACAGTAGCTGCCCCCGACTGCAGTGGCCCTATTTTACAATTTCCTGGCGGATGATGGCAGAACTAGCAATCACTCTGGGCTATATGCTGACGTTATGTTAACTCAGTTGCCACCAAGCACCACGACTATATGTTTTACAGTGCTACTGGATAAATATCATATAGTTTGTAAAAGCGTCCTGAACAATGAACTTCTAGGTGATCAATACCACCATACCATTAGGAACTTTGTAGGAGGGAATTCACTTTATATGATACACCAATGTGTACCCGTATACAAGCTCAGTGATGAATCATAAATTCTGAGAAAAATGATTCAAAAGGCATTCATTATCCACCAAATACAAAGTGTCAATAGAAAACACATTTGCACCGTGTATCTACATAACCGGAGCATACGGATGTGTTATATGCTCCGGGTTGCAAAATCCGGTGATACGGAAAAGTAGTGCGTATGAAAAAATAGTTCGTACCTAGATGAACTAATATCAATACCCTACTTGTCAGGAAAAGGTGGATGATAAATACAATATAGACTCTTTCAGATACAAGCGGTTGTATTCTCCTTGGAGTTGACTCTAGGCAATATCCTCGCATACGGTCGAATATTACTACGCGTCAACTCCTCGGAGCTTACGCCCGCTTGTGTAAGAACCCAGTCAATATTGTGTGTTTATCATATACCTATGGCCCAACTTCTATGAAATACTATCCACTGCTAGGGGTGTAGTATTGATAATGTTTGGGCTCACCGTGGTGTTGGGAATGAGCTATGAATGGATGATTTAGTAAGTGAATACAATGGGGTTTTCTCATCAGTTTTAGGTATATAATGATGATATCAAGAGACGTCACGAGTATGGGTTTATTTATGTCTCGCATTTTGTTGGCTCGGTAATTTCACGAGTCGAAGTCGAGTGAGATTACGGAGCCAACAAAAGCCAACAAAACTCAAACTCAAACGAGTGACGTCTAGATTTTATCCTACCCCGTTTCCACAATTTTGAATATTAGAAAATAGTGACATAAACAACACTTTATGTCATACCCGTAACATAAACAAATCCAATGTTAGGCCTATGGCGTTTTTATTAGGGGTAGGATAAGAAAACGTAGTGACTGAGCCATAGGGATGCTGGTCTTGGCCTTTTCTAATATAAATACGTCCCTCTGACCCATGCGTCGGGACATATTTTATGTAATACAAGAGCCCTCGAATGGCCATCCCTACACGCTACGGTGTATTGATGCATTTTCTGTATAGAGTTTAACTATGTAATTATATATTCGGAACAAATGGAGAATGTCGGTTTCATTGTATATATCATGTGAATGGATTAAGACCCGGACTGAGAGATTTGGTTATATATATGGATTACTGTTCCGTTGCCTGGAAGATCAATTGTATAATTGAACGCAATAAAGAACCTTTACAAAAAAAACCGCTCAATAACAATGTTTTTTCTTAATACTGTCTTGTATGTTAAATTGGTTATATATTCACTACCATAAGCTATTTACACACAATGTTCACTGGCTTCAGACATTGCTAGCGTCTGAATTCTCCAAGAGGCTCACGCGTAGTAATATCCGAGTGAATACGAGGATATTGCGTAGTCAACTCCGAGGAGGTAAATCTACTATTATCATTAACCTGTTTATATTTATATTATCATAGAAATCATCTTTTTTCATGGCGGTCAAGTTGGCTTGCTCACAGTGTTTTTGGTATTTTTTTAATAATAAGAATATTAAAGAGCTAACTCCAACTAACAACTGGCTAACCATTCCTAATAACACAAGTTGCCAGCCTATTGTCCGCCCCTTATTGTTCCTCTAGGCTTGATACTGCATGAACTGATTTTTAGATGATTAAATTGGTGGTTTTCGTCTTGAAAAATCCAATTTTCTATGCATTTCGAAACAGTAACGGTTTGAAAAGTACGATGTGAAAATGATATAAAATCAACCTGAAATGAGATATTTATGGCCAAGCAAAAGTGATCTCATATTTTTACCTTCTACTACACACACAGCAATACATACAACTAAATAGGCCGCGCAATCATATCGTTATTTTCGACTTGATATACAAAGATTCTCATGACTTAGGCTGTGAGAAAGATACCATATTAAACCAGAGATTATTGGCTTTATTTTAATATACATTTTGAATTTATTGAGGTAATTTCTCTGTTTTCATTTTAGACGTATTTTCTCAGAAATCATGTCAAAAGCTAGGCAAAATGTTTGAATTCTAGAATATGAGTGAAGATTCCATAGAATTCCATGTGGAAGTAAGATAGGAACCCAGTTTAATCAAGTAGATATTTCGTTAAGAATTATTTTGATACCTTTTGTTTTATTTATAGTATAATTCAAAATGGACTGTTTTGTTATCTAAATAGAAAAGTGGAAAAAGCCCCTTTTTGTGATATCTGCCATATGTCAAAGCACTGTCATGGTAGGCAGAAAATGGAGAATTTTCTCCATTTGTTGGAAATTATATAACATTTTTATGTTGTAATTTCAAAGATTGTTTTTCCTCTATTATTAAATGCTTCTTTAAACTAATTAGATATGCAGCACAAGTCAATCTATAAGACTTTTTATGGAAACACTATTTAAATCTGGATCCCACCACAGACCTAATATGCCTTCCTGGCATATAGGAACAAATTATGGTGTGTTAATCATCGATGAATCAGTGTGGAATTACAAATTTCATAAATACTATCATACTAATATTATATAGAAAAAAGTATAATTTTGGAGACAGAAATAGCTGCTTTATGGGTGCCATCATTGTTTTTGTCTTTTTTAAATTATGTATTACGAGGTCAGTCATGCAGAACGGTTCAATAAAAGTAAAGTAACAATAAATGGGAGGAGTGGCTACCTCTCCCCATCTCTCCCCTCCTGTTCGGCTCTTTATCGACTAAAAACCCGTCCACATTGTGTGTAACGTGCCCCTCTCCCAGCACAGGCATTGTGTGGGATGTGTCAGTCTCCCCCCGGAGTCACAGTGGACACGGGTGGCTATTGATGTCGGCCCCGACACAATTAAATTAGGCGTAAAATCAGCGGGCTTCTGGCGGGTAGTGGGGACTGCCTTTGTGACGGGGACACAGTATATCACCGGCTAATGTGGCCGAGGTCCCCGGGCGCCGCCTGCGTCTCTGCCCGGTCCCCCGCCCGGATTCACGGGTCGGGTTATCCTCCTGGGTTCCCTGCCTGAATCCCAGTCAGCCGCCCGGTCAACCTGTAACCAGTACTTACCGCACCCAGTATTGGACTCAGACACCGCACCTGCCCAGCCACTGAACACAATACCGCAACCAGTCCACCACCCAGTCTGCCCGAACACTACACCCAGTACCGCACCCAGTCAGCCACCGAGTTACCCAGTCTGCCCAACCACTACACCCAGGACCACACCCAGTCAGCCACCCAGTCACCCAGTCTGCCCAACCACTACACCCAGTACCGCACCCAGTCAGCCACCCAGTCACCCAGTCTGCCCAACCACTACACCCAGGACCACACCCAGTCAGCCACCCAGTCACCCAGTCTGCCCAACCACTACACCCAGTACCGCACCCAGTCAGCCACCCAGTCACCCAGTCTGCCCAACCACTACACCCAGTACCGCACCCAGTCAGCCACACAGTTACCCAGTCAGCCACCCAGTCAACCCACCTGTTCACTCTGCCCAGCCACTGCACCAAGTACCGTACCCAGTCAGCCACCCCGTCAGCCAGTCTGCCCAGCCACTGCACCCAGTGCCATAACCAGCACTCACCCAGTACTGCCACCCAGTCTAACACCCACCACCCAGTCACCCTACCTGTTCAGCCTGCCCAGACACTGCACCTAGTACTGCACACAGTACTGCAAACAGTCACCCAGTCAGCCCCGATACTGCACCCAGTACTGCAACCAGTACTGAATCCAATCAATCTATCCTGCCTAGTTTCTCACCCAGTCACCCAGTCCCTAGTCCAGCCAGCCAGTCCCCCGACTGTTCATCCTGCCCAGTCCCTCACCCTGCTTAAAGTCCCACGGTCCTCTAACAGTCTCTCCTGCCCTGTCCAACCACCCAGCCCACAACCTTTTCATCTGGTCCAACCACCCAGTCTCTGAATCAGTCCCCTGCCCAACCACCCAGTCCACGGCCCACCATTCCAGTCATCTGCCTCAACCGCAAAGTCCCTTAGCCAGTCACCTGCCCACCCATCCAGTTCCTTACCCAGTCCCCGCCTGACCATATAGTCCCTAACCAAGTCCCCGCCCAACTGCCCAGCCCCTGACCCAGTCCCTTACCCAGTCCCCCAGTGTCTAGTCCCCAACCCATCTATCCTGCCAGTCCACTGTCCAGCCACCCAGTTCCCTACCCAGTCACCCAGTCTCCTACCCAGTCCCGTGATCTGTACCCTGCCCAATCACCCAGTCCCCTACCCAGTCCCCAAGTACCCAGTTCTTTACCCTACCACCCAGTCCCCAATCCAGCCACCACACCACCACACCACCGCCACCACCTCGCCAGCAGCCCCCGAGGGGTTGGATAATGGCGGACGATTCAATTAAAATATCTCTCGCTGTTCGCGGCGGCGATTAAGTTACATTTGCCGGGGCTTCAATATGTCGCCGTGATAATGGTAAATTACCGGGTCTCGGGTGGAGGGGCGGGCTGCGGCTTTTTGTTGTACGGAGGGCTTTCTAGGGGGGGCTGGTCAGTGGCGCCGCCTAGGGGGAAATAGCGGCGGGCGAGCAGGGTGGGAAACAGAGACATGGTGTGGGGGGAGAGCGTGGACGGGGGGAGAGTGTAGGGGGGCTGGCTAATTATCTCACCTGTAGGGCCGACATGGGGTGAAAAGCAAAGGGAAGCGCAACCCCGGGAGCATCATAGAGAGCCCCTGTCTGTCTGTGTGTCCTTACTCCTATAGGAAGCGCCATGCCCCCACAATGCCCCCGTCTAGTGGCGCCATCTGGGGGCTGTCCACCAGGGGTCGCTGTGGGGCTGGTGCCGAGGAGAACCCCCGCCCCTCTCATGGCCGTCGGGGGGCGGAGGGGGTCGTGAACCGTCGGGGTTTCGTTGCCAGCCGAACATATGTGCCGCTAAAAGCCGAAACATTTGCGCCCAGGGAGGCCCCTCCCCCTTCTTCTCAACTGTCCCTCCCCCCTTTCTACTGCTTGCCCCTCCCACTCACTCTTGAGTCTCTCTTGACTATCATTCCCGCTGCCCTCATCACCTTGAATGAAATACAAACATGGCTTCAATTGATACAGTAACGTGATTGTATGAGAAAGTTGGCATCATTACTATATATATTGTATACTCCAAAAGGACCTAGTGACCCTTCAAAAACAAGTCCATTGAGTACATCCCGCGTGAGTATTTCCCGATTCCTGTCAGGAAGAGGAGTGAAATGCGTAAAGCGACAAATATATCCAAAAGTCATTTTTACCCAGCCCCATCCCCATTCTTACCCACAATTACTCTTCACGGCCCTTACTCTTACTCACCCTTACTCTTCCCCAACCTTACTATTTCTCAACCTAATTCTTACCCACCCTTACTCTTACCTACCCTTACCCCTACCTACCCTCACTCTTACTCACCCTTTCTCTGATTCTACCCCTACCCTTACTCTTACCCATCCTCACTCTTACCTGCCCTTACTCTTACCCACCCTTACTCTTACCCACCCTTACTCTTGCCTACCCTCACTCTTACCCACCCTTACTCTTACCCACCCTCACTCTTACTCACCCTCACTCTTACCCACCCTTACTCTTACCCGCCCTTACTCAAACCCACCCTCACTCATACCCACCCTCACTCTCACCCTCCCTTACTCTCACCCACCCTTACTCCCCCGCCCTCACTCTTACTCTTACTCTCCCTTACTCTCACCACCCTCACTCTTATTCACCCTTACTCTTACTCACTCTTACTCTCACCCACCCTTACTCTCCCCCGCCCTCACTCTTACTCTCCCTTACTCTTACCCACCCTTACTCTTCCCCGCCCTTACTCTTACCAACCCCTACTCTAACCCACCCTTACTCTAACACACCCTTACTCTTACTCACCCTTACTTTCACCCGCCCTTACTCTCCCCGCCCTCACTCTTACTCTTACCCACTCTTACTCTTACCCGCCCTTACTCTCCCCGCCCTCACTCTTACTCTTACCCACCCTTACTCTTACCCGCCCTTACTCTCCCCCGCCCTCTCCGCCACCCGTGGCCGTGGCGGGTGGCCGTGGCATCTGGTACCATCTGGCGGGCCGTCCTCTCTTCATTCACGTGATATCATACACACGGCGAACCCATCCCCGCGCGCCATATGCTCGTGTGTGCGCGCTCCCCGCTACCCTTAAGTACCGCACCCCTCCCCTCCTCCCCGCCCCACCCTCCTCAAATCCCAGCAACATATGCAGCTTAATGCACAGCTAAGAGGCGGCCAATCTGTTGTCAAATTTAACACCATTAAATGTGGGAAGTGCGTGTGTGGGGGTGGGAGGCGGCGGGGTTTGTATGAGCGGGGGATGGCTGTGGGGCATGGTTACGTGGTGGCTGGCCTTGTTTGGTTGTTTTAATGTTTGGTTAATGTTTGTGGAGGTGGTGGTTGATGTTGACAAGATGAGCTGCTCAGTTACACACAAAGCTATGTACTACTCACAGGGAGAGTTACTGCTCGCTTGTTAGAGTGGTTCTGTATGGTGAGTGACACAATAACAACGGGTTTTACACGTTCACGCCGACACCTTAGATTGTTTTGTAGGGATTATTTATTTGTTTGATATTTTCTTTTAAAATATTGTGAATTTATATCGCGGCCCTAAAGGTACCACCACCTTCAGTTTTAAAGCCTGCAAACGTAATCGTGTTTACTTGGGAGTACTTGTGAATTTTTATGTTCATGCTTGTAGTAGAAATAAACATATACATGTTATAAATATAATGCCATGATATGAACAATTATTACTATGTATAACAGTATTTAAAAATGCCGTTTTTTGCAGGTTTTTTTCAACTATTTCTTTTTCTTTCACAAATTAATGGAAATCCTTCTCGTGTACTTTGCTTTTCTATTTCAGACATGAAAGAAGTATTACTTTTAGAAATATTAAACATTGGAAATGAATGGTCAAAGAGAACCAAAGAAGAAAGTTCAATGTGTATTGCGACGAATATTCCTACATTTTTATGCCGTCTACATAAGAAGAAACCAGACATTATCTTACAGTTACACTGGCGTAAAACATTGGGGTATTTTCTGCGCATAAAAAAACGTCAGCGTAAATTCAGAATTTTTAACTTTTATCACGTAATCACGCGTAAATTCAGCATTTTTAACTTTTATCAAATAATAACGCATAAATTCAACATTTTAAACTTTTATTACGTAATTGGGCATAAATTCAACATTTTTAACTCGTATCACATAATTACACGTAAGTTCTGACGTTTTTCTTATGTATTTGAAATGTTGGGTACCACGTAAAAGCTGTGGACTGTGAACATTTCTGTTTAATGAGCTTGACATCCTATTACGTTTCTTAATGTTTTTTTATTACTTCACATATTTTGACTTACTTCGACATTCAATTACGCATTAAAAACATAGAGAACAGTTTTAATCGCTAATCCTGACGCTGCGTTTTTTTCCCACATTCTGTACACATTTTATTACAAATAAACGTTTGTGTAACTCCACATATTACAACATATTTCATACAACCTAAATAAACGTAAACATGCAGACACAGGAAAATGCCATTTTTTAATGCCAGTGTGACTGGGGCATAAGAATAAGGGCATAAGAACAGATGAATGATAAGAAAGAAATTGATGAGTGTCTGGTTTGTGTCCCCATTAGCCATTGAGTTTGGAGCGTGCAGAAATATGAATAAGGGGATAGCCGAGTGAATATTCGAAGCGCTCCAAAATAGATGGTGAACAGGGATTCAGATCAAACACAAATATGTTTCAGATTTTATCTTGATATAATTAGCCTGATATTATTATCTGTTTATCGCCCATTGATTACAAGTTACCATACTTTCAAGCCTGTTGAGTACAAGTTCCTAATGGGTAAGCCTATGGACTTTTATACAAGCTAAAAACTCTTTATTGCCAACAAAAGATGACCCGCGTTAGTTAAAAAGCCAGATCACTCACGTTTTGGACAATAGCCACCAGCAATAGCTGACCCTCCTTCCCTGAATTCCCCCTCCCCTTCTCGTCTTACCTGCCTTTCTCTCCTCCCCTTGCCTCCCGTGGAGAGTTCCCACACTCACCCTTAACTACTGTTACACTCTCCCACCCGTTACTCTCACGCCGCACTCGCCCAACACAGACCCCCCTCCCAGTTCCCGCCACTTCAAAGCCCACGTCAGCCCAGGGTGTTTTCCCGTCGACGTCATCGGGGGGCGTCGTGACGTAATGCTGAATGACGTCGCTAGGTGGCCACGCCCTCGGCAGGTGTTGCGTTTTTTAACTATGGCGGTGATTGCACCTCTAGGGACTGCCCGCTCTCTGGGGGAGATGGATTCTTGTAGTGTTCAGGTGGAGATTGTATGAGATCTAAGCTGGAGAAATGAGGAACCCTAAGGTGATTGGTGTAAGATGGTCATGTGACCTTGTGATCAAATCGGGCTGCACTCTTCCGTGAATTTCTCGTTATGCAAATATAGAAGGGGAAAGATTTCCTAGAATTATCTCTAACTCTATGGAAAGCCCATTGATATTTGGCTGAAGTCTTTGAAAGTGACTTCATAGACAATAATCGATGGTTTTGTGGACAGGCGGCCCTAAAGCACGAGTGGTTGGCGCGTAGTAATACACCAGCGTTAGCTAGTCTATTACGACATCAACCTCGAGTGGTTTACATAGCCACCTGTCTATAAAACCACTGTTGTATTTATCATCCATCTTCTCAAGTAAAATAAATCCAAGAATTGCCATATCAATAGGGGCCATTATTTTGCACAAAGGGACAATTTTCCTGTATACAATGACTCTGAAGCAATACACCATGGAATTTAATCTCTATACAATGGTTTTGTACCTGACAGTTTTTAATAAATGGGTAGTGGTTTACCGAGTCCTCATATATTTTCTATGAGGACCTTTGAATATAATGGATAATAAAATGGACATCTTAAAAGAGTCGGTCATATCTCACCTGTGTGTAATTATAATGATCGACAGCGAAGTGCATACATGGAACAAATTTCACTAATTTCCTTACCCAAGGTTTACATAGTCCCTATTGAAAATGTATGGGGCCACAGCTATATATTCAGGGTCATTTCTAAAATGAAAAAAATGAAATTGTGTTTGCCTTATTCATATCGGAGTTATTCAATATCCCAAACCCTGGTTCTTCCTTCACTCTCTCTGTCTCTGGTTCTCTCTGTCTCTCTGTCTCTGTCTCTCTCTGTTTCTGGTTCTCTCTGTCTCTCTGTCTCTCTCTGTGGCTCTCTCCCAATTTCTCACTCTTTCTTTCTCTCTCTCTTTTGATCTCTCCTCTAACTTACTTTCGCCTGATTCTATCGTTTCTCTGCTTGAATCTGTCTCCCTCCATTTTGCTGTCTCACTTCTTTCTTCCTTCCTTTTCTCTTCTGTTTCCTCTTTCCCCTTGTTTCCCTGTCTCTATCTATCTGTCTGACGCCCTGTATTTGTTTCCCTGTCTGGTGTTGATCTGTGTTCTTGTTTGTCCTTCCCTGTTTCTCTCTGTCTGGCTCTGTATCTCTCCCTCTCTGTTTGTCGGCCTATCTCTGTCTGTCTCTCTGTATGTCTGCCTATCTGTCTGTCAGTCTGTCTCTGTCTCTCTTTTTTTTCCCCTCTATCCCTTTCCCTGTCACTCTCTCTGTCTCCCTCTATCTATGTCTTTCTCTACATCTGTCTCTGTCTGTCTTTCTTTCTCTCTGTGTTACTCTATGTGTTTGTGTGTATGTGTATGTGTGTGTGTCTCTCTGTCTCTCTGTCTCTCTCTGTCTCTCTGTCTCTCTGTGTCTCTCTCTCTGTCTCTCTCTCTCTGTCTCTCTCTCTCTCTCTGTCTCTCTCTCTGTCTCTCTCTCTCTGTCTCTCTCTCTGTCTCTCTCTGTCTCTCTCTCTCTGTCTCTCTCTCTGTCTCTCTCTCTGTCTCTCTCTCTGTCTCTGTCTCTCTCTCTGTCTGTCTCTCTCTCTGTCTGTCTCTCTCTCTGTCTGTCTCTGTCTGTCTCTGTCTGTCTCTGTCTGTCTCTCTGTCTCTCTGTCTCTCTGTCTCTCGCGCTCTCTCTCTCTCGCTCTCTCTCGCTCTCTCTCTCTCTCCCTCTCTCCCTCTCTCTCTCTCTCTCTGTTACTCTGTGTGTGTTTCTCCCTCTCTCTCTCTCTCTCTCTCTCTCTCTCTCTCTGTCTGCTTCTCTCTCTCTCTCTCTCTCTCTCTCTCTATCTCTCTCTCTCTCTCTCTGTCTCTATCTCTCTTTCTTTCTCCTTCTCTCTGTCCTGACCTATACTGTAAACACACATTTACTTGACACAGTGTCCAGCCTTAGCTGTGACTGCCGGTTCCCAAGTCTCAGACCTGCCGCCCGGTTCACAGCAAGGTGCCGCTACCTGGTGATGAAACCTGAAAACACATTTATCAGGCGTACAGTGCTGCCACCTCTGTTGAGTCGGCGGCACTAGGCGGCAGCTTCCTGTCCACATTCAGGTCCCACTATCTAAAGTCTATTCTCCGTTCTCTTTCTGATCTATAGAAAAATTTCTCAGGTGAAAAAGAAAGAAAAAGAAATAATGAATACGTATTCATCGATCCATATCATTTTGATGGAGGACATTAGCCACCATTGCTTGAATGGTTTTTATATCGTCGATATTTTTAGATTAAAGGGATACGAGAAATCTTATCAGAGATAGGATTTAACTTTAGTTTAACATCATCCCTGTCTATAATGTGTATTATCAGTAAGCAGATCACTTCTCTTTATTCATAAATAATACTGTACAACTTCATTTAGAGTGTTAACAACTGCATAAGTCTATTTTCAGATAAATATCCTCCCTCCTCCTATATCATCTCTCATCCTCTTTTATATTCAATCTTGATCTGCACCAAGCGAGAAACAAAGCGATTACCTGAATCTGCCTATCTGTCTGTCTCTCTGTATGTCCGCGAATCTGGAGGACATTCAGTAGGCGTTGCTCCAATACCTGTGAGCTATAATTCTAAATGTTACTTTTTTTTTTTTTTTTTTTTTTTTTTTTTTTAGCAAAACATTAATTTTGTTTTTGGCATACATACATCGAGATGAAATATAGCTCCAGTTTCCTGTTTAGTTTTACAATACTTCATGTTCAGTGTGGTCGTTTTTCCTGTTTGCTCCTTTTTTTATGTTATGAAAAGGCTAGACTGGTCTAAGTCTGGTCATTGCTTCTGATACGTTAAATAGGGGTGGGAGATATTACTCTGAGATAAGATCTCACATACACGTTATTTTTCTGTGGGCGATACCGGAAATCACTGCGTTTCTTCCTATGGTGTGTCCCCAGCATTAAGCAGGAGACACACTAAGCGAGAAATGCATCGATTTCCAGAATTGCCAACACAATATGGCGATGCTAAATTATTGGTGGGAGATATTCCTATGAAACAATGTTTTACATACACGCTATTTTGTGTTGGCGATTCCGGAAATTGCTGCGTTTATCAGTTGGTCTGCCTGTGGTTTATGTGAGCTATCATTAATTATTATATAACTGTGGCTGTATGAACTACATATACTACCCGCTCCTACCCATGGCGTATTTATACCCGTACGTCACAGTGTGATGTACGGGGTATGTGGTCACGTGACTAGGTAAAATATCCCCATTTTTAGGTATATTATATACAAAAACTGGCTGACTGTCTTCGTACATCAAAATACTTGGTAACATTATTGACCACATACATTCCTCTGCCTACGGCATCGGGATGTATGTGATCAATAATTTCACCGCATATTTTTCACGTACGAAGACAGTAAGCCAGTTTCCGTATATTATCCTACCCCTAATAAAAAACGGCCATAGACTTAACATACAGGATGTCAGCTACTATAAAAAAAGTTCTGTTGGTCATTGACTCAATATTTATCGTTTTAACAGTAATATAAGCATAGACGGGGTAGGATAAATACGAAACCGAACTCGAGTTAGACTTGTCAATGTTTATGCCACGAGGGGAAGGTCGTGTATTACTACACGAGGCGTAGCCGAGTGTAGTGAGGAGCAGACCTGACCAGAGTGGCATCTGCTCCTCACTACACTCGGCTACGCCTCGTGTAGTAATACACGACCTTCCCGTCGTGGCATAAACATTGACAAGTCTAACTCTCGTTTGGTTTCTACTAAGTATTTCCCCTGAGTATTGCTTCCCAGACGCTGAATCATCAGTGTTATTCAGCATCTCATACTATATAAACCCCAATGATAAGCTTATTAACTATATTATTCACCCACTATAACGTCATCTCATATTCATTTACAAAGAACATAATGATGAAAATGTGTATATGTAGTTTATAAATTTAAGAAATCACTATTTGAGGACCCATACATGTAGATGGATTAAGACACATCATTGTACTTCACATGATATTTTTACCCAAAGCAGTAAGTTCTTTAAGATATAACTCAAAGATCTCTTCTTCATTTATATTCATGAGAAAATAGTAGTCCATATACTCTAGGAAAGAGAAATTTTCAGCAAAAATTATACTTTCAGGAGGAATCATAATTGCATATGCGAAACTTTGATTATTAAGATATATATAACACATGTGATTTATATCATGTATGATGTGTCTGATGGTCAAAATATGTATGATACATGTGATATAAATCATGCATGATGTGTATGTGTCTGTTTAACAACCCACTAGATGATATCAACAAGTCATGTAGCCTGGCAGCCTGGCCTAGTTAGGCTATAGGCCAGGTAACGGGTTGCAGTTTCGTGGTGCATTATTGGTAACGCCTCCATTGTGGGATTGGCAACCCACCAGATACACTGGTTCCCGGGGTATCCACTACGCTGGTTCCCGGGGTATCCGCTAGGGGGCTCGGCGGAGATATATGCGGAACCCAGCCAAACCACTAGTCCACTAGTGCCCTGGCCCTAGCGACAACGGGACGTACTACAGTCTAGTTGAAGGTCGTATGAACCCGTTACCTGTCCCTTATTTCATTAGGGCAGGGAACCAGTCCACAAGTCATGTGGAACATTCAAAATCCAACAGGTGGCACCACAAGTCCCGTATCGCTTCAACACTGCCGCGTCACCTGGTGTGCAGACGGGGAACTACCAGTGTTTACGATAACAAAATGCCACCGGTACCGGGTTTATCTGTGATAACACTTGACCGACATACTTAACACCTCTTTTCTCACACTTATTAAACTCCACCAGATAACAGCAAGAATTCAGACGGAAAAAAACCCAGAAATTGTGATCGAGATTACGCCGAATACCCGCACGCATTCGAGCAACCTGGTGAGGGAGTAATCAACAGGACTTTGTTTACCGAAGTGGGGACGGAGATTAATTAATTTTCACCTTCAGGAGAAATGGTTGATACGCTTCATTGGAAAGCCACTGGTGTTATGTTTCTGGGAAGGAGGTCAGGGTTGATACGTTAGAACAATGGGGTAAACAGTTGGTTCACTCCGTCATATCCGTGTTGCGAGAAGTATTCAGGGAATGGGAGACTGATCAATGTGCTTGTCATCACGCACAGCAGTATGCCGCTCTAAGTGTCATTAATTTTTTGTTTTCTAACCCCTAATAAAAAGTACGCCATAGGCTTAACCCTTAAAGGACGAATGATGCCTTGAGGCCTCATTTCACTTAAACCTATAAAATCGTTTTTGACAAGGAAATAATTAATCAATTTAAGGAAATCTTCAGAAAATGTATAATATCTAAATTATTATTAGTAAGCTGACATAAGTGAAATATTATTGATTACCAATTTATGCAAAATGTGTTCGTCCTTTAGGGATATACACAATCACTGGCACCCGTCCTCATAGTGACAGCTCTGCCACAGGTGGCCGTCCTTAAAGGGTTAACATGGGATTCGTTTATGACACAGGTGTGACATAAAGTGTTACTTATGTTACTATTTTCTAATATTCAAAAATCGTGGAGATGGGGTAGAATAAAATCTAGACGCCACTCGTTTGAGTTTGAGTTCATTTATGTCACACATTGTGTTGACTCCGTAATCTCACTCGTTTTCGACTCGTGAGAATACGGAGCCAACAAAATGTGTGACATAAATAGGGAGCCAAAGTGAACCCGCTGAAACCACAGATACCCGTTCACAAAACACCATTCGCGGATATAGGCGCTCAGTACTGGTGTTTTGTAAACGGGTATCTGTGGTTTCAGCAGGTTCACTTTGGCTCCCTATAACTCAAACTCAAACTCGTGACGTATTTTGATATCAGATTTTATTCAGAACAAAGAAAACATCAAGATCTCCTGTGTTGAGATCCGGGTAGCATACATTCGTTTCTCCTATGGAGAAGTTCCTGACATGAATCAAAGTGAATTATCCAACTTAGTATCTCTTCTTTTTTATCTTTTCTTACTTTCTCCTCCTTATTTTTCGATTTATTGGTGAAAACTCGGTTCCATTGGCCACACTAACTCAATGTTTGTCGCACTGACTCAATATTCCTCCTCATTGAAGGTTGGTCACCATCAAATCCAGAACCTAGTAAGTAATAGATATCGCGTTTTCCGATGTTTTTAAGTTATGTTACAATAAGAATACAGGGTGAGGATGGACAAATGACATTATATCTCGTTATGTTGGTGTTTTACAGATTCCTCAGCTACATCATCGGGACGTACAAAGACACTAAAGTAACTCAAAATGACATCATTCATCCACACTGACTTTTTTTTCTGATATTGATGGTCGAATATCTATGACATATTAGCCGCTGATATCCATACGATAGAAAAAAAGGTGTGTCCCTGTGGGCTGCCGTGAATGACTTTTAGCATGGAGGGTTTAAGGTGTTTGAATGGATGACTTCATAAGCGATTTAAATGGCGTTTTTGAAAATGATTTCCAGGTACATGTATATAATAATCAGCAAACATACTCTTATGGGTCTACCCTTCTGTTCCGGGACAAAGTACCACAAACAGAGATCAGACACTCACAATAAATATGTTTCCTTATATTATTACCATCTCGTTTTAGAAGTCCAGGGACAGGGGTTCGGTAAAGTAATAAATCGCTCACAGGAATACAGTTTTCTCATATTATTCTATACGTATGGCTGAACATCTAGGAATACTACCCACTGCTACGGATGCAGTATAAATAATGTTCAGAGCACCAACATCGGGTCAAAGGTCTGTGAACCAAGGACTTTGTAAGTAAATAATTTATTTATTTAGGCATACAATAATAGGTAAACGTAGTTACTGAGTCCATAGGGATGCCATTCTTGGTCTTTTGTAACATAAATAAGTCCCTCCAACTCAAACAACATATTTATGTTACCAAAGACCTCGAATGGTCATTCCTATTGGCTCAGTTACCATGTTTTCTCATGTTATTATATACCCGCTGGCGAATGTCTCACTTTTACCGACCAGGAGTACAGATTCTGTTCGTCACTGAGTGACGAAAGAATATTCATACGTCCCTCCACATCACTTCATTCTTGAGAAAAATGATTTTAAGATATTTTGATATTTAGGTATATGATAATCAGGAGACATATTGAGCGTACCTGAATTCCATCTGTTGATCAATATTTTGATCGGGTTTCTTCAGCTAGTTCGTCGAACTCGGTGAATATTTCCGATCAAAATATCTCTGAACAGATTCCATTCAGGCACACTAACTATGTCTCCATATTGTACTGCCACCTACAGCATCAGGACATATTCATGTTACAGAATAACTCGAATGGCCATCCCAATTGGCTGAGTAACGTTTTCATTATTGCCATTTTGAGCGGTATATAATCGCAGTACAATATAATATAAATCAAGCGTCAGGACATATTTATGTTAGAAGAAAACCTCGAATGGCCATCCCTATTGGCTGAGTAACAACGTTTTCTGATATTACTGCCATTTTGAGCAGCATATAATCGCAGTACAATATATTATAATCGATAATGTTGATCAAGCGTCAGGACATATTTATGTTAGAAGAAATTTTTTAGCCACAAAGAACACAGATCTTTATCTGTTTTCAGTGATCTAGAAAATTTAGAAATATTTATGTTAGAAGAAAACTTCGAATGATCATTCCTATTGGCTGAGTAACCACGTTTTCTCATATTACTGCCATTTCTAGCTGCATATAATCGCAGTTCAATATAATATGAATCAAGCGTCAGGACATATTTATGTTACAAAAGACCTCGAACAGCCATCCCTAATGGCTGAGTAACTACATTTTCTCATATCACTGCTATTTTGAGCAGCATATAATTGTAGTACAATATAATATGAATCAAGCGTCAGGACATATTTATGATAGAAGAAAACCTCGAACAGCCATCCCTATTGGCTGAGTAACCACATTTTCTCATATTACTGCCATTTTGAGCAGCATATAATCGCAGTACAATATAATATAATGTTGATCAAGCATCAGAACATATTTCTGTTAGAAGAAAACCTCGAATGGCCATCCCTATTTGCTGGGTAACCACGTTTTCTCATATTACTGCCATTTTGAGCGGCATATAATCGCAGACAATATAATATAATGTTGATCAACCATCAGGACATATTTCTGTTAGAAGAAAACTTCGAATGGCCATCCCTATTTGCTGAGTAACCACGTTTTCTCATATTACTGCCATTTTGAGCAGCATATAATTGCAGTACAATATAATATAATGTTGATCAAGTGTCAGGACATATTTCTGTTAGAAGAAAACCTGGAATGGCCATCCCTATTGGTTGAGTAACCACGTTTTCTGATATTACTATATACCTATAGGCGAATGTCTCACTTTCACTGATCAGTAGTACAAATTCTGTTTGTCACTGATTGACGAAAGAATATCCATACGTCCCTCTGTACCACGTGACCACACATTCTACTATTTAGTGAGTTGAAGAATGTCATTTTTAATTATTTCTAGGTACATGATAATAAAGAGACTGAACCCACCATCTGTTTCTCGATATTTTGGCCAGAAATATTCACCTCGTTCTTCAAACTCGGTGAGTATTTCTGATCAAAATATCCCTGAACAGATTTCATTCAGTCACACTAACTATGTCTCTATATATTACTGCCATTTTGAGCGGCATATAATCGCAGACAATATAATATAATGTTGATCAACCATCAGGACATATTTCTGGTAGAAGAAAACCTCGAACAGCCATCCCTAATGGCTGAGTTACCACGTTTTCTCATATTACTGCCATTTTGAGCAGCATATAATCGCAGTACAATATAATATAATGTTGATCAAGCGGCGCCACATCAAAGCGCTATCCTGCAGGGGCCATGTCAATACGCCGACCCTCAACTCACCTGTCTACGTCCACCTGTGGTACCTGGATTAAAACAATGCCCAGGTAACCAGGTAACAACCACCACACAGGTCCGCCCTACACACTTGACACCTGCCTATTGACACCTGAAAGGGGCCTTACTATAGGATCAAGTCTGCCTTTGATCTCACCGCCTAGCTGGCCTGATAGGCCGACGTTAGGCTTTGATCCTGTAAGTGGTATGTGGCAACAGGTATTCTGTGTTTAATCTAGGAGCCTGGGAACTTTATTGAATAATAAAGATGAGTAACTTCCGTAGAGATGAGATGGATAGATTATCCAGGGCATTTTGTATCATGTTCTGTAATATACATGTATATGGAGTGATATATGGAAGTTCAAAGATGTGAAATGAATCATGCGGCAATTGTAAATGTGTACAAGAAAGAAAGTAATTTTTAAATGAATTTATGACAAAGAAACCAGACAGGTATTTTTAAGGAAGAAGTGAAAGATAAAGTGGAGGGAAAAAATGGAATGAAAAAAAGTTCTGATATTAATAGTTAATTAGGTATATTCTGTAGATGTAAACACGATATACCTCATGTCAATATTTAATACTGGCAGAAACCAATGTATTATACTATTCCATTAAGAATCATTTTAACCAGGATTATGTATTTTATCGTTAGTCGGAGAGGAATGAAAGACAGAGAGGGGGAGAAAGAGAGAGATGGAGACATAGACAGAGACACAAAAAGAGACAGGGCAAGATAGGGAAACAGAGAGACACAGAGAGAAAGCACGACAGAGACAAGACAGAGAGAAGACAGACAGACAGGCAGAGAAGGACAGACAGTGACAGACAAACCGAGAAGGAGAGAGGCAGACAAAGAATTGAATGAAACAGAGAGAAGAGAGACAGACATGCAGAGACAATGAGTAGGAGAGACAGACAGACGTAGAGAAAGAGACAGACAAAGAATTGAATAAAACGGACAGGATAAGAGAGGGAGAAGAGAGATAAACAGACAGAGACAGACAGACAGGCAGACAGACAGACAAAGAAGGAGATAGAGAAGAGAGATAGACAGGCTGAGACAATGAAAGATAAACAGACAGAGACAGACAGACAGGCAGACAGACAGACAAAGAAGGAGAGAGAGAAGAGAGATAGACAGGCAGAGACAATGAGTAAGCGAGACAGATAGACAGACAGAAAGAGAAAGAGGGGCAGACTGAGCAAGAAAGAGAGGCACAGAGACTTTGCCACATTTTTTGCTCACGGAGAAAAGGCTACACGTCCCTCCGGGCGCCTACCTCTCCAGGAGAAGTCAGGCCCCCTGAGGTTCTCCAGCTTCGCGATATGTTTGAGATCATGTGCACCCTGATCCTGGCGACATCGGGACGTACTACACTCTGTGACCTCTCAGGGTGAACGTTCATGTTACCCCGGGGCCCGTTTGATATCCTAGGATCGTACAAGAAGACCATTTTCTCTACCTCGTACAAGGGTTAACGTTTAATGATATTCAAGTCTGTTCACTCACAAAGACAATATCAGCCGTCCATAAGTCTTGCATAGACTGAATGTAACCCAAGCCCTTTAATTGTTATTCATTCATAATTCTACACTCATTCATCAATGATGAACATACCATTTGTTCCTAGTCAAACAAGCCCCTGGTGTTTAATAACCTAGGATCATACATGAAGACCATTGTCTGTACCTCGTACAAGGGTAATCATTTATTTATATTTAAGTCTGTTTACTGAGACAATTAGTCCTGGTTTTATCGTAGGGTATATCGAGACCATGATCACCTTTTTTTACCGGTCAACCCCTTACGATATGTGGAGAATTGGCATCGTCTATGTCAACGATTTTGCACCTTCCCGATATGTCTCCGATATTTGCTTTTTGTATCGCTACCATATCGGTAGGTCTAAATTTCTATCTTAGTAGGTGGACGTTGAATATAAAAGTTGACCCGCATCGTCCCAGGGTCTCTATGGCATACAGAAAAGATCTGCATGAACGATCCTTTATCCTACCCCTAATATAGAATCCCATAGGCTCAATATTGAGTTTCCGTATGCAACGCTGACTTGCATACGGAGTTTTATATGCCACTAGTGGCATACAGAATTGTTATCACGTAATATTCCAAAATCAAGGAGACAGGGTAGGATAAAATCAAAACCTGATTCGTTTTAATCTTGGCCACCGCATGACACTCCTAGAGTTTTACCTCCGGACTTCATCCGGCTTCGCCTCATGAAATCACTATGCCAAACTCTAGTCGTGGCATACGGTGGCCAAGATTAAAACTCATCCAGTTTTACGATATTATTATTAAACGAGTCCCTGGTGTTACTCCTGGAGTTTTGCCTGCGGAGTTCTTCGCCTCATGAAATCACCTCATGAAATCACAAACTCTAGTCGTTGCATACGGTGGCCAAGATTAAAACTCATCCAGTTTTACGATAATATTATTAAACGAGTCCCTGGTGTTACTCCTGGAGTTTTGCCTGCGGAGTTCTTCGCCTCATGAAATCACCTCATGAAATCACAAACTCTAGTCGTTGCATACGGTGGCGAAGAATAAAACTCATCCAGTTTTACGATATTATTATTAAACGAGTCCCTGGCGTTACCCTGACTGAGCGCGGGTGAGTGGTGGACGATACGCACGTCCCCTCCAGGCGGGTTTTAGACTCACGTCGGTAATGGCCACGTTTTAGCACCTCTCCACTAATCCTGAACTCAACTCGAGATCCTCTTTAGATTGTCGATGTCCTTGTTTCACGGTACAGCTTTAATTTAACATCGCTCAGAATAGTTGGCCTTGAACCTTTATTTAGGTGCTGGTTCCACCGGCCCGATGTTTTGGGCTGGCAGGGTCGGGTTCTTGGGCTTTATCTCACCCCTGGTATTTTTTCTCCGTAAAATTTACATTGGGAACTCGTATCTAATGCCCATGAGATATTTAGGAAAAATACTCAATGGGGGATAATGTTACACATGTTAGCCCATTAGTCAATATTAAGGGTGAGATAAATTCAGAAACCCATTCAAGTTTAGGGTCAGAGCTCATCTCATTTGAATCACTACGTAATTCACGCGGCTTCGCCTTGTGAATTACTACGTGATTCAAACTCCATGGGATACGGGCTCAGACCCTAAACTTTCATCGGTTTCCTCTATAGTATCTTGCTGGATCTTCCAAACAAAAAGTTATTGACCACTTAGTTTTTTCTGTCTGAACATTGCTACACTCCATCAGGAAATATCTGATAGGAAACAACTATTCTCTTCTAATTAAATCTGCTGGTATTTGTTGGTCTTTTGTAAATTCTCTACAGAAATTATCATTGCAATACATTTGATTCTGTAGCCTACTAATTCGTAGAGTTAGGTTTTTGAAATCGAAAGATATATGGTTTAAATGTCATATTCTCCAGACTTTCACAGACTATAGTACATGTATAGTACATGTACTACATGTTTTATTTAAGTTTTAAAAATCATAAGTCACCATCCTGGTGGACGTTGAATAAAGTTGACCCGCATCGTCATAGAATCCCATAGGCTTAGCATTGAGTTTCCGTATGCCACGCTGACTTGCATACGGAGTTTTATATGCCGCTATATCTAAAACGGTAGAATTCCGTCGAATCCGCTTGAAGTTGCTCCCATACATAGAGACATAGTGAACCCGATCTAGGGTGGGAGATTGAAGCCCCACGGGAGTGAGATTCTCGTGCAGTGAAAAACTCGAACCTGTTCTTCTTTTTTGTATTTCTATACTCAGACAAACTTCTTCTCTTATAATTCATTTCAAGCCATGCCAAGATCAAAGTTTAGTATTGTAGTTTTCTCATCTATCTTTCTCGTGAGAAACCAATGGGATCTTAACTTTCGCTGGTACCCCTTTCGAAACTCCGCTGATCCCCCCCCCCCCCCCCACCACCACTCCAGCCACCAGTCTAAGTATTTGACCCTCATCAAACGTCTAGCTCTGTGGAGCAATCAGCAGAGTATTCGGCTAGGGATGCGGGTGTAGGGAGTTCGGTCCCCGTATTGGTTTTTTTACTTTTCGGGTTTAAAAAAAAATATTTTCCCCCTTAACTCGGACCCGACGAAGTCGCTAGTTTACTTATAAATTGGATGGAAAGGGGAATGTACTTCAAATGGAGAAAAGGTCAGACATGGAAACTATAAAAGAAATGACGAAAACAAAATAATTAGACAATGGAATTGTTCTAAGAGACATTGATGAGAAAGGTGGATTAATTAGATCAAAGAGGATCTCGAGAGTGGTCGATTATCGCCCAGATATAAACTCAATTTCCGGTTGCGGATTGATTGTCCCTAAACCCCCTCCCTCCCCTCCAACCCCCTCCCACCCTCTCATCCTCACCAGGGCAAAGGACATTAAGCTCATGCACTCATCGACCTCCTCAGATCCCGCGATATCCCACGAGATCCCGCGAGATCGCAGCACTTGACGAGAGTTGGGATCACTCTCCTCCCAGATCTTCCGCGGCGCCAGTGCTTGCTTAATCTCTGCTCCAACCCAATGCTGGTTCTCTGGGTATCCACTAAGGACAGGGGGAAACCAGCCAACATTTCAGATTCAAAACAAGGCATCTGTCGAAAGTTATGAAACTCAAACTACGCATATATTATGAGTTAGGAAATATAGGAAGTGTTAAATGAGCTCCAGAGACAATCCAGCTGTTTCTTTTTCAACTTTAAACCAATTTATAATCTGAATCCACAGTTGATTAGACTGTCCATTCAAGCAAGCACATATGACATGTTGACAAACAAAACCCTACAACACATGAGGTGTTTTCCACTGACATAAATAATCCTTATGACTATGTCTAATTTGACATAACAAGTAACAGAAATGAGTGTATATTATTTACCATTCAAATTAGTACATCTCTATTTACAAGTAAACCACAAAGGAAATCCCAAATCACTAAGGATTTAGGAAATTCAAAAAAACTGGCGTTTGGGCCAGATTTGGGCCCAAACAGGCAGGTTGGGGCAGAGATATAAGTGACCACAGGATTGCAAGATCTCTGCTGGGAGAGTGAGTTGGGATGGGCGGGGATGTGCCCTCAATTTGTAATTTCCACTGGTCGGGCAAACCGTGCTATGATTGCCTCGCAAACGACAGCACAGCCTTAATTTCCTGCGCCACTTAAAGCCGGGCCCGCACCCGAGTCATTACCAAGCCTGGACATCCAGAGCACATCGGTGGCAAATTAAAGGCATGTCCTACAATCTGCCTTGAAAATTATAACCCTTATCATTTTCTTGAAATTAGAAAATGATGATATTAAACTGTTTGGAATTAGATAAGGAGTTGGGAGTGTTGAAAATGATGATATGAATTTGTTATGAGAAACATATCTAACTTCAACATTGGGAGTCGCCATGTTTTTCTTTTTAGAGATTGATAATGTAATGTTATTATGATAGGATACATAGAAATACTAATTAAGGTTTGTTGTCATGTAGGAAAACCCATATCGATTTTTTAAAACTTCCCCAGAATGAAGTAAATATGTAATACTATATTCAATTAATAAAAACTATAGGATACTGTCCAACTTTAAAACCATATCCTACAATTCGCATTGTACTGAAAAATATGGTTTCCTTCAATGCTTTAAAAGCTTAAGCCGGGGTCCCACTGTGCCTTTGACACACTAAGACAAGCGTTCCAACCTGATCAATCCAACATAAAAGGGGATTCTCTGTTGTACCCATGTGTTGCAGTGTGTCTCTAACTTTCATGTGTCCCACTAGAGTCCTGAACATACACTGATATCACACATTTTACAAAAGATAACGATGGAACCTAAAGTTTCCTTTGTTATAAAATCCTAACCCACAGTGAATTCGAATGGTAATGTTGTTTGCGGTATATAGTGAAAAAAAAATCATGAAAATAAGTTAATTATTCCTTGTTAAATTTGCACTTATTTCATGTATAAAAAAATATGCCATGAGGCATCTTCAGGCCTTACATGGAATTGTATCTAGATGCATATTCAGGCCCCACATGGCAATGTCTGGAGGTATCTTCAGGCCCTACATGACATTGCATTCAGGCATCTTCAGACCCAACATGGCAATGCCTCCAGGCATCTTAGGCCCTACATGGCAATGCTTCGAGGCGTCTTCAGGCCCTACATGCTAATGTCTGGAGGTATCTTCAGGCCCTACCTGGCAATTCCTGGAGGCATCTTCAGGTCCTACATGGCAATGCCTCCAAGCATATTCAGGCCTAGACTGACCCCAGTCCCTGTATCCCTTCACCTACCCTACCTGGACAAGTCACACTGCAACATACATTATCTTAATTTGGTTCAATCAGGAAAGTTCCTAATCAAAGTCTTGAGCAAGTTTACTTCAGGCCCTACATGGCAATACAACCATGCATCTCCATGACTGAAAGACTTAATTTCCACACCAAATTCTCAGATCTGCCTTTAATAAGTGTCCAAGCAGTGTCCCTGTGAGCCCCACCTAACATGTGTGACTGTGAACCCACCGGCGCCTGTATCGTTACCTCTTAAGAGATGTAAATTGTATTAACCGCAAGCAAAGAAAATAAAATAAACCTGCTTTTATGTGGGGACTGCGGTTTTGGGGTCGGGACATAAATTTAGCGATCCACGGACGCAGATGGCCTCGTTTTGGTGGTGAAGGTTGGATTGTACGTGCGATGAGTGTGTGTGTTAGACTGGCCCCAGTCCCTGTTTCCCTCCGCCTACCCCACCCCTCCTCTCTTCGATACATGGGCCAGTCAGAGAAGGATAATACTATAATGACCTTTATTTTCATTGTGTTTAATCATTTAATGAAAGCTTATAATCAAAGACTTGAGAAAGTCTAGGATACATAATATAATGACCTTTATTTTCAATGTGTTTAATCATTTAATGAAAGCTCATAATCAAAGACTTGAGCAAGTCTAGGATACATACTATAATGACCTTTATTTTCATTGTGTTTAATCATTTAATGAAAGCTCATAATCAAAGACGTGAGCAAGTCTCTCTCTCTCTCTCTCTCTCTCTCTCCCTCTGTGTGTGTGTGTGTGTGTGTGTGTGTGTGTGTGTGTGTGTGTGTGTGTGTGTGTGAGTGTGTGTGTGTGTGTGTGTGTGTGTGTGTGTGTGTGTGTGTGTGTGTGTGTGTGTGAGAAGGTGTGTGTGGAGGAGGGGGGGGGTGTTGGAGGAGATGGGGGAACACATAAAATGCACCTGAAGAGCCCACTGATGTAAGGAGGGTGGGTGTAGGAGGAGGACAGGGGGTGGGGGTTCAGGACAAGGGTGTTAAAACTGCACTGGCAAAAAAATACCACGTGGCTTGGCGTGGTGATGACGTCATGATACAGGAAGCAGATGGAGGGTCAATACTGCACCATGTGAACCCTTGTGGTCGATATCAGGTGAACCTGTGAGTGCACTATGTTTTTGCTCGTAGGTGAACCTCTTCGTGGTGTGTGTTTTCAGGAAGTGTGTTTGAAGTGAGTGGCTAACAATTAAATCCGTGTATTCTCCGCCGAGAACAAAGGGTATGTTTATTGTATCACGGAAATATCGATCAATTTATAAGATTTAGGGAAATGTTAATGATTAAGTCGGTAAACAGTTACCCGGATGTGGCATTCTTCGTTGTGTAGTTCAAACATGTAAGAAGTAATATATGTAATGAATTACCTGTGACACGACAATAGAGTTCAGTAATTTATCAATCTAAACTTACCAGTAGTTCATAAATCTTTATCTGAACTTTCTCATTTTTCAGGATTACTGGCAGAACTCAGGCAAATATGACATTTAAATTGTATAATTCTCCAATAATCTTTCGGAAAAACTGCAAAGGAACTTACACCAGATTGTTCTCCCGTACCCACCAGAATGCCATATGGCCTTCCCCAGCCCTATCCGCGGAAATGACATATATATGGCTTTTTCAAGCCGTACCTCTGGCCAGTAGAGGGTTAGTTGAGAGCTAGTATGAAATGATAGACAGTTTAAATTTTTACTCATCAACAATATTTAATCATGTAGGGCCTGAAGATTTAGAGGTGAGATAGTATACCGCGGAGCGTTTGGTTGTGAATGGAGCCATAATAGAAAAAATAATCAATTAATAGAAAAAAATTAACAATAAAGATTTATGATTTTTCTTTTGTAATCTCTTGAAAAATGGATATTCATCGTAGCTGAGGTTATAGAAGAAAGTCTCTTTTAATGTAAATAGGTCATATTGTCTTAAAAAACCTTTCTCTTATGTATTATCAATCATATAGGTTTATGATTTTTCTTTAGAAACCTGTTGAAAAAATCTATATTTATTATAGCTTAGGTTAAAGAAGAAAGTATCTTTTAATATCAATAAATCGCATTGTCTTTTTCTAAAAAAAAAGACATACGGAACTTTCTCTTTACATAGTAACTGTTTAAGTACTTATAGATATGGCAATTGGTAGGTGGCATATTCCTCCATGAAACGTTTAGACATATACTGGTAAAACTTCCTATACGCCCTTATAGAGTGTAGTTATTGTAATCGATGTCCAAACTAATCTAACCCCACCGACATTAATCACCTGGATGTAAAACTGATGAATCGTAACCACATCATATAAAACCATGATTCACTGTGAGACACATGTTGACACGACGTCATAAAATCCCCACGCAGCCGGCGGCCTTCACAGGAAACAATGACGTGTTCATTTTCTGCGGTCCTGACACTCTCCATACAGATATTCAGTAAACGGCGCGAAAACGGTGACGCCCTGTTTTTTTTGGTTTTTAAGAATTCAGGTGAAGCTGAAAAGAAGTTGTAAATATTCATCCTAGTCCAGGATATTGTAAATTTTGGAACCAATCAGATATTTCATATGTATACGTTTGGGACCGACGTCCACCTACTACAATAGAAATTTAGACCTACCGATATGGCACCGATACAAAAAGTCAATATCGGAGACATATCAGGAAAGGGCAAAATTGCAGATATATGTCTAGACATGCCAATCCCCCAAGCATTGTATGGGGTTTTTATCGGTGTCTAATCGCAGAGACGTGGTCAACTGTCCTGATATTAGATGACCTTCCGACGCGATTTTGACTTTTTATCGGGAGGTGTATCGTAGACCATATCGGATCCATATCGTAGTAGGTGGACGCCGGGCCTTATACATGTGCAGATCCTTCGATTCTGTCTCTATTTTGTGTGATAATCGTCAGGTGGACATAAAAAAGGGTAAACAACTTCTTTCTTCAACATTATGCAATATATAACCACCGACTGACTTTCTGTACCACCGACGAATTTTCTCCATGTTGAATTAATCGGTGGCTGAATGAATTTAAGTATAAAGAATCGGTCGGATAATTCTCATTGAATAACAAGATTTATATTCTTATCGCTTATGGGCATCGATGATACCTCAATCAGTAGCACAGGTTGCATATAATCGGTGTAATTGTGTCCGTATGTGGAAATACCACATTAGAAGACTTTTTTTTTTCTTTTTTTTTTAAACGAGCAGCGCTCTCTTTTATTTAGTATCATGATTTAATTACACAGTTCATTCTCCCTGTTCAAAACTACCATAAACCCATTGGTGTTAACATGTGCTCGCTCCCACGATGAACAATAGTATATCCTTCTAGCTACATGTGCACCCCTGCACAATTTCCTCTGTAAGAAAAAAAATCAACACATGAACAATCTCATTGCACTATAATCATTTGATAAGAACCTCACTCCCTTAGGAAACAATTCTGCTACGTCTAGCTGCTCAGAAATTTTTGTGGGGAATACCTGATTCCCTTCTGGTATTTTACAAGTAGACAGACATTACAATACAGAAACATATGACATTACACATGAACAGCAAATAGGACGTGAAGAAATCAAGGTGTCGTAAATAGGACCAAAAGACCACCATAACCTCCATAGTGTGTAATCGACCTCCGGCCTAATCTCATCAGCATTTTACATTTGATTAGCTACCATAGAAAGTTTCATTAGAAGACTTTTGTTATGATTGTTCTTCATTGATCTCACGCATCGACGCCTCGAGCCTCCGCCCATTCTCGGGATATTTTCGGGACATATTCAGGAAGCATTATTGTAAGGGATACGGTTATGTTTTATTCCATCATTATTTACCTGTGTGCGAATGTCTCACTTTTACTGACCAGAAGTATGGATTCCGTTCGTCACTGAGTATCCACTGTCATTCTCGAAAAATAAGTTTCGTTTATGATGTCCTGATATATGATAATGAGAATACACAGTTAGTGTATTTGAATTCTTCTCCTTTTCTTCCTTAATGTTTATTTCCCATAACTTGTCATGATGATAAAAATAAGGATCGGCTCAATGAGTCAATACGGGTGGGCTCAAGGCGTCCAATGTATTGGCTCAAGGCATCAACAAAGCATCCATTGGGATCAAGGCGTCCACAGAAGGACTCGTCGAGGGCTCAAATCTTCCAGGGGCCGGTTTAATAAACTTATGTCAAAGAAAGTACTAAAGAAGAAACCAACAAGTTTTGGTCAAAGTCGTCGTTCTCCACGAGTTTGATGCGGTGTGATATGAACGAGGCGACAGCCGAGTGAATATCATGTAGCATTCAAACGAGTTGGAGAATGACTTCTTTGACCAAAACGAGTTGCTTTCTGTATTTATCTCACCCCTGTACACACTAAAAGAATGGACGACACACAGGATATAGACCATGGAGAACGGACTGCAATACTCGTAGGGGCATGGAGAACGAGTTCTTAATGTTGAGCATATGGACATTTATTCCAGGGGTGAGATAAAGGGTACAAGGAGACCTCGTAGGAAGGGTTATTATTTGATAGCATTCAAGCTCGTTCGCTGTTAGACTGTCCTTCCTGACCAAAGGTCGTCTTTAAAGGCATATCCTACAATTCACAGTGGTGCCATCTGGTGTTTTTTAAATAATGTCAATGATATAACATTTTGTCCAGTTTATCAAATCTTGATCGGTAAAGTAGGCCAATTTACATTTTCTTGATTTACATAGGAAATGTACTGAAAAATATGGTTTCTTCAATTCATCCAAACATAAGGACGGTGACCTATGATTTATAAAACCTAAGTAAGTAGTACTGTATATGTATTATATTCTGTGAAAGTTTGAGGAAAATGACATGGGTTTTATTATGTGATAAAATACTTTTGAGAATTTCTATATATTCTAATATAAAATTATCATAATATTGATCTATAAATGAAAAAAACTAGCACGGTGATCCCCAATTTTTAAGTTAGATATGTGTTCCACAACAATTGGATATCATCATATTAAATTTTCAGGGAATTGACATGGGTTTTGATTTTCAAGCCAAATTGTCCTATGCCTTTAAGTGTCGAATAAGGTTGACCCCCATCATCCCTGGGTCTCGTTTGCTTTCGGGGAAGGGTCCTCAGGTACGAGACTAAATCATTGACACGCCCCTGGGCACAAGGCGTCTATAAACCCGGAAATATTCCCAATGTTTCCGCACCTTTATGATCCGGTGAGTAGTTCTTCGTGGCTCTACCAGGTGGCGCGTCGTGTAGGGTCCCGCACCACGCTGACCTCTGGTGTCAGTTGGTGGAACTAAACCTCCGGCTGACTGGATGTCAAGTGCAGGTTGGCGCAGGGAGGGGGGAGGGGGGGGGCACCGACCCCCCCCCCCCCTCCCCCGACAGACACACACAGACTCACGGACACACACAAACAAACATACACTTCATAGGCTAGGTGGAGGACACAAGATCCAGAAGTTAGGAAACTCCTTTTTCAAGAAATGTTTGTACTTGTAACAAATTTTCTTTAGCGCGAAACGTGGAGAAATCCAGCTTCATAAAAACATTCCCTTCTTTTACGATTTGGAGGAATGTTGCTCAAAATCGTTTCTTTTCGGGACCCTTCTTCTTTTTTCACGACCATGATGCCTAATCCCCAATTCACCCACCATGCATGGAAATTTACACAGATTTATGAGACTACCGTGGCGTTTCAACCTGCCAACGAAACCCCCACCGATTAAGTGCACCTTGTACAAAAATCGGTTCGTGGTCTTCCTTGAGGCTTTATCTTTGCTAATGATCATCTGTCCCAAAAAAGCACATACACTGTTTCCAACTGATGACCGATTATATATACCATGTGCGCCGATTATTAGATGTATAGGACCTGATAAGCCTGAAGATTAATACTCCCTGAATTAACATAGAAATAAGTGGGTTTGAGGAAAAACACAGGGTTTATACGGAAATGGAGGTGATCACTGAATGATTTTTTGTCACCGCCAGTGATTAATTCAACATGTTTTGATAGCCTCAAAAGTCAGTCAGTGGTACCATATTGTGTAATGTTGGAGAGAAAAATCGTTCAGATCCGAAGGATCATACGCAAAATTTCTAAAATTCTAGACCCTTACCCCCCCCCCCCCCCCCCACCTTCTCTCAGTGCGTTCATACTTAATGGATGGTCCCCTAGAAGTAAAGAAATAATAAGAAGAAACTAATTAATAATAATTTTGAATAAAAAAAACCTTGATCGTCAAATTGACTGTAGAACCACTTGGAACCAAGAAAGAAATTGAAACAAAAGATCCATATAATGATACTGAGTGGAGAGGGCCGAGGCTGGCTGGCTGGCTGGAGGTTGGGGGGGGGGGTGGGTGGCTGGAGTATGTCTGTGGGGGGGGGGGGGGGGATGTAGAGTCTGTGGAGTGCTCACCTGCAGGGGGTGAGGGATGGGGGGGGGGGGGGTGACTTTGATGTAGACCGCGCTTCTCACGTTTACTGCTTCACATACACTACACCTGACCTCTACCGGCGCCCACGCGAACCACGCACTCGATACTGCTGTGTGTTTTTCTGTAGGCTCAAGCCAGCCCCTTTCTGATGTGTCTGTTTTTGAGCATGGAAAAAGTCCAGATACACTGCATAGTGTACTGTATATTATCTCAACCCAGATATTTTTTCTCCATAGATTTAACATTGGGAACTCGTATCTAACGCCCATTAGATATTTAGGAAAAATAACCAAGGGGGATAATGTCACAAATGTTAACCCATTAGTCAATATTAAGGGTGAGATAAATTCAGAAACCCATTCAAGTTTAGGGTCAGAGCTCGATCCCATCTCATTTGAATCACTTAGTAATTCACGCGGCTTCGCCTTGTGAATTAATATGTGATTCAAACTCGATGGGATATGGGCTCAGACCCTAAACTTTCAGGGGTTTCCTGTATATTATACTGCACAATTTACCACATTATGTACTGCATAGTGCACCACATAGTGTATTGCATAGTGTACCGCACAGTGTACTGCATAGTGTACTGCACAGTGTACTGCATAGTGTATTGCATAGTATACTGCATAGTGTACTGCATTTTATTTCAACCCTGGTTTTTTCCCCCAGACTTAACATTGGGAACTTATTCTCCATTCCCCTACAAATTATGCAGTCCATTCTCCATGGTCTATATCCTGTGCAACGCTCATTCTTTTAGTGTGTAAAGGGGTGAGATAAATACAGAAAACATCTCGTTTTGGTCAAAACCGTCGTTCTACAACTCATTTGAATGCCATGTGACATTCACTCAGCTGTGACCCTATTCAGATCACTCTGCATCAAACTCATGGAGAACGACGATTTTGACCAAAACTTGTTGGTTTCTTCTTTAGTACTGCATAGTGTACTGCATAGTGTACTGTAGAGTGTACTGCAAACACTACCCCTTCATTATCTACGTGCCAACTCTGTGACATTGATAGGGTGGAAAGAACCAGTATCTTCCATAAACATAACAGCCGGAAAATCTAGCACAGGGAAACAAATATCTCATGTAAAAATCCGATATTCTGGAAGGCGTTCTGTATTTCTTTTTACGAATTGCGCAATATCTTCTAAGGTTAGTGATAGAAGTCAATCAATTCCCGAATAATTTCCATGTTGGTTTTTTTGTTATTTTGTATTCAATGAAGGAGACTCCACGTTCTTTTATGCATGCTTTATGGTTGTACACGGATGTATCTGGGCATATCACTCTCTTTATTATCCATCCATAATACAAAGTCCCCATTGAATATGTATGGGGACTCAGTAAACCACTACCCATTGTTTAAAAAACTGTCACATACCATAAACATTGTTTACTGCCTAAATTGCATACCCTCTTACGTACGCAGTGTTAGTGAGAGCTCAATCATTTTAGAAGCTACAAAATATCAACCTGATTCTAATAATACTATGGTATCTTCCATGTAGTTGATACAGAGTAATATCCGAGCGTGAGCGAGGATATTGCATACAGTCAACTACAATGAGGATACACACACAGTAGTAACCGGAAATAGGGTTACTGTGGCTGAACATGATGAATACGTGGTATAATTGCAGTCAGATGAACCGATGCCGAAGGCAGAGATTAATCTGATTGTCAATTCTATCAAATACTTTTCACATACACACACAGTAACTCTATTTGTATGTTATACCTTAAAATAGCTATTTTTGATCTTCACTTTGCAAGATTTTTTTGGGTTTCACCGTTTTATCCCACCCCTAATATAAAATCCCATAGGCTTAACATTGTGATTCCGTATGCCATGCTGACTGGCATACGGATTTTTATATGCCACTAGCAGCATACAGAATTATCACGTAACATTCCAAAATCGAGGAGACAGGGTAGGATAAAATCAAAACCTGATTCGTATGCCACTCCTGGAGTTTTGGCTCCGGACTTCACTCGGCTTCGCCTCATGAAGTCACTATGCCAAACTCCAGTCGTGGCATACGGTGGCCAAGATTAAAACTCATCCAGTTTTACGATAGTAATACCCTGTACGCCATATACATACCCTGTACGCCATGTACGTGTTGTACAACCATAAATACGACATGGGTAGGAGCAGGCGTTATACGTAGGACATACGGCCACAGGTGCTACATGAATCAGGTTGATATTTATTCATCAAGTTACCAAAGAAAAAACAAAATGGCCGCTGATCTTCTCACACACTTTTTTTATGTCAAATATACCGATGTTTGTATTCTCCCCAGTAGCGATCTTGAGATTCTACATGTTTATAATAACAGGTTCATATTAGGTAAATAATAGATAACAAACATACAACGCCATTAACATCAGACGGCTTCTGAGTGGGAGGAGGCGGTGAAAGGAGCTGAACGAGGAGAAGGGATCGATCCTGAGAAGTGGATAACTCCTGTCGTGAACAGAGACCCCGCTGTGTGTATCGTGATTAGGTTGGCGCTCTCACTTATAGAGGGATGATCTAATGCTGGGTGTGTATTAGACTGGCTCCAGGCCCTGTGCCTCCCAGTACACTGCCTCCGCAATGTAGATTTTTTAATAGGTTTTGAAAATCAAAATATTTAGTAGAAACTGAACGAGAGTTAGACTTGTCAGTGTTTATGCCACGACGGGAGCTGAGAGTAGTGAGGAGCAGACCTGACCAGAGTGGCATAGACACTGACAAGTCTAACTCGAGTTTGGTTTCGTATTTATCCTACCCCGTCTCTATGCTTTTGGATTACTAAAAGACAAATATCGATTGAATGACCAACTGAAGTCCAACCGGAACTTTTGAGGCCAACCGGAACTGTTTTTGGAGCAGCTGACAATCTGGTCGCTGATTGGTCAATTTTGTGTATGCCCCTAGAGGCATAAATCGCACTTTATGTCATGGCATGCTGCATAAAATTTACCTATGTTATGCCTATAGACCGTTTTTATTAGGGGTAGGATAAAGGTTTTTACAGGTTTTTCGAGGCCAAAATCATAGGCTTTTATAGGTTTTCAGGGTTAACATATTTAGCATGATGGAGTCAAAACATAGTGAATCGCTTATTGTCAGTTATTGATCTCTAGAAATATGTACCTAGTACTAAATTGCAGGACATCAGGATGTCTGGCTCATCAGGTTATATCCAGCAAGCATATGTGCATGCTGAGTTTCGAACAGGCAAGCCAGACTGGCAAGAAGTCATACAACCTGTTGATTCTTTAACACTTATAAGGTCTCTTAACCCTTTAAGGACGGCTGCCTGCGGCCAAGCTACGGCCTGGAGGACGGGTGCTGGTGGCACTTTATACCGCTAGGGGACAGGCACACAGTCGTTAAAACCCATAATTCAATTGTTTAATAACGTGATATGATATATATAATCTTGAATATCTTATTTCTTTTGAATAGAAATACTAAAAATGATATCATACATGTATTCTGCGAAAATTTCATTAATGTGCCTCCATTATTTTTTTTGTTAAAAACGATTTTGTAGATTTTTAAGAAATGATGCCTCAAGGCATCATTCACCCTGGCATGGATGATGCCTCAAGGCATCTTTCGCCCTGAGCTGGATGATGCCTCAAGGCATCATTCGCCCTTAAAGGGTTAAATACACTGATAATGTGGATTTCTTGTCATTTAACAATCTGACTTTGTGTTAAGTTAACTTCTAAAATTTCCTGTACACATCAATCTGCATGCCATAGCTTTTTATAGGTTAAATAGGTTACTTTGAAGAAATAAAGTATCAAGAATAGAAATATAAGTTTTTATAGGTTTTATAGGTTTTAAAGGTTCCACTGAGAGGCCTAGCCCCTTCACTGACCCACCGCTCCTCGCCAAGATACAAGGGATTCATTCCTGGGTCGGTCACGGGAAGGTCTGGGCTGATTTTGTTGGATTATTCAATGGATAATTATAACTCGAGTCAGAACTGGCATTATTTAACCCTATCAGTCCGAACAATGCCTTGAAGCACTCCCAGGCAGGGGACGAGGAATGCCTCCAGGCATTTTTGGGGTAATTACTAAAAACGATATTCTATGTGACGAAATTCATAGACTTTCTCAATTTTTTCAAAATTATTGAAAGAAATATGTAGGCATCATTATTCAGTATGAGTGGTCTATATGTAACTAAGACAATGCATATCAAATACTCTTAACAAATACATTCTGGTACTATTGCCATCGTCCCCTTGGGGTATATTGCAAAATATCTGTAGGACTTGATATGTGGGCCTCCCGCTTGGGGTCGGACTGAAAGGGTTAGATTCATTCAGACGGGATATTGTAATGATCATAGTCTGGGTACAGAATAATGCCGTGATCGGTGTGGGTATATCTGTATGTATATGGGCGAGACTCACGACAAGTCTGTGATTCCCGGGCCAGACATGGAAAGGTTTATAAATCCTGATTTCATTGAATAATTAAATAAATGATAATCACAGACTTGAGCAAGTCTAGTTGCGTGTATATGTGGGGAGGGTGTGATACCAGCGCCCGTACGGCCCGGGCCCAGACCCCGGTGCTCACAGGTGTCTTGGTGGAGCTTTATCTCTCAGCTGATAACAGGTGAGGTGTGTCAGATCCATATGTCCACGGGGATCACCCGTGGACATGTATGAATGACGCAGGTATCAACTGTATCACCAAGGCTAGTCAGAGCGTACCCACACGCGCTATATACATCACCTAAAGGTTAGAGTGGTCATATAGACTTCCACCTTATTGCAAAAAAGACTTTCCCATCAATATCGGTGTGCTATTTACTGCGATATTGGGAAAAGAGCAGAGTGCCAGTGTCTCAGGGTCTTAGAGGTGGGCCTAGCATCACCAAAGCTAGCATGCTCACACGCGCTATATACATCACCTTAAGGTTAGAGTGGTCATATAGACTTCCACCTACTGCAAAAAAAAACTATCCCTTCACTATCTGCGTGCTATTCACTGTGATGCCAGTGTCTCAGGGTCTTAGACGTGGGCCTAGCATCACCAAAACTAGTTAGAGCATGCTCACACGCAATATATGCATCACCTAAAGGTTAGAGTGGTCATATAGGCTTCCACCTTACTGCAAAAAAACCTATCCCTCCAATATCTGTGTGAATCTTTTTCTCCATGTGGCATTTGTTGGTTTCCATCGTCCTAAGTTATTATCTGTTGTGTTAAGACCCAATGCTGCTCGGATCTTCATTTCTCGCACATGGGAACCAGCTTTGTTATACTGCTGAGTGCTATCAGTCTAAATAAAAGTCTTCTTGCGAAAAACGTATCGTATTATTGGTTGTAAGGGGCTTATATATTGGTGGGTATTCTGAAATAATATTTCACATTCAGTAAAACCCCACTTCTGGAGCACCTCGCTTAAGGGGACTCTCTGCTTAAGGGGGTGTTCCATCAGACCGAATTCTCACCCGATCGATTGTTTCTGGGCCATTAAGAGGAAGGTCGCACATTGTAATGTATTCAATTCTGATGATAGTTTTAATAAATGTCCATTATCAAAGACTTGAGAAATTCTCGGTAATCCGATGAGAATCGGCGAGTGTCTGGCTACCAAATCAGCGACAGTCGGTCCAGTGGAACACCCCCTTTAAGGAGACAGTTTTCTCGGAACAGAAATTTGTATTTGGTTTATTCTAACCCCGCTTAAGGGGACAACCCGCTTAGGGGGGCACTTTGCTCGGAACGGAGGGTTTCTCCTTAAGTGGGGTTTTACCATACATGCTATTTTGTGTTGGCGATTTCAGAGATCGTTGGCGTTTCTCGCTTGGTGTGTCTCCGGCTTAAGTGTTATTGTTAATATACTGAGACTCCTGTAGCCTACATAGTAAATATTTAGGCCCGGCGTCCACCTACTACGATATGGCTCCGATATGGTCTAGGATGCACCTCCCGATAACAAACTCAAAATCGCGTCTGAAGGTCCCCTGATATCAGGGCAGTTGATCACATTTCTGCAATTAGACACCGATAAAAAACCCATACAATGCGTTGTGAAGTGGGTTGTCTATACATTTGTCTACGATTTTGCCCCTTCCCGATATGTCTCCGATATTGACTTCTTGTATCGATGCCATATCGGTAGGTCTAAATTTCTATCGTAGTAGGTGGACGCTGGGCCTTACGCACAATGTATACAGTGAAGACATTATAAATCTATATCGGAGCCACGCATACCTCGCAGTGAGAATTGTATTAAGCTGGGTTCTAATGGACGAATGGTGGAGACAGGGATCATGGGATTTTTTGCAGCACGCTTCAAGTCTTTATGTAACCACCCTAGCTTTATGCAACGTATATAATGTATGCGAGCATGCTCTATTAAATATGCGGTGACCAATATACATCATAGAAATTATAAATAGGGTCTGGCCACCACACAACCTCCTAGGATGTCAAATAGGGGTGTAAGTGTTAATATAATGAGTCTACTGCTTATGGTAAATATTTACGCACATTGTCTACAGTGAAGACAATATAAATCTATACCTGAGCCATGCGTATCTCACAGTGAGAATTGTATTGAGCTGCAGTCTAATGGACGACTGGGGGAGACGGGAGTCATGGTTGAGCCGCTCAGGTGAATTAATCAAATTACCAGTGAGCAGTTTATGAGGCGCGAGGGAGTAGGACGAGGGTCAAACGGTCAGTGTGCACCCATCAAACATGCAGAGTGGTTCACACCACTGAGCTCATAGTGTGTTACGTAATAGGGACAGAAGCAGGCTTATTACGTAATCATCGGTGTATGCATATGTATGATGTATGTGCCTGTTTTTATTATCCAACTAATATGAAGTTTCTATACTTAACATGTGGGGTCTACAGATCGCTACTGAGTAGAATACAGAAAGCCGTATTCTCCTAGGCTTTTTCGGCCACCTGACGGGCATTACAGGAACTATCTGATGTAAACAATGCACGGCGCTTGCATCGAATTTCTAATTATTTTCTTCTTAATAATTAGTCAAAAGGTGAATAGTAAGTACAACATTACCATGATTTCGATCTGAGTGGCCGTATTCTCCTTGTAGTTGATGCTAGGCAAAACTACGCGGAGAATACGGCCACTTAGATCGATCTCATGGTAATATTGTGTATTTATTATCCAACTAATATGAAGTCTCTATACCTAACCTATGGAGTCTACAGATCGCTACTTAGTAGAAAACGGAAAGCCGTATTCTACTAGGAGATAACGGGATACAAGTCCCTGGAATGTGTGAGAATATCCGCATTAATTTTGTCTTTCCTTTGATAACGTATATTTGGAATGCTGAATGACAAATGCAACATTACCATTATTTTTATCTGCATAGTCATATTCTCCTTGTAGTTGACAATATGTATATATATCGTATTCGCTTGGATATTACTTCGCGGTAACTAACAGAGAATATGACCATTCACATAAAAATCATGGTAATATTGTGTATGTATGACTATTGTGAAGGGGTGTGGATTTTGGTCACTTGTAGCCCATACTAGGCCCTATAAACTTTCATTTACCTACAATTGTTATCTTAATTAGAAATGATAATTTAACGTAGAATTATGACACGATTGTTACATACCATACCAGAAAGATATAGTGCTATACTCATATGAAACAACCTTACAATGGCACAAGATGAGATGAGGCTTAACCTTTATTACATCAGAAGTCTGTGAATAATGTCAACCTCATCTAGTAAAAGGTACAACCATATTATGTTGTTCAGCTTTTATTTGAAATACCAGAAGTTAGTAATATTTCACTTAAATTGGCATAGAAACACAGTCCACATTCGGCCAATGTCTCAATGTGTTCTGTTTTACGATATATCTCACCCCTGGTGCAAGTTTAGCCACGGTAAAAATATTAAAAAGTTATATGTAAGGACCAACCAGGTAAAGTGACAATACTACGCCATGGTCATGGTGTAGTATTAAATGCGAGATGCTGCCATAATCGATTGGCCAATCAGCGGCCAGGATTTGAGAAGGTAGGCAAGACATGAACATGGAAATCTTTATGTTCCTAACTAGATTTGCATAAGCAATTTGAATTATTGTGATATTATGATGCCATTTATGTCCATGAAAGGCATTAATCCAGAACTGCTCTTGATTCAGACAATAATTGAATAATCACAATAAACAAAACTCCAATTGTTTGGCTGCAAAGTAATCGTCACTCAGCTTCGTCTCGATGATGATAACTGCGTATCCAAAGTCATGCATGGAGTATTGTTTATTTATACGATTCTCGATCCAGTTCTATATGGTACAGCACAGGTTGCCGTAAAAAATATACGGTATAGGAAGTAGTAGTTGGTAACTCTTAAAGATAAATGTACATGCTTGGATATAGGATAATATAGGGAAGGTGCAATAGAATTATTACATTGATTATTATGGTAACATAGAAACAATTCATATAAGCTGAATTGATGAAACAATTTATGGTATTGTACAATTCTTCCAATTTTGCACGTATAAAGAATATATAATAAAAACTGTGGGTTTTTTCAAGATGATTAACAAGTTGTGGATGATTAAATGTACAGTCCAAGTATGATCATAGTATTTGATTCAGTTCTATTTATTTGGCTAAGACGCCATCGTAATAATACTGCTGGAAGAGGAATCAATAAGAATTAAAGGGTCTCATCTAGAAACTGCCTGGAAAGTGAATACGTCTTGTTTTTTATTTGACAAAACAAATCGATTTAGAGATTACCTGCCTGTTTTTTATCAACAATATCTCATTTTATCGTGCTTCAAACAATCGCTACTGATTAAAAGAATACATTGATTTTTGGTCAAAATGTCTCTGAAATGTGATTCTAGGTTGGTCAGAGAAACCTGAACTGGATAACATGAAAATAGGTTCGTTTTTTGCTAAGGTGTTTTCAGTTTTCAATCCAATTTCCTAGCCACAGTTAATATATGCTACTTGATATTGACGAGTATGTCAAATAAAGAATATATTCTTGTTATATGTTTTATTGCATCATCTACCGGCGTAGGTTTGTGCGTTTCAGATTTAGTACATGTATTTTCAAAGATGGTGGAATTTATTCCCGATGGCATTGTGAATTATATGCATTATCTATATTCTTATTATATATTCTTCATTATCTATATTTCTATCATATTATTCTCACTATATATTCTTATTATATTATCATTCTTATTATCTATATTCATATCCATATTTCCAGGAGTTTTAAGCAGTGTATGTATATTCAAAGAGATTAATCAAATATAAAGTAAATCTGAATATATTTTGGAATATAAATCAATTCAGAATTTTAGCATACTCACATGATTGCGACATAAATGATAACGACATAATCAATCAAAAAAATTATACCGCACAAAAAGATTACAAACACACCACTGGTTCATAATATATCATCCTGGGACAAAAAACACCCTAGATATTCCATGTCCATAGAAAATGCAGGCATTCAGGTGAATTAATAACCCCATAACTCCCATACCCATACAATGAGAGGGTAATTCACATGACAAAGTACACAACAAACAATCACTCTCACGCTAACAACAATCACTACCACATGCCCGCGTATTGTCATGAAATCATGATTAGAGCGGAGAGAACAGTTTGTGGAAGAAAACCTATTTGACCCTATTTGCAGGTGGATTCCCATAAAGGTCGCACTAGAGGTGGCTTATCTGAGGGTATATCGTGACGTGTAAACGGGCGCTGGTTTCAGTCGGCACTACACGCCGCCACCACCATATATCACAACGCCTGTTTCCACTCACCGACCGAAACGTCGCCGATTAAGGCCTGTTTCCACACACCGACCGAAATGTCGCCGATTAAGGCCTGTTTCCAACGGCCAACTGAGTCGTCGCTGATTAAGGCCTGTTTCCACTTGCCGACCAAGATGGCACCGATTTAGGCCTGTTTCAACTCGCCGACCAAAACACCACCATTTAAGGCCTGTTTCCATTCTCCGACCAAAACGTCGCCGATTAAGGCCTGTTTCCACTCACCGACTGAAACGTCGCTGATTAAGGCCTGTTACCACTCCCTGACCGAAACTTCGCTGATTAAGGCCCGTTTCCATCGGCCAACCAAATTGTCGCTGATTAAGGCCCGTTTCCGCTTGCCGACCAAGATGGCACCGATTTAGGCCTGTTTCCACTGGCCGACCAAGATGGCGCCGATTAAGGCCTGTTTTAACTCGCTGACCAAAACTTAAAAACTGTGCCAATTAAGGCCTGTTTCCACCGGCCAACCAAGATGGTGCCGATTATTCGAGTTTCTCTTAAGGTCTATTCACATTGGGCGATTTTTGTGCACCAATCTTCAGTCCGGAACTATGGATGTGAGATTGCTGAATGGAAATGGCTCGGCACTTATAATGGTGTCCAACTGATTTAGCGAAGATTATGCAAGAAGAATGCCACCCACCGAATCCATCGGCATATGTGGAACACATCGGAAAAAAAACATGGTATCCATCGCACCCTCACCGATTATGTGTCACCGTTGTGGAGTCGGTGGCCACCACTGACAGACTTTCTGGGTAACTCGAAAAATCGCCACTGTTTTTGTCTTCCAATGGAAACGGGAATATAATATCTTTTCAGAGACCCTAGAACTCTGTTGGTGGTGCTACAGATTGTATGTTGATTTCAATTTGTCAGTGAGAATGCAGTGTATGCACTGTTTCTACTGTATTTTCTAGGTACACACAGATATTTTGTGAGAAAATCGATGGTGTCCTTGTTACATAATCTATAAGAAATTAATCTGTAAGCATTCCCTGTAGGTCTTGTTACCATTCACCGATCTGGCATCATTTTCCAAAAATAAATCTCTTGGTGGTGCCTGACTGAAGATCGATGCTGAATAGTCGGTCAATGGAAACAGGCTTTTAAAGACCGTTTCCATTGGACGATTGCAATCGGGAACACTGACTGATTTTTTTTGGGTAACACACAAACATTTAAAGTAACTAAGAAAATCTCCACCGTTTTCAACGGCCTATGAAAATGAGTCTTTGCGGCGTTTCCTACCGATTATAACCACCGATTAAGGCATTTAGCACCGACCAACTTCGACCAGCCAAAGTCGACCAGCCTCAATACGTAATCTTCACCCAAAAAATCTGTGGTCATTTCTCCCTTCATTCTCTCTCCAATTCACCGATTTTGAGTTGAAAGTCCAAAATAATGGTTCGTTGGTTCCAGAACAGCACAAAAAAATCGGTCATTGGAAACAGGCCTTCTCACTGATTTTCACCCCCCCCCCCCCTCCCACCGCCGCCCTGACCTGACCCCGGTGGCGGCGCGTGGTGGTCGCCGGGCGGTCGGCGGAGGGAGGCCCGCAGACAGCTGCCGCGCCGCGCGGTCTCAGGGCCCATAAAACCCCGGGCGGCGCGGGCGGCGGTCGGAGGCCGGGCGGCCCGGGAGGAGGCGGCGGGCGGGGCGGGGTGCTCCCCCCCCCCCCCCTCCCCCCGACACGATCACACCTCAGGTGAGAAATGCGATGTGTGTGTGAGGGGGGGGGGTTAAATGATGCCCTGCAGGTCAGTCCAGGTGACGGTGTGCGGGGGGGGGGGGGGGGGGGAGGGCAGGTGCTTCAACTAACCGATATACAAAAATCCCCCCCCCCCTCCACCAGGAAATAAAGTGACAGATTTGACGTAGCCTACTATTCATATTACCCACCTCTTCTTCATGCTCTATCCCCAGTGGACCACCGGGACTGAAAAGATAAACTAAAACGTGACAGACTAAATAACTTCATTTTCAAAGTTAACAAAAGAAAGAACGTAATTTTGTTAGTGCAATTTCACCCATACAACGGCAATATTATTTACCTTTTTATGGTACGAATTTTGAACGATTTCTATTGGTGTAAAGCCATGACTGTTGGTGTGTGTGTTGTGGAAGGTGGATTCAGATCAGAAAGTTTACAATCATTTCTAGTCTTCATCCTTCTTATTTTCATAAAATGTCCAGTAAACCAACTGAGGTTATCAGAATATGAACAGAATTGTATCGTTCTACACAAGGCATAACGGACTATTTGCTTGGAAAATTACAACCCAAGTCAGTTTCCTAGATATTGAATCTGGTGATATAAAAGTGTTGTAGAACACAATGCTAATTCATAAAATGAGGATCACCGTGGCTGCCATGGCTGAATTTTTTTACAGTCTCAAAATCTGCCTCAGCAACCACAGTAGTCAGGGTCTGTAAAGCCTATAAAGCCTATAAGACAGCGACCCGACCATTGTGCCCGATCACACCTTTGCCCGACCAATCCGTCGGGTCGGGCAGAATCGGGTCGCTGTACGCACTTCACAGACCCGATTTTAATCGGGTCGGGCATTACTAGCGTGGAGGTAATGACCGACTCTGCCCGACCATAATCGTGTCGCTGTACGCACTTCACCGACTGTTCCCGATTCTGAGCAGGCCGTTTGAATAGCGATGCTACCTATCCCCTAGTCCTATTTACAAGTGCCTTATATCGATTTGTAGGGTAGAGAGGGGCAAAGATAAATGTGAAAACCGTTTCCCGATTTCTTAATTGGATCCGAAGTTATTAAACTTTGAATTAATTTCTATGATTCCACACCAGCGACCCGTGGCTCAACCAGGCTCGGCTCCCGGCGGCTCTCTATGATCTCAATCAGGTCGCTGTACAAGGTCATAAAATGGAAAGGTGTGATCGGGAAGCATTGCAAAGGGTATAAGACAGCGACATTCATGTTCCCGATTATAATCGGTGATCGGATCGGTGAGAATCTGTGGAAGATGTCGCTGTCTTATGGGCTTATATCGGCCTATGCTGCCCCCCCCCCCCCCCTCTCAGGTTGTGGCACATCCCTCACGTTTCGTTGTATGGTCCCCTGAAACATGGCTGCACACGGGAACATAGTGTACACACAGCTTTAGTGAGGTTCCAGTGCATTCAGTTATCTCAGATATTTTACAACTGCTTTTATGGTATGTTCATCATTGAAGAATGAGTGTGCAATCATAGATAAATAACAATTGAAGCTTTGGACATAATCAGTCTATGGATCATTTTCTGCGACCAACTTGCACCCAGTCAACTTTCCGTTTCTACAGCTGCCTCTGTCTAGGATCAAAACTTATCAAGCACCAGTGGGTCAATGAAGTATTTCGGTCTCATGTGATTGGTCAGCTGGGCACACCTCTAAGACACTGAGACACTGGCCCTCTGCTCCTGTCACAATATCACAGTGAATAGCATGCAGATAGTGAAGGGGTAGTTTTCTTTGCAGTAAGCTGGAAGTCCGTGTGACGTCCGTAGGCTTAACATGGGATTTGCTTATTTCACGGGTGTGACATAAAGTGTTGTTTATGCCACTAATTTCTGATACTGAAAAAATATGGAAACGGGGTAGGATAAAATCTAGAAGCCACTCGTTTGAGTTTGAGCTTTTTTATGCCACGCATTTTGTTGGCTCCGTATTGTCACTCGTCTTCGACTCGTGAAATTATGGAGCCAACAAAATGCGTGGCATAAATAAACTCAGACTCAAACTCGTGACGTCTCTTGATATTATGGCAATTCCTGGTTTTATGAGAAAACATACTTACGGTTGGTGAATTGATGTCCGTCGGTGGTCTTTTTGTCCCGGAAATATGTCCCGAGTACAGGGACGTATTTTGAGACAAAATACTGAGAATAGCATCAATTCTCCCACAGTGAATACGTTTCCTTATTATATTTGGAAATTATCAACAAATGCCACTTTGCTTAGTTATGCGAAATTTTCACGCTGCACAAATGTCAGTTGGTGGTTCTTCTTGTGAAAGGTCGGTGGTAAATAATCGGTGACCTGCACTGAAAATATGCAGTCGACGCTCACCAACTTTTGGTAGTGATAATATACAGCGCATCAATGATTAAATCAATGAGCTTTGATTTCATTGGGTGCAGAAGTCGGTCGGTGGTGCCATATTTCATAAAGCAGGGGAGAAAAATCGTTGAAAATTTCTGTTTCCACCTGAGGCTTATTGCATTAAATGTGTCGCATAATCAATAGGCAGTGTGATGTGCCATAATCGGTGGTCATAATCGGCAGGTGGAAACGCCGCATTACATGCTAGCGGTCATTCATTACGGCCCTAGGTCACGAACATTATGAATACTGCACCCCTAGCAGCGGGTAGTATTTCACAGACATTCAGCAATAGATATATGATGATAATTCATTCGAGGATATGGACAATAAGAGAGAATCAATCGGCGTATAACTTTGAGATGTGAGATCAGTCTACCTTGAACTCTCCCATCACAACATCCCAAATTTTACAACAGACCTATATCTATACCTGGTCATATGCGATACACACGACATAAAAACTGCTATCTCAACACATATCCCTCGTGTCCTGTCAGTATTCATTCAAATTCCCACCGTTTAGAAGCCGCCATCATCGAATCCGCTAGCAGACGACAATTTCACGGCATTTTACGACATTTTACGACATTGCAGACGACATTTAGCCGCTTTCATTATACATGTTCCCGGGCCGGGCGCTATGGACCTTTGTGACCGTGGAGCAGGTTTTACCTGTGCTTGGTGGTCTTATCTGTGCCTGGTGAGGTGAGATAGCGCCCGGAGATAACAGTGGGCAGTGGTACCAGTCAACTGGTGCCAACCACGTCCCCCAACCTCCTCCCCTACACTGCCCACCTGACCGCTAACTGAGGTGGTTTCCTATGACAGTTTCCGTACATTCGTAGAGGCTGAACCAGGGGCGCGTTGAATAATATAGGATCGTACATGAAGACCATTGTCTATACCTCCTACAAGGGTTATCGTTTAACACTACCTTAGTTTATTCGCAAAGACAGTTTTAGCTGTCCATAAGGTCGTCCATGTTGAATAAAGTACGATCCTAGATTATTAAACGGGCCCCTGGTATGCTCTGTACAAGGATGTTATGTGGCGTTTCCACCTGCCGACGAAAGGCCCACCGAATATATGCACACGGTACAAAAAATTCAGTCGGTGATTCTATTTGAGAAAGTATTGGTATTCATGATCAGTGGCGGTCATCAAAAATGCTGTTTTCCGATGACAATTGGGGTAATCAATAACTGAATCTTGACACAAGTTCTTAAGAAGAAACAAACAAGTTTTAGTCACAGTCGTTGTTCTCCATATTGTTAACATTCAAACGACATGGAGATTGACAACTGTGACTAAAACGAGTCGCTTTCTGTATTCATCCCACTCCTGTATACACTAAATGAACTAAATGATCGCGATGTGTGTGACATCATCATCCATTGAGTATTAGTACTAATACTTGGAGAGCTATGGAGAACTCGTTCTTAATGTTAAGCCATTGTGACGAAAATACCTGGGGTGAGATAAATTCTACTACCGATCAACACAGACATTTGATTAGTGGTACAAAAAGTCGGTCGGAGGTACCATACCATTCAATATCAGAGAAAAAAATCTCTTTGACCCATTTTTGTTTCCACCTGACGATTATTGCACTAAAGTGCTCCATAATCGGTTGGCGGTGCTGAATGCCACAATCGGTGGTCATAATCGGGAGGTGGAAATGTCACATTACATGACAACTTTCTAAAGGATACATATAATCGGTTCCCTTTTCATTGTAAAGAGTTTTCATAGTATTATAAGTTAGTTTAAAAGTTTTATGAATATATATCCTGACTTGTTTAAATGCAATTGATATAAATATTATAATCAAGTTGGGGTTCAGGGTATTTTCCTGATTTGTATTTTAGGGTAGGAGTATTAATTTCAATTCCAGCTTGTACTAATAATAAAACTCCCAGTGTCTAATTATGTTCAGCATTGGTTTCTGTCATCATTTCTATTTTTAAAAATTTAGCTGAAAAAGATCCATTAGTTTTATTACCGTTTCTCCTATACATGGGAGTTCTTCACATTCTCAAAATTCAAGGAGATGTAACTTCAGTAACTTAAGCATCAATGAGAATATTTCTATAATCATACATGTATCGATTATGTTTTTTTAGAGTTTCTATTATTAAAACCATTGATAACAGTAGCCTATGGTTCAAACCACAACTAGTTATAACATTTGGAAAGGGATGACACTTGTGGTTCTGTGCTTGTCTGCTGCACCCGGTTATACACATTGATAAACAAAATTGAAAAACAGAGAGGGGGAGTGAAATAAAGGAAAAACAAATGATTTAAATTTACAACAGCATAATTTAATCTATACATAATTGGGCTACACCAAGAAAGATCTGGACCAATACTCACATGTGAAAACTGGTCAAACTCAGCATCAATTCACCGATGATCGACCTCCCCCCCCCCCCCCCCCCCCCACACCCTCCACTACACACACAACACACAGACCCCCTCCCCCCTCCCCCCTCCCCCAACCCGCGGTGACCGGCGGCCGACTCATTGTTATCATTGCCCGTTGAGTGGTATCTCTCCAGGGTGGTTGGCCCATGAGCACACACACCCTCCCCCTCCTCTCTCCACCCCTCCCCTCCCTCCCCCTCCCCAGCCCTCCTCTTCTCCCCTCCCTCCCCACCCCCCTCCCCCCTCCTCTACCCACACTCGTCCTGCACTCTAAACCCACCCTCCTACTAAACACCCCCCCCCCCCCGCTCCCCCGCACACCGGTTGACCCCCGCCCGCCGTTCCCGCCAAACGGCGCCGTCCTCCATTTTGCTCACTTCAAAGTCGTCTGCTTCCAGTTGTGATTCAAAAGGCGCCTTTTTCCCGCTTCTGCTTGCTGTTGTTGAGTATCTCGCAGCCAAGCATCACCTACAAGAAAATTGGTGTGGAAATTTAGATATTTGATTGGTGAAATCAGTGATTTGATCACACAAAGAGGTCAGATCTGAGGGGAAATTATTGAACGATCGAGATCCATATAGCACCGGTGCATCAGGCGGACACCAGCGAAAAGTCTGCAGGAAATCCGCCGTTAACAAGGGAACAAGCAACGAATGACAAAATGGACATTCCCTTCCACATGGTAAGTTTATGAAACATTTTTAATCATCATTTTGCTAGTTTTCGTTTCCAGGAACGGTAAAAATAACCAGAAATCTGTTACTATCCATCATGAATATGAGCCATGCACCATATGTGGTATATGTGTGTCCACATGCCCACGAAAAGGCCACTGATTATATCTATATTCGTTGATTGTATGCATCCTGTATAGAAGTCAGTTGTGGTTCTTTTTGAAAAAATATAGCGGTGCACATAATCGATCAGCAAAAATATTTTTTACTTATGAAAACTGAGGTGACACTCAAGTTCCTTTGGCCACTGATTAATCCAACATAGAAACATTTCGTTTGTGTTACAAAAGGTCAGTCGGTGGTGCTACATTATCATTATGTAATGTTGGAGTAAAAAATCATTAATCCTTTTGTCTCCACCTGACGAATATTACACCAAAGGTGTCCCAGAATCGGTCGGCGGTATAAAATGCCATAATCGGTGGTCATAATCGTCCGGTAGAAACGCCGGATTTCAGGTAGGCCCACCTAGGATCTGCCCATTATGGCCCACATCCCCAGCATCTATATAACTTATTGCAGGCCACTTGGCTGGTGCTAGAGCAATGATCTTTTGGTGCGGTTTTCGTTTTATGACGACTCTTGGGCGTAAATCGTGGTGCCATATACAGATAGACTTTATTGTTGTGTCTTACGTAACACCCCCGTACCTGGCCCAACCAGTCAGTGCCAAACTCGGGCGCTTTTATAGATGGACACTCGCGACTGCCCCACCACTCCCAAATTATCCTGTTTGGTTTTATTAGTTTATAGAGGTCAATGTTTTTGTAGAATGCTAGCAGCTACTTGGTGAGAAGATGATTCGGTAGTAAATCTCCACACTGGAGATACAAGGTGTGAGTAACGGGGCACTTAGTAGATCATCTGCAGGATTGGTAGCTCACCAAGCAGACTAATAGACCACTGATTTACTACTTTACTTTACAGTGTGTGTGTAGGGTGCACTACAACTATCTAGTTCACTCATTGGATTCAATTAAAAGCAACCACTCCATTGATTTCTGTTTAGTGTTCTAGATCATTGGAAACCTCACCTTTTCAAAGAATATTATACACACATTGTAAATATTTTAGTTAAGGTTAGAATTTTTTTCAAAGGGTTCTTATTGAAAAGGGGACATAAGAAATAACCTCTATCGGTGATATGCATATCTGAACATGCATTTTTTTTCTTGAATTTTTTTATGGAAATAGAAGGCCAGACCTATTTATGGAAATACCAAATAGACATGAAACTAAATACATTTATTCAATACAAATTTATGTTTGAACATTTTAGTTTGGCTTATAACAATTTTTTTTTCTTTTTGAATATTTTTCACAACAGAATTGATACCCCAAATTCTCTACTGTCAGTTGTTGACGCAACATGACATTTTATATGACTGAATTGTGAAAACATGGAAACCACTTCAACTTTTGATATGTTTTTAATGTAGTGCTTTTATGGATACATTTACATATATGTCATTAGCTTATCTAGTTCTACACCCGCACAGTTATATTAGGCATGCGTCTAGAGCAGAATTTTGAAACGAACCTCGATAGTCCTGAACCTGTATGCGCTGATGTAACGCATTTTAAAAGAAAAACCATGAAACCCATGATTTTCAAGCATACAATATTCTAACCCACTGTGAATTACACCAATGATATTGTGTCTTAGGGAGAGAAAAACTTATGACAAATGAATATTTTCTTATAGAAAATTCCACTTGTTTCTTATTTGAATATTGCATAGAAATGTCTGGAGTGCTGCATTTTAAAACAAAAACTTAACATTTGACAAATGAAGGAATATTTATGAGTATTCTTACACCCCAAATTCTACCGTTTTTAGAAGAGGGAAAATTATAACAACAAATAAATATTCCATTATAGAAAATTCCACGTATTTCTTATTTTAAATATTGCATAGAAATTTCTGGAGTGCTGCATTTTAAAACAAAATCATAACATTTGATAAATGAATGCACTTTTATGAGTAATTCTTACACCCCAAATTCTACAATTTTCAGGGTACTGCATTTATCATTTAGGTTGTATTTAGGAAAATATTGATTGGAGATATAAATATGGCCAGATACGGCTATTAACAACGGAAACCTGCACGTGATAGAGATGCTGTAAATATGACCGATATTGTCACCAGGTGTCGCCCCGGGTCGGGAAGTTCCCATAGAAACGCTCGTTGGGCGTTCATTAATGACGTCATTCAATACCAGCCTGCCATCTAGCGGCTAAATGGTTCAGGCGGAACTGTTTCCGGGTATTGTGGCTCGATGCCCCTATCATCGCCCAGGCGCGCGGGGCGAATTTAACGCGCGCGTTAAATTACGCGTGACGCGTCCGTTTCTACGAGGCGCGGACGCGTTTGGGTGGATTAGGCGTGAGGGGGGGTGAGGAAGGGAGCGGGGGGAAGAGATTATCGCGTTTATGATGCTGGGAGGTGGCGACCGCGAGGGCGGTGATTGTCCAGGCGTCGGTTCCGGTTCCGGTAGCAGTGAGCGTGGTGAGAATTGACTTGTGGGAGATTTACTGTCAACGAGCAAATAACAGTGTGATGGCTGCGTCGGGTGTGTGTGGTGTACACCGTGCGCCGCCCAACGTCCACTGCCCATTGCCCAATGCCCGCTGCCCAATGCCCACTGTCTACTGCCTGCTGCCCATCGTTTGCAGCCAATTGCCCATTGCCCGTCCACCACCCACTGTCCACTGACCAGTCTTCACTGCCAAATGTCCACCATGTGCCGCCAAGTGCCTGCTGCCCATTCAATGCCAGCCACTGCACGCTGCCTATTGCCCACCATATGCAGTCCAACTGCCCATCAAATGCCACCCTACGCCTGCTGCCCACCATTTGCCATTCAAGATCAGCACGCACCTCCCTCTGTCACCACACACCTTCCTCTTTACACCACACACCTCCCTCTCTCACCACACATCTCTCTGCGTCATCACACACCTCCCTCTCTCACCACACACCTCCCACCCTCACCACACACCTCCCACCCTCACCACACACCTCAATCTCTCACCATACCTCCATCACTCACCACGCATCTCCTTCCCTCACCACACACCTCCCCCTTCACCACACACCACCACCACACACCTCCCTCTCTCACCACACACCTCTCACCCTCACCACACACCTCCCTCTCTCACCACACACCTCCCTCTCTCACCACACACCTCACTCTCTCACCACACACCTCCCTCTCTCACCACACACCTCCCTCGCTCACCACATACCTCCCTCTCTCACCGCACACCTCCCTCTCTCTCCACACACCTCCTTCCCTCACCACACACCTCCCTCTCTCACCACACACCTCCCTCGCTCACCACATACCTCCCTCTCTCACCGCACACCTCCCTCGCACACCGCACACCTCCCTCCCTCATCACACACCTCCCTCTCTCTCACCACACACCTCCCACTCTCACCACACACCTCCCACTCTCACCCACACCTCCTACTCTCACCCCACACCTCCCTCCCTCACCAGACACCTCCCTCTCACAACACACCTTCCCTCACCACACACCTCCCTCTGTACACAACATACCTCCCTCGCTCACCACACACTTCCCTCTCTCACCACACACCTCCCTCCCTCATCACACACCTCCCTCTCTCATCACACACCTCCCTCTCTCTCACCACACACCTCCCTCTCTCACCACACACCTCCCTCCCTCACCACACACCTCCCACTCTCACCACACACTTCCCTCCCTCACCACACACCTCCCACCCTCACCACACACCTCCCACCCTCACCACACACCACCCTCCCTCACTACACACCTCCCTCCCTCACCACACACCTCCCTCCCTCACCACACACCACACACCCTCACCACACAGTCACCACACACCTCCCACCCTCATCACACACCTCCCTCTCACCACACATCCCTCCTTCACCACACACCTCCCACTCTCACCACACACCTCCCACTCTCACCACACACCTCCCACTCTCACCACACACCTCCCACTCTCACCACACACCTCCTACTCTCACCACACACCTCCCGCCCTCACCCCACACCTCAATCTCTCACCATACCTCCATCACTCATCACACACCTCCCTCCCTCACCATACACCACCCTCTCTCACCCCACACCTCATACCCTCACCCCACACCTCCCTCTGTACACCACACACCTCCCTCTCTCACCACACACCTCCCCCTTCACCACACACCACCACCACATACCTCCCACTCTCACCACACACCACACACTCTCACCAGACACCTCCCTCTATCCACCACACACCTCCCTCTCTCACCACACACCTCCCTCTGTACACCACACACCTCCCTCTGTCCACCAGAGATCTCTCAGTGACCAGAACCCACATCCATTGTACACCAGTCATCACCCAGTGTCCAGCATCAATCAGTCGTCCTGGCTGCAGGCTGCCCACTCCCCTCCCCCCGGTCTCTTTACAGGGCCGCCCTAATTAACGCTCCCTTCTCGGTAATTGCGGGGGGAATTTGGCGGCGCGCGTGGCTGATAGTTTTACGATGGGTCGTCGTTCATTTCGTGCCGACCTCGAGTCGTGTTGACCTCAGTGAGTGTCCATTGTGTGATCCACACTGACCCTGGTCTGTCGTGCGCTGACCAGCTACAGCCAGCTCGGTCATACACCGTCTCCAACAGGTCGGCCGTCTCTACGTATCAAGGCCAGGATGTGCCAGACTTATTCAGCACTGAAGCTGGACAATGGATACTGCGTATTATTTCGGGTTTCTTTTTTAATTTCCTCTGTCAAACTCCTTCCCTCTGATCACTTCACTTGACCACTTCTTTCTAGCTGTCATGGTCTGCCTGCCTAACTCTGCCTGCTTAGATTTCCCTGCCTAATTTTGCCTGCCGAATTCTGCCTGTCAAAATCTGCCTGCTGAATGCTGCCTGCCAAGTTCTGCTTGTGTCCACGCCCACCTAACTTGGCCTGAATTTTCCTGCCTGCCAATTTCTGCCTGCCGAACTCTGCCTGCTTAGATCTCCCTGCCTATTTTTGCCTGCCGAACTCTGCCTATCTAACTCTACCTACCTAATTCTTCCTGTCTATCTTTGCCTACCTAACTAGGCCTGCCTAACTCTGCCTTCCTAACTCTGCCTGTCCAACTTTGCCAACCGAACTCTGCCAGCCGAACTCTGCCTACCTAACGGTGCCTACCTGATTCTGCCTACCCAACTCTGCCTGCCTGACTCTATCTGCCTATCTCTACCTACCTGATTCTGCCTATCAAACTCTGCCTGCTAGTCACTGCCTAACTAATTCTACCAGCCTAATTCTATCTGCTGAACTCTTCCTACCTATCTCTGCTTACCTAACTCTGCCTGCCTAACTCTACCTGCCTAACTCTGTCTGCCTGCCTAACTCTGCCTGCCTAACTCTGCCTGCCTAATTTTAGCAACCTAACTCTGCCTGCCCAAATCTATCTATCTAACTCTGCCTGCCGAACTCTGCCTGCCTAACTCTACCTGTATCTCTGTCTGCCGAACTCTGCCGAACTCTGCCTGCTTAACTCTGCCTACCTAACTCTGTCTGCCTATCTCTGCCTACCTAACTCTGCCAGCCTAACTTTGCCAACCTCACCCTACCAGCCTTCCTCGTTCTGCCTGCCCAACTCTTCCTGCCCTACTCTGCCTGCCCTGACTATTTCTCCCAGCGTCTGACGCGGCGTCATCGACGACGTCGTTTGGCTGTGACATGACGTCATTCTGAGGGACAGTCTGTGTGGGCAGTCCATCTTTGAGATGGCCCTGACTTGCATCTGTACCGTAAATTATTAAATTAATTTGACAGCGCTGTCTTTGTACGAGTGGTGTCTGTGTCACTATCTAAATTACAGCCGTTTAGAAAGAACACCAACTGCTGGCCAGCCCCAATAAAACTGACGGCGGATCGATTCTGATATACGATCCCTTATCCTTCATTCCCGGGTGTTCCTGAAGGTGATCGCAGATATCGGGTGTGGAATGTGCCGCCAACTCAGGAATTCACTTACACATTTTGGATTCCAAAAGAAATTAGGGATGTGGAAGTCTTATCAATATGTTTATATAACACTAGCGTTACATGCATATAATTACCGATAAATGTGTCTATGTTAGGCCTGGCGTCCACTGACCACCAAATCGTCTACGATAGGCCTTACGATGTTCCTAAATACTAATTACGATGTACGATGGAAACGGGCCTTACGATCCTATTTCCTATGACCAACCAAAACGGCGTAGATCTTTTGAGTTCTCCTAAAGGCCCATGTATACATTTGCCGCCGACGAAAACGGCGCAGTATTTTCCAGTTATCTAAGAGGATATTGAGTGGAGCCGGGCGACCTGACCGTGGAGGTGCAGGCCGGCGGACATACACAACATTGACTGGTTTCAGATAGAAGCAGTTGTATGCTCCAAGGAGTTGACGCGTATAGTAATATCGGAGCACATGGGAGGCAACTATGAAGAGCACACAACCGCTTTTATCTGAAACCAGTGTATATTGTATTTATATATCAACCTTTTCCTCACAAGTGGGGTACTGATATCAGTTCATTTAGGTATGCACTATTTCTTCTTTTGCACTATTTCCGTATGCTTTCCGGCTTATGTAACACAGGGCATACAACATATATCTGTATGCTCCGGGTATGGTGATACACACTCCCTATGTTTTCTAGGTACATATATCTGTATGCTCCAGGTATGGTGATACACACTCCCTATGTGTTTTCTATGGACACTTTGTATTAGGTGGATATATCTGTATGCTCCGGGTATGGTGATACACACTCCCTATGTTTTCTAGGTACATATATCTGTATGCTCCAGGTATGGTGATACACACTCCCTATGTGTTTTCTATGGACACTTTGTATTAGGTGGATATATCTGTATGCTCCGGGTATGGTGATACACACTCCCTATGTTTTCTAGGGACATATATCTGTATGCTCCGGGTATGGTGATACACACTCCCTATGTGTTTTCTATGGACACTTTGTATGAGGTGGATATATCTGTATGCTCCGGGTATGGTAATACATGCTGCCCATGTGTTTTCTATGGACACTTTGTGTTTGGTGGATGTATCTGTATGCTCCAGGTAGGGAGATACACACTCCCTATGTGTTTTCTATGGACACTATGTATTAGGTGAATATACACAATATTGACTGGTTTCAGATACAAGTGGCTGTATGCTCCGAGGAGTTGACGCGGAGTAATATCCGAGCGTATGCGAGGATGTTGCGCAGAGGCAACTCCGAGGAGCATACAACCGCTTTTATCTGGAACCAGTCTATATTGTATTTATTATCCACCTTTTCCTGACAAGTGGCGTACTGATATTAGTTAATTTAGGTGCGCACTATTTTTTCATATGCACTATTTTCCGTATGCGCCGGATTTTGCAACCCGGAGCATACAACATATCTGTATGCTCCGGGTATGTCCATACACGCTCCCTATGTGTTTTCTATGGACACTTTGTAATAGGTGGATAATAAATATCTGTATGCTCGGGTATGCTGTCCATGTGTTTTCTATGGACACTATGTATCAGATGCATGATAAAGCACTCGACCGGCCCGACTCCGGGCTTCTCCGGCGCGCAGATCACACCGCCCTGGAGTGCTCCCGGGCGCCGGGGGCCCGCACTCCGCCCCGCGCCCGCCGATAATCCACTCGTCCCCGGGATCAAGGCGATAAGCCGCGGATAAGCCGCCTACACCGCGCTACTCGGGATTCTGTGTAACGCGCTGATAACCCTGTCGGCGTGGTAGCATCTAAACTCTTTTTGTTCTGATGGGATTTACTAGATTGTCCGGTGTGTATGGGGCTGGGTGATATGGGTGTTCTTTGATCATGGGCGGTGCATACAGGTGCGGTATCCCCCTCCTGTATTATCCCCTAATCTCTGATAGATCACTCATCCTCTAATTGATACAGGTAAATTACACAGAAATGAGATCATACATATGTGTATTACTGTTAATAATCTTCTGTGGGAATATTAAGCTGGAGACTCACCAATCAGGGGATGCTCTACAAAAAGGTTTTTAATGACATGGTACGAACACAATTGTAATAGATACTCCTGAGGACCTGACATGGGCTGAAATGCCCAACATTAAGGACTATATAACAGACTCCATATACATGTACATGTATATTATTTTTTTGTAAAACTGATACTTTTTCTTCCGTTATCTTTTTACGCAACTGTTGTACTTTGTCCTTATCATCTCTTTTTGACGACTTCCTTGGTCTCAATTTCAACTCTCATCCTTTTTTCTTTTTTGTATCTAATAATGTATAAGGGAGATACGAAAGCACTAAGTGCCCGGATGTTGTCATTAGGAATTCATTGGAAGAACTGTATCATGTACAGAAATGAATAAAATGCTTTAAAAACCTTATTATTGCTTCAAAGACACTAAATTATTGGTGGGAGATATTATTCTGAAATCATTTTTCACATACTTGCCATTTTGTGTTGGCGATATCAGAGATCGCTGGCATTTCTCGCTTGGTGTGTCTCCTCTTTTAGTTAGTTGTATTCGGTATATGATGTATCCAGAGGATATAAACCCCAGATGGCGCCACTGGTCTAAACCGGAAGCGATTCTACACTGGGCATGAATATATACTCCTTTGTATGATTACTAACAACACGCACAATAGTAATCTGTTTCTGAAACTATTCTCCGCGTAGTTGATGTGTAGTAATATCCGAGCATGATCGAGGATAATTTTTTTAGGTACTTTATTCAAACTGGAAAAAAAGTACTTCGGTTGTTCAACCGCTGCGAGGTACTCCCAGTTCGCAAATTTACAGTGTTTCACCTCATATATTTTGTTTTCACCAAAAACAACTGCATAGAGTCAACTATGCAGAGGAGTATACATACACAATTTTACCATGATTTCGATCTGAGTGGCTGTATTCTCCGCGTAGTTGACGCGAAGAAAAACTCCAAGCGATAGCGAAGAGTATTGCGCAGTGTCGACTACAAGGAGACAACGGCCACACAGATCGAAATTATGGTAATGTTGTATTTATTATTCACCTTTCGAGTGATTATCAGGAAAAAGATCTAGTATATTATTAGAAATTCGAGCCTAGCGCCGTGCTTTGTTAATATAAATTAGTTCCTATAACGCCCGCCAGGTGGCCGAAAAGGCCGTATTCTCCTAGAAGATTCCGAAGGTCCGTATTCTACTCAGTAGCGACCTGTAAGCTCCATAAGCTTAGCATTGAGACTCCGTACTAAGTGAGTAATAAACACTAGTATCAGAAACAGGTTAATATTGTGTTCATTATTCACCATTGGAAATTTAAGTGGGAATGGGAAGGGAAAATGGCTGCCGAAAATCTCACGCACTACGTTGCACTCTAGCACTGTTTTTCCGTAATCTCCCGGGAGATTAAGACTATCCGTAATCTCCTCAGTAGCTCATTCTAGAACCGTTCTCAATGACAGGTTCGTATTAGATTGGGGAGGTGTATGGACGTGATGATATGGGTGTGCTTTGATGGTTAACGTATACAGGTGCAGTATCACCAGCCCGTATTATCTACTAATCCGTGAAAGATCAGTGGTCCTCTAATTGATACAGTTAAATTACACAAAAATGGGATTATGTATAGCATAGTATGACCAATCCTCTTCGCCATGGGAATATTAACGACCTTTATTCGTTATATGACTTGCCCAGAAGATATCACTCCCAGATGGCGCCACTGGTTTAAACCGGAAACGATTCTAAACTGGGCATGAATATACATCCCTTTATTATCCATCTAGTCTGCATACTAAATCTATATGGAGCGTGTAATTTACTGGGCGGAGGTTACGGAGAAAAAGTCCCTTGTCAACAAAGTAGTGCGTGAGTAGATCGGTGGCCATTTTGTCTCTTCTTTGAAAATTTAAGTTCGCAATACTGAATAATGAATACAATATACGGCATATAGCCTATGATCCATGGGGGCTGCCATGATGCCCCCCGAGTTGGTGTTCTTCACTAAAGGAGGTGAAAAAGTAGGTGTTCTTTACTAAAGAAGGTGTGAAAGAAGTGAGTGATAATGGGAAAGTGTCATAACTCTAGCCTTGCTGACATATGTATATAAAGTGTTCCATGTGAAAAACCTCAAGTTCTGGGTTTAATCATTATGTCATCCTGCTCTAGGATGGGTGTAGAGAGTCAAGGGAACCATGGCAAAACATTGAAAAGCAGTTGAATTTCGTAAGAACAAAGAGCTAGAACATAGATCTGTCCCCCCCCCCCCCCCCCCCCCCAAAGGGGCCTGCCATACTGCTGGCCACCTAGTGACTGTTTTATGAACTAACAATGGCTCTGTCCCCTATAGACTGGTTTCAAATAAAAGCGGTCGCAATCGGCTCAGACTGGACTCTACGTTATATCCTCGCATTCTCTCGGATATTACTACGTGCCTATTCCTCTGAGATTGTGACTGATATTTTCTCAGGATGCAGCACCAATTGAGTTTACTCTTTCAGATATGATATGGTGTATTTTCTTTCGGAAGGAGTAAACTGGGCCTTTGTAAGTCTTTTGAGGTGCTCTGGTGTTCTTTGGTTACCTGTTACTATCTATGCCCGGGTTGGTAAAAGTGGTGATAGTAATCTGAATGAAGAGCAGAAAGCCGTAATTCCCTTCTCACGGTTTATTTTTGATTGTTTGACAGTTGTAGCCTAACTGGTTATACATGGAGGTACCGTGCTTATATAGAACTGCATCGAGAATCGTATAAATAGACAATACTCCACGAGTTTGGCTGGGCCGCAATCGTCACTCGGCTTCACCTCGATGACGATTGCGGCTCAGCCAAACTCGTGGAGTAATGTCTATTTATATGATTCGAGTGCGGTTCTGGATTTATCTTACCCCTTTCTATCGTTTAAATAACATCACAACTTCAGAATAATCAGAATATACTTAGAAAATCCACTACGCCACAGCTGTGGCGTATCATTGTAACTTTCCCAGGGTGATCGTTGCATATATTTTGTTAACGTTATTCCTATGGCTTAACTTGTACCAGGGGTGAGATAATGCATACTACTCACTCCGTTGAGGGGAGGGGAGATCTGGCTGTTACGTTGTTAAGGTCTCCCTCCCGTTGGAGGATCAACAGGGAGTGAGCCGGTCAGTTAAAACAGGGAAGGGTGCAAACAAGTTTCTAAGAAGAGAAGTTGGGGTGTGACATTATACAGTAAAACCCTGCATAATTGGATACCCCGCATTAGCAAACACTTTTCTTTGGGGACATTTTTCCCCTTTATAAGATGTTTATTTTACGCGGGGTTCTATTGTATGTTATAAAGATGTTTCTATCTGTTCCACAGCAGGTGCTAAACTTCACACCCTGTCATGAACATCTTATATCACACACCCATGTAAGTCTCAGAACCGATTACAATTATGATTTGATTTTTAAGGTTTTCTTTACATAATTTGATATTAGACTTTGGAATTACGTTTTAAGTGACCATTAGTGGGAATGTTTTCTGTCAACTTTCATGTTGATCAATCAATAGTCATCCGACCATTATAAAATTAAGGTCACTGGTGCGTCCTAGTTTCCACAAATGTAGCTGCGTAGTAACATATGATCACTATAAATTCCACTGACACATCGACCCGCTCTCAAATGATAATATCTTAAACCAAGGTGAAACTCTAAGAGTGATCAGAGAAAAGGGAGGGAAAGGAGCGAGGGAGTCTAGGAAAAGAAGGGGGGAGGGAGAAAAAAGAAAAAAGGGGAAAAAATGAGCCACCCTTATAGCTATAATTGATGAGGTCTAGACAAGATTAGATAGGTGTTATATTATTGTTCGGCGATGGACTGTGACATGTCTTGTATTTTGAAACTACAATGGATTAAACACATTTACTATCCATGGTAAACAAAGTTCCCATGGAAAATGTATGGAGACTCAATGAACCACTACCCATTATCTAAAAACTGTCAGATACCATAATCATAGTATACGGATTCAAATCCATGGTATACGGCCTCAAAGCAATGGTATATGGGGAAATAGTCCCTTTGTGCTATAGGGCAAAAAATAGACCCTTTTGATATACCCCTTAATATGGCAATTCCTGGGTTAAATTTACTCGAGAAGATGGATAATAAATATAACAAACGATGGTTTTCTGGACAGGCGGCTCTGTAAACTACTCGGGGTTGCTCTCATAATACACTCGATGACGCTCGTGTGTTACTATGCGTTAACCCTCTCGTGGTTTATGGCCGCCTGTCCACAGAATCATGGATTATTGTCTTTGTAGCCACTGTTCAACGTTGAATGTTACCACGTCTAAATCAAAATTGAATGTTTCTACTGAGAATATGTGAAGCTGATTTTTTTTACTCATTTCAAAAATGAGATAAGTGTAAATTGAAATAAGAAATTTTTGATTTATTTTCATAATTTTTTCACAATACGTAGAAAATAATTTTACCGTTCTAATAGACTGTGGGTTAACATATCATAACCAAGGAAAGTGGGTAGTGGAGCTAACATGAAATCTAAATTCTTAATATGTCTAAATATAGGTCATGGGTAGTGGGATGAAAATAAATCTAAAAAGATTTTTTTTTCTCAAATCTAAATTCTTAATAATGTCTGCAATTTATTCCAAAACAATTGCACGCAGGTATGTTCATTAGATTTGATATACCTTTAATTGGTTTTGAAATATCTTAAAATCAATTGAATCCAGTGACGGATAAAGGGGCAATTGACTGCAAGAAAGGTGTGAATACCAGAAGCAACTGAAGCGGAGGGATTCCTATTCATCCCTCGTGGTCAGGTTGTGATTTACAGCGTTGTACCAAACAAAGTACAGACTTGGTCATGGTTCAGTAAACAGGGGGTACAATAAGGAGACACTGTTACCACCAGGAGTGAACCTTATTAACCCTTTAAAGGCATATCCTACAATACACACTGGCGCCATCTGGTGATTTTCAAATACTGGCAATTATCAAGTAAAACTGATTCATTTGACTTGTTTTCATACCAAGTAAGTGAAATGTAACATTTTATCGAGTTTCACCTAACTAAACAGGTAAATTAGGCCAATTTACATTTGACTGATTTATAAAGGAAATGTGGAGAATAATATAGTTTTTATCAATTCTCTCAAAAACAAGGTCGGTGACCTATGATTTTTAAAGCTTATATCTGTACTACTATGCATTTACTAAATTCTGTGAAAGTTTGAAGAAAATGACATGGGTTTTACTTTGTGAAAAACAACTTTATAGAATTTCTATATATTCTTTTGTAAAATTATCATAACATTGATCTCTAAATCAAAAACGAGCCTGATGACCCCCGATTTTTAAGTTATATACGTGTTCCATAACACTTGAAGATCATCATATTCAAGTTTCAGGAAAATGACATGGGTTTCAATTTTCAAGCCAAATTGTCCGATATGCCTTTAAGGACGCATGATGCCTGCGGGCATTACCGCACTAAAGGCGCATGAAGCCTTGAGGCATCAGTGCTAAAATATTCACAAAAATGTTTTAACAAAAAATAATAGAGCAATATTCATGGAATGTTCACAAAATATAGATATGATATCATATTTAGTATTTCTATTCAACAGAAACAAACTATTTATGATCATATATCCTATTATATGATTACAAACTTGAATTATGAGTTTTAAGAAGTATGCGCCTATCCTTTTGGCAGGACAAACTGCCACCAGCACCCGTCTTCCTGGGAGTAGCCCGGCTACAGGCACCCGTCCTTAAAGGGTTAACGCGTTATAAATCAGGCTGAGACACCAGTCCACTGCCTCGACCATTTAAAACAATTTAGAGTCAAATCTCATCCAGATAATCAATCCACTCCAGTTTGGAGAGATGTGTCGTAAACTGTTTTGTTATGTAGTAAGAGGTGCTACTCTCTGCCACTTGGCTGCAGACATCTTCAGTGATCATCATCATAAATCTGTGTGACGCCAGAGACACACCAACGAGTATTTATCTCACCCCTGGAATGAATGTCCATAGGCTTAACACTGAGAACTCGTTCTCCATGCCCCTTCGAGTATTGTAGTCCGTTCTCCATGGTTTATATCCTGTGTGTTATCCATTCTTTTAGTGTGTACAAGGGTGAGATAAATACAGAAAGCAACTCGTTTTGTTCAAAGAAGTCATTCTCCAACTCGTTTGAATGCTTTGTGATATTCACGCGGCTGTCACCTCGTTCATATCACTCCGCATCAAACTCGTGGAGAACGACGACTTTGACCAAAACTTGTTGGTTTCTTCTTTAAAGGCCTGTTTCCATTGGCCGAAGAAGAGGGTGTAGATCTTTTTAGTTACCCAGAAAGTATGTCAGTGGTGCCACTAACTGTGCATAGGTAAAGAAAAATCGGTGAGGGTAATAGATTTCACTCTTCACGAGCTAGGTCGTTTCCATTGAGCGATTTTGGGCCTATAGGCAACCCAAGAGCGAAACGCAGGGATTTCCAGAATAGCCAACAAAATATGCCGTGTATCTTTAATAGGGATTTCACTCCTCAAAGCGTACTATGTGCACTGAAACTATACCTAATAATAAGGTTGAATGTTCAAACGCGAAAAAGTTGATTTGCTTATGAAGTACATCCCCAGAAATGTTACTGTAAAGAAGGAAAGAAATGAACAAAAATCACTTTGTATAGTTCGCGTTACTATCTAAATGTAACTATTTGAGAAGAAACTAAATAAAGTTCCCTTGATTAAAAAAAAGAGGATAAGTGGCGTGTATGTGAACTATTACTTGATACTTAACCTGATTTTTCAGTATTGCAGGTGGGGGCAACATTTTGTATAGTATTCCCATGGGGGGTCCAACCTTTTTTGACCAACTCTCCATACATAGTTTTGGTTTTTACCACAGAGGAAACCTATGAAGGTTTACGGTCAGAGCTTGTATCCCATCGAGTTTGAATCGCTTACTAATTCAAAAGACGAAGCGATTCAAACATGATGGGATCGAGCTCTGAACCTAAACTTGAATGGGTTTCTGAATTTATCTCACCCTTTACACTGACTTATGGGCTAACATTTGTGACATAATCCCCCATTGGGTATTTATCCTAAATATCTCATGGGCGTTGGATATGAGTTCACAATGGAGAGTCTATGGAGAAAAAAATACCAGGGGTGAGATAAACACAAAGATTTAGAAACTACTTCTATTCAATCCTTGACCTACATTTTTGTCAAATATGTCAAAAATCATCCCGATAAATTGAATTTATATATACATATATATGTTTCATCATTAGCACATAAATGCATCACAAGGATGGTCTTCCATATTTGGTATATCAGCCGCTACATCTACCAGAGGTGACTCATAAGTAAGCAGTTTATATAGTATGATAATATATTGTATAACACAGTACAATATTAAACCACCATCCAATACTTGTTGGAGAATTGATGAGAAATGATATGACATGCTTCGTGACACATAGTGTGACTTTGGGATAAGATGATATAAGTAGGATTAGGTACTTACGCAATCTATCCTTTCAATTTACAATGAGTTCAGGGTATGACTTGTGATTTCTTTAGCCTTATCTTGAAGCAATATTTTGAAGAGGCTGTCTTAATTTCCCGATCCAGCTGATTCCATAATTTTTCCCCACGGTATTTGAGAGATTTTTTCACGAATTCAGTTCACGAAATCAGTACGGGAAGCCAAAGTGGGACCGCTAAAACCGCACGTACCAATGCTCAAAACTCCATTTCCGTGCCCTTGAGGTGGCAGTTCTGGTGAACATGAGGGCAATGTGGCGTAACCTTACGAGAACGATAGAGTTCCGCCATTTTTCATAATTGTACTTTTTACATACTTTGATTTTTCAATTATCATTACCAGAACCATTACTATCTTAATATTTCACAAGTTTGTTATGAAGTTCTCAAATTTAGGGGCTTGGTGACTATCTTTTTCCGTAAACTCCTACTTTCTCAAGCGGCCCCGTAATCTCCTGCTTGCAAATTACACACAACCAATGTGTTTTCTATGGAGACTCCGTAATTGGCGTTTAATAAGAGACATATACCCGCTGATAGAGGGATCTTAATACCGTTATTTAAATCTCCTAGCATTCCAATGTTATTGTTTTTACTTGTTGTTAAATTGAGTGGCGTGTTGTTTGTGTTAAACTTGCTGCGCGTCCAGCATTGATCAGGTCTCGTGAATGATAATTTAGAATATAAATCATTTTGATTGGATGATGTAAACAGGCGGTACATTATATCACCTTCCGGTCTGAAGTCACCTCGTGATCAGTCTGTAGCATGACCTGCATCAGCTGAGTTCATAAGGCATGTTTCCATTGGCCAACTTTTTTTTTTTTTTTTTTTGCCTTTATTGTTCACTGTTGCACTTGGCAAGTTTTTCAGAAACAATATTTTTTTACACAGCAGTATCTTTTACAGTAAGTTTGCATGAAAAAAAAGATGTACAGTGATTACGAAAAGGGTGCAGATCTTTTGAGTTACCCAGAAGGTTTGTCAGTGGTGCTACTGATTGTGCATTGGTAACAGATAATCAGTGAGGGTAGGAGATTTCACTCAGTGACCCAAGCTTTCACTCAGTGGTGGGTGGTGCCACATTGCATAATCTAAGCAGAAATGGTCGTGGGTCATTTCACGAGCTGGGTCGTTTCCATTGACCGATTTTGGGTCAGCAGTGCCAAAAGTCTGTCGGTGGTTCCTGACTCCATATCGGTGACGGGAAATGGGCCAATGGAAATGGGCCTATAGGGAGCCAAGGTGAACCCGCTGAAACTGCATATACCCGTTCACAAAACTCCATTTCCGGATATAGGCACTCAGTACTTCGACTAATATATGTTCGAGATGATATGTGTCATTCTTCAAGCTTTTAAATCCATATTTTTGATATACTTAATAATTGTCATAGTAGCTTCAAGACAGACTTATTCAGAGACAATAGAAGTAAACTACACTTCAGTAGTAACAAACGAGACCAAAAACAAAATTCTAGCCTGGAACCCCCATAGCTTTAGCACTAAGCCTCGTTCTTACTGGCCTCCGGAAATGTTTTGAGCACGGGTATCTGCCGTTTTAGTGGGTTCACTTTGGCTTCCTATACCTGAGAGAAGTCTCATGTGAGGTTTCCCCCCGCCGATTATGACCACCGATTATGGCATTTCGCACTACCGACCGATTATGCGATACATTTAGTGCAATGATTGTCAGGTGGAAACAGAAATGGTCAATGATTTTTCTCTCCTACCTTATGCAATATGGCACCACCGACCGCACCCACCAATGAAATCACAGCGCTTTGAATTAATCGGTGGCGGTCTGCAATGCACCACCAAAAGTCGGTCACCAGCCGATGATTTTAGTCCAAAATGGCGGTGGTCACCGACCGATTTTTGGTTGCCACCACCGAATAATTTAACATGGTCTGATTTCGTCAGTGGCCTCAAAAGTATGTCGGTGGTGCCATATTGTGTAATGTTGGATAGAAAAATCGTTGACCCTTTTGGTTTCCACCTGACCGATTATTGCAGAAAATGTATCATAGAATTCGTCGGCGGTGCTAAATGCCATACTCGATGGTTATAATCGGGAGGTGGAAACGCCACAATAAATATGAACAAAATATAAAACAGTGGTTTTGTGGACAGGCGACTCTTTATACGACTCAAGGTTGACTTCGTAATGAACTTGCTAACGTTTGTGTATTACTATACACCAGCCTTTGTTGGTTTATGGCCGCCTTCCACAAAACTGGTTGCCTATGTCCATATCCCTAGTGGATGGTGTATCCTATAAAAATAGCATGCTATCACCAAACCTACTCCACCTTTAAAGTTAATCAAACTGAAATATCGCTTCTGACCCCCAGATACATGTATACATCCATCCACCTTCAGAGAACTTGAAGTAGAGTATCTAAAAAAGGAAAACCCGATGGCACTGACAGTGAAATCAATGCTATTGAGATGAACTCTACTTGATTCTCTGTGACCCTTATCCGGTAAACAGTGATGAGCACTTGATACAAGGCTCCTGCCTGGCCAGGCCTATCTCTGTCACTGTGAGTATCGTTCTGTCAGGTCAAGTGGTGCACACAGGGAGGGCAGACCCAGAGACACCCTGCTCAGCACTATAAAGTGGGGATTCCACCGACATACAAGATATAGCGAGATTGGTCGTCATTTGGTTGTCTTGCTAAATCGGGCTAGGTTTGAATAATCGCGTGCATATCTGTTGCGATGTGTCTTGAGGTGTCGCATTGGTGGAGCACCAAAATAGACACACGACATCGTGGATGCACAATAACACATTGCAAGCCTGGCCAACATAGTGACCAAGTTTTCACTCAGTGGTTTGGTGGTGCCACATTGCATAATCTAAGCAGAAAAAGTCATGGGTCATTTCACGAGCTGGGTCGTTTCCATTGACCGATTTTGGGTCAGCAGTGCCAAAAGTTTGTTGGTGGTTCCAGACTGTAGATCGGCGATGGGGAATCGGCCAATATAAACGGGCCCATAGTCCTGTTGCCATTGGCCAAGGAAAACGTCGGAGATTTTGTGAGTTACCCAGAAGGTCGGTCGGTGGTGCCACTGACTGTGTCGGTATAGAAAAAAGTCGGTGAGGGTAGTAGATTTCACTCAGTGACCAAGCTGACCAATATCGGCCGATATCAGTATGCATCACTGGGGTATTTCTTAAACTCTGTTAACGGCGATAAAGTTTATCAACGTGTTGATACAATTGTCGGAGCCGATTTTGGAACATCGGCCTGTACTTTGTCTGAGACAAAAGAACATCTCCACTGGGGGTTAGCATTCCAGGCAAATGACTGGAGGGGGGTGCCACACTGGGCGATTCTGTACCGATGCCTAACCTGAGACTAAGGACTGTTCCATTGTCTCAGATCTCCACTGGGGGTTAGGATTCCAGGCAAATGACTGGAGTGGGTGTCACACTGAGCGATTCTGTACCGATGCCTACGCTTAGACTAAGGACTGCTCCTTTGTCTCAGATAAAGGTACATCCATGTTCCACAATCTTATAGTGGATAATGGTCTTTAGCAACGTCCACAAGGAAGAGATACTTCAACCAACCATTAATAGGTTAAAAGGTCAAACAAGTTTGATTACACAATTGTTAGATGTGAGTCTAATCAGATAGGCCTAAAGTGAGGCTGGCTTTATATATACGCGGCAGCATTGGCCAAACATTTACCTGGCAACTTATCCTTTATTGTAGGAATGAGTGTGTGGGCATAATACGTTTCTAGTACCCCATTAGGTTATTTCCAGAGAAAGTACATTGATTGTATTCTATTCTGTAATATTCCAGCTCCAGTTTAGTGGATAACATGTATATTGACTTGGTTGTACTTCAGATATGATTTAGATAACATAAGAACAACCCAAGTGGATGCACAATAACACATTGGTAAGCCTGGCCAACCTATACTTATCGTTATCTATGTGAAACTGAGACAATCCTCAACAAGACAGTCCATGCCCGATCTTACAACACTCTACCTTGTTCCAGCAGGCATATCATGCAAAAGGCAACAGCCTTGCAATCACACCCATCATTCACACTCTAGGTGTGATAGCTTTCTTGATCGAAGCCTGGTATAACCGCCCATAGGCTTAACATGAGGAACTCATACTCAACAGGCTTGGTATGTTTGATAGAACATACTCAATGGGCGATAAACAGATAAATATTTCCAGGCTAAGATAAAATCAGAAACATATTCGTGTTTGGTCTGAATCTCAGTTTGTCATCTCATTTGGAGCGCTTTGGAATATATTCAGTAGGCTATCGCCTCGTTCATATTACTGCGCACTTCAAACTCGATGGGGAACGGGGACATAGACCAAGACTCATCAGTTCCTTTCTTAATACCCATTGGTGTGAGACCAAACAAGGCATTGTTTAACCGAGCGATGGCCCTAAATGAACAGCGAACCTCTAGACGCGCTGAACGGTAACTCATGGATTGCAGGACGTTAGGGCGCACTACCCGAATGTCGGGACGTTAGGACCCAGCCGTTACCGGGGGGTGTGAAAGCATCAAGTCGCGCCTCGGCCGCACCGCGATGCCGCGTTCACACCCGTGGCGCCGGGAGTGAGAAATAGCATAAATGGACGTTAGGGCCCACCTTATTCGCCAATTACACTCAGCCACTGATCTAACCAGAAAATCTCCGAAACTTTCTGTTGCAATTGTTTAAACAGACTATCTCTGTGGCTCATAAAAAATTGATATAGGAATTATTCACCCTCTGCTGTAGTTGATGCCACTGCCATGCCACTACTGACACTGAAACATTCAAACTCACTCACTGCCAGTACTGTAATGCGCGAAAATCGGTGCCTGTTAGCGCTAAAAACGGCACAAATCATACGGTTTAAAGATTTAAAAAATGTATGATATGTGGGCCTCAGGTTGGCTTTAGGTGGGCCCTAACGTCCCGAATTTCGGGTGGTGCATTTAACATGTAATGTAAATGTTAATGTTCATGGTAACGTCATGGGTGGTGCGCCCTAACGTCTACATACTATTGCATGGGCAGAATGCACCAACCTCCTGTTGTTAACCGGAAGAACCACCTCCTGGACCACCAGTTAGTGTTCTACCAAGCATGACGAGGGGTTTCTTCAGTTTCACATGGCTGGTCAACAAAGCCAGCCAATGTATTTATAATACTCAAACAATGCAGCCTTTGAGACGTCCATCAAATCCTCACCCATTCTAATTAGATTCACTTGCCAGGTTCATCCAAACACACTCCCAATTTACCGTTTCACCAGATCTTCCCCATAAACTGCGACATATCAAGGTTGTGGCGGCAGTGGCTGGGCTTAATGTTAATTGAATTCCTGAAGATGAAAGCTGCCTATAGAGCTGGGAGTACATTTAAGTAAGGCAGAGACTGTGGAGGTTATTGTTCAGAGTGCATACATACAGCCAGATCTCATTAAGATTTCAATGCAGAGATAGTTTCGTTTTTTCGCCGTAACCACCAAACCACACAGCTCAAGGTGGTAGGTGGCAGGTGGCCGAGAGCTGGTGGGTAAACCCTGTACCTGTGATAGCAGTGTAAAGCCCATAAGATAGCGACAGATCTCCCGTACAAATCGGTGTATATTAAGGCCCGTTTCTATTGGCCGACGACAACGGCGAAGATTTTTTTAGTTGTAAAGAAAGTCTGTCGGTGGTGCCACAGACTGTGCATCGGTACCGAAAAATCGGTGAGGGTAGTAGATTTCACTCGGTGGCCAAGATTTCACTCAGTGATGGGTGGTGCCAGATTGCATTATCTAAGCAGAAAAAGTCGTGGGTCATTTCACGAGCTGGGTCATTTCCATTGACCTATTTTGAGTCAGCAGTGCCAAAAGTCTGTCGGTGGTTCCTGACTGTAGATCAGTGATGGGAAATCGGCCAATGGAAACGAGCCTATAGGCGTAACTCGTTCTCCATGCCCCTACGAGTATTACAGCCCGTTCTCCATGGTCTATGACATCATATCAAACTCGATGGGATACGAGCTCAGACCCTATACTCTCATAGGTTTCCTCTATAGTACCTAACCATGTATAGTGGATGCTAATCTGCAAATCCAGTGAGGTTTTAAAAACAGCTGTATGTCCCTGTATGCACCTCCAGCAACCAGGAGCGTTATCAAGGTTATCTTGAGAAGCGCTGCTCACGGCGTGTTGCAACACGTTCGAGGCAAGAGACGGACTTGACACTTATTTAATCGGCGATTGGTGTATCAACCAGCCTCTTGACGGAGGTGAGAGTCGATGCCCAGTCAAGTTGAGCAGTGATAAGATGTAGTGTGCTGTTAAGGCCTGCCAATCTCTCCTCCTGTATCTTCTATCTCATCTACCTGTGTCAGAAACTGGGAGTGTGGGCTCTGTATGTGTGTGTTGTGAATTCAACATGTTTGTAATCATGTCTGTGAATAGGCCCTATTGAGGTATCCCATAATTCAGTCTGTTTACAAATTGTATGGAGAACGAGTTACGCCTATAGGCCCGTTTCCATCGGCCGATTTCCTGTCACCTATCTACAATCAGGAACCACCGACGGACTTTTGGCACTGCTGCCACATATTCGGTCAATGGAAACAACCCAACTGTGAAATGACCCACAACTTTTTCTGCTTAGATTATGCAATATGGCACCACCCACGACTGAGTGAAAGCTTGGTCACTGAGCAAAATCTGAGGAAACTGGCTTACTGTCTTCGTACGTCAAAAATATGCAGTCAAATTATTGATAAATACATCCCAATGCCGAAGTCAGAGGGATGTATCTGACTAATACATTTACCAAGTATTTTGACGTACTAAGACAGTCAGCCCGTTTTTGTATTATCATATACCTAAAATAGGCGAAATTTTAGCTAGTCCCATGTTCACATAGCCCGTACGTCACAGTGTGCCGTACGGCTATACATACGTCATGGGTAGCAGCGGGCAGTATGTGAAGGACATACTACCACAGGTATATAATAATGATGATGTTGTGTGAGGACGATGTTGAATTAAAGAAGAAACCAACAAGTTTTGGTCAAAGTCGTCGTTCTCCACGAGTTTGATGTGGTGTGATGAACGAGGCGACAGCCGAGTGAATATCACTAGCATTCAAACGAGTTGGAGAAAGACTTCTTTGACCAAAACAAGTTGCTTTATGTATTTATCTCAACCCTGTACACACTAAAAGAATGGAAAACACACAAGATTTAGACCATGGAGAACGGACTGCAAAACTTGTAGGGGCATGGAGAACGGGTTCCCAAGGTTAAACCTATGGACATTTATTCCAGGGGTGAGATAAATGCACAGTCATGTTGTTACAGCGAGGAACTGAACACTTGTCAATTGGAGCTGCTATCATCTTGACCATCTCCGCAGGCCTGCCATCACTGTGACAGAGTTATCTTCAGTCGACATCGATCAATGATCAGAATAGACTGGTTATTGTTTGTAAATCCAGTGTTCCTGTCTCAGATTGCCAGGCTAGATACTCCACCTGTCAATCAATGAACATGATTGACGGGTGGGTGGCAATTTATGATGGGACGAAAATAAATATGAATGTTTGTGGCATAAACTAATTACATTTAGAGATGTAAAAAATGAGGACACAATAAAGTTTGTATCAGTACAAAGGGCACTTGTTCAGAGATGACATAAGATAAGTATAAAGGGAGAATGTTTGTGGACAATGTGAACTAGGGCAATTCTACCCCACGATTCTGGCCACCAATTCTGCTTTTCAGCAACACCCGCCGACTATTATTATATAGAACTGCATTGGGAATCAGATAAATGCACAATACATTGGATGGGCTGCAATCATCATCAAAATTCAAAGAGGTTCTGGATTTATCTCACCACTCTCACGTCCTTTAGAATAGCATCATGATATCAGAATAATTCAAATGACCTTGCAATTCCAGTTAGGGACATTTAAATCTCCACGCTCTCTCCCCCGCTAATTGGTCAATCGCATATGACGTCATCTCACATTCACTACGCCACGGCCATGGCGTAGTATTGTGATTTTACTGGGGTGAACTTGAGTCCTTATTGGTCGCCGACACGCTACGACGCGCTACAAAATTTAAACATGTTTGCATATCGTAGAGACTCTACGATTAACGTATTTTCCATCGTAGCGTGCCGTAGCGCGTCGTAGACACCGAGATCTACGATAGTGCCACGATTTTATCCATTTTGTCGCAGAGCTCGCCCATGAGATAATCGTAGCGCATTGAGAGCAATATCGTAGAAAACAAGAGGGGCCTGAGGTCGACGATTATGCGCCAACACTAACCCGACGACTTGTTTTTCCATGACCTAATAATCGGTGGCCATTTAGTCATCAGGTTGAAACCTGAATCAGGCATATTCATAAATTGGAAACATTTGATGACATATTATTAGGGAGTTATAACTCAGAGACTAATCAGAAGAAGTCACTCATTTTATTTTCATTTGCAGTCACTAGTAGGGCTAGGCACCTAAACAAAACATATAGATTATAGCCGAATGTTAGTGCTACCCTATATAGGTCGGTTCATATAGAATGGCCAATACTCCTACTCACAAACGCACAGAGGTTAAGTGGAATTCACACGGTCGGGATTCATGTAGCTCACAAGGTTCAAAATCTCATGAGATTCTGTTCCTTTTTAGGGGTAAATGTCGCCAACAGTTACAGAGGAAAAAACATGTCTCAGTGACATAGAACCCTACAATTTAGACTGAGTGATAAGGTAGGCACTGGAGGTTAGTGATGTCACTTACTGAAAACTATGAATAGATCGGAGGGCACTGTAAACGTTAATGTGGCCATTCCATCTGCCTACAAAAAAAACCCACCGACCATATATATGCACCCGTTGACCCCAAAGCACACACACTCTGTTTCCACATGACGACCGATTATGTGATTATGTGCACCGATTGTCCAATTCGCCATTTTCCCATGAAATAATGAAAAGCAAAAAAAAAAAAAAAAAAAAAAAAAAGCACATCCCGCTGAGATTTTTGTTGCACATGAGAATTGTTTGACTGGGGAAAAGGTGTGAAGTACACCAGTCTCAGATACATTAGTCTCTACGTGTGAATCCCACTTTAGAAATGTAGACAAACCGTCAAATAGTCGCCATGCGTTGGGCTAAGAAGCCACTGCCTACGTGTTACACCGCCCCTTAGTAAGACCAGGGAATGACTTTTAAATGAGGGGAGATCAAGATAGGCAGCATTCTCCATTCCCCATTTCTAAAGATGAGTCTAACTTATCAAACTGCTCTCTCTATGTTATCGATAGAAATCATCTTATTCTGATATGTGAGAATTGATTTGAAATAGCGCTGAGGTAACCGTGATGATAGCGCATTCAGAGGGTGGTCGGCTGCCGCCAGGTCAGCCAGTGTGAAGGAAGTGGTTTGAATTGCTTTTCCTGATGTGTACTTTAGAATATATGAGTTACCGTTAAGCGCACCTAGCGGTGTGTTGTTCAGTTAGGCCTGGCGTGCACCTACTACGATAGAAATTTAGACCTACCGATATGGCAACGATACAAAAAGCAAATATTGGAGACATATCGGGAAGGTGCAAAATCATATGTCTTGACATGCCAATCCACCGCGTATTTTTGGTGCCTAATGCCGGAGACACACCAAGCAAGTCAAGGCATCGATCTCTGGAATCGCCAACACAAAATGGCATGTATGTGAGATATTATTTGATAGTCATATCTCCCCCTGATAGTTTAGTGTCTCACAAGCAATAATCAGGTCATAGCTCAGATTTACGTCATTTAGCGTTGGCGATTACGGAAATCGATGTGTATTTCGCTTGGTGTGTCTCCAGCTTCATCGCAGAAACGTGGTCAACTGCTCCGATATTAGGTGACCTTCCGACACGATTTTGATTTTTTTCGGGAGGTGCATCGTAGACCATATCAGAGCCATATCGTAGTAGGTGGACGCCTTAAGGCCATCACGATCAAACAATGCTAAATTTACATGTGAGGTTTACAAGATTTACCAATGTTTTACTGCTCTAAGGGTAAATCACACCAATAGGCTAAATATTCCTTACATGATAAATGAATAAGATATAAAAAATAGTTGGCCTCACACCTATGGGATAGCGTCGGTATAGAATGCTATCGCACCTCGAGTTTTAACGCTGGGTGTGATTGTACGGTTGTTATATTTTGCATGATATGACTGCTGTAAAAAGTGTTGGAAGAACGAGAAGCCTATGGACTATTTAGATGATACTTATCTTGGCTTCAAATAGGGGTCATCCATAAAGTATTTCAGAAAATTAAATCTGAAAATCCTCTCATTCTTGTACGCAAAAGATCAATGAAGGAGCATACGCAAAATTTATTCTAACACCCCCTCCCCTAACACCCCCTCAGTGCCTACGTACTTTATGGATGGTCCCATAGATAAAGACAGGTATAAGATGTCCATGTGGCATAGGATACGATCACCGCATTTCCTTTTGATATAATCTAATGGGATTCTATTGCCGTATCACTATCATACACTCAGTCCTCTTATGCTAAGGAATACGTTGCTATGTGATTGTTTGACCGAATGCATTGCGTAACCAGAAAGATAGGGCCAACCACCGGCCTGTGGAAAAGGGTCTATTCAAACTACGGTCTGCAGTACCTAAAGGCACATCCCCACAGCCATGGATACATTTTTTTATCCACTGTATTTATAGTGACAGTTATTTCATTTAAGTACACATACGTTTAGATCCGTTTTTTCTGTTTGGAATATCACTGAATTGATATTACCAATCAAACCTTGAGTTATATTGAGATTCAGTGCTACTGCTAAATCCTTGCAGGCAATCTTGATAATTTTTTACATGATTATTTAATGGTGGAAGATAGTACAACTACCAAAGATACCAGTAGGTTATAAATACAGGTGTTTATTGTATAGAATTGACGCCTCGACTATTACATAGTCTTTACCAAGGCTGGCATGCTTCAGTATTCTTTGAACAGTCAATATTCAAAAAGGCATTCAAGAAAAGTATCATTATTACGCCAAAAAAATAATTCTTTACCATATATTTTTATCCATATCCACTGGTTGGCCACCACCAACAGGCTATTCAACTTTTTTCCTCGGAAAATTGATTTTTATGGAGGATGTACTGCTCCATAAAGGTCTTAAAGAAATTCGGTTGGCAAGTGGTAAAAGAGCAACGATATTCAAAATCGGCGATCTTTTGTGCAGATTTTTGGACCCCACTCCGCCCTCCCCTTATTTGCATATTTGAAGAAGTGGTTCCTAAAGATCTCCTGCAATTCCTGCGTGTGACCTCACGGGGTGGGGGGTGGGGGGGGGGGGTACAGGGATCGCAAGGAAAGCCTCTAGGAAAGGATTGTGTACCTTGGAGCGGGGCATATATGTCTTTACTGTTGCCCCTTTCGGTGGGCCCTACAGTTCAGAGGAAGAGATTGTGTTTGAGTCCAGAATCTCACCAGGATTTGTCTTCCTGTGAGGTATATGAATCCCATCGTATGAAACCCACTTAAAGCCCAATACACATCTACCGGTTTCAGAACATTTATGTACCTTTGTCGGCGACAAAACGGACCGTAATTTGTCATCTGTCATTTGTCATTTGTCATTTGTGAGGCATCCTAACGGAGTCAACCGTAGTCGGTAGATGTAGCACCACTGGGCAAGGGTCAGGCAACTATTAGTGAACCACCTCCTTCACTTCAGATATTATTTTGTCAATGACAAGTTGGGGTTTCTATGTTCTTAAATCGGTGGCCATAAGTTTATCAACATATTGATAAATCTAGTCGCTGAGGATGGAACGTTGGTAAATGGCACTTGATTGGGTGGCCGACATGGGCCGAGGTATTACGTAATTCGCCTGGGACAAGTACACCGACTTCTATAAGATTTGGGAACTAATCGTTTAATGCTGAATCGGTAGATATGTATTGGGCTTCAGGGTGTCATTATGTACAGGAACGCGTTTTCTCTATACTCGTTGTGTACTAAAGAATAAACCAACAAGTTTTGGTCAAAGTCGTCGTTCTCCACGAGTTTGATGCGGAGTGATATGAACGAGGTGACAGCCGAGTGAATATCATCTAGCATTCACACGAGTTGGAGAATGACTTCTTTGACCAAAACGTGTTGCTTTCTGTATTTATCTCACCCCTGTACACACTAAAAGAATGGACACCACTCAGGATATAGACCATGGAGAACGGACTGCAATACTTGTAGGGGCATGGAGAACGAGTTCCCAATGTTAAGGCTATGGACATTTATTCCAGGGGTGAGACAAAGGTATAGAATCGCAGGGAACCTTGTCGCCGTGAAATACCACTGGTGGTACAAGAATCGCTCAGTGTGAACACTGCTTTCTATATCCACGCTAGGCCGGGAATGGAGACTACAACCCCAGAGGGTGCAGTTGTCTTCACCCTTCTTTTACACAAACACCACCCGGTACCACACCACCCTCGCCACCTTCCCGATGCTCAGTTTGTTCCCAGCGACCGACACAAATGCTTCCCCTCTTCACCAGCAGGGGGTGCGGGCGTCGGGCTACAACGCCATCTATTGACGGCCTACCGGATGGTGCCTGCCCCCCGCCGGACGTGGCGGGGCGCCGGCCGGTAGGGGGAGCCACTGGTAGAGCCATTAGGGGCTTGTTTTATGGCCCAGGGCCCATAGTGCACACTGCGAACCCGGTTAGGGGTACTTTACGCACTGAGGGGTGGGGTGGGGTGGGGGTATAATGGGGGGTGGGGGGTATAAGGGGGAGTATAAGGTGGGGGGACAGATATCACTCAGGGATGCCCCGCCAGTCTGTTTGCTGCCAGCTCAAAAACTGCGGTTACAAATCAGTCTCAGTAGAATCCCTACGAGCACAGAAAGAAGCCTCCCCGCCCCTCCCCGCCCCCCACACGCCCCCTAGCCCCCCTTCAAACACACCACCTCCCTTTCATCTATTATCTCAGCTTTTTGTTTAAAAACCCCAATGGGAACTGCTTTTTGGCGACCGTTTGGTGAAATCGAGTTACAACCATGAAACATTACCATAACAATATGACATGTGCCATTCCTGTGGTCAATATTCAAATCTGAAAAGTAAACCACCGCCTTCGGGGTGATAGAGCCTTTGGGTGTGGATAAAACGGTTGGTTTTTCTAAAGGAGGAAGCCACTATTGAACCACTTAACGTAGAGGTAAAAAGGTCATATGTAATAATTATTTTACCTGAATATACGGACTCCCCTTGCTGCCAGTCGTGAAAGCCACGCACCAATGAAACATTCTAACCTTGGATAATCATCCTGGGATAGATACATCGCCTGTTTTCTCTTAAAGAATGCTCCCTTTTATCGATACACAGTCCTGAATTTACCATCATTAATCTTATCTCTGGGGTCCCCTGTCCTCTTGCTGATATAAAAGGGCCATTATATGCACAACATGCCCAATGTATGTATATATCGATGGGCAACATCTTCTGAATCAGGCATTGTTGACCCCTGACCTTTTTGTGACGATATCTTTTGACTCCTTCGTAAATCAAGGCAGACGACATTTATCGATGCTGGTCCTGGGCGTGCGGTAAGAATCACCGGGAACCATCGGAAGCATCACTCGCCAATCACAATATCCGTCGATATAATTGCCTGGAAATGTATGCGTCTGGAGGATGGAGAATCTGATAATCACGGGAGAGTGTAGGACTAAAGAGCCGGGCAGACGACTTTAGTGAGTGGAGAGTGTAGAACTAAAGAGCCGGGCTTTGTGAGCGGACGACATTATTCCTCACTTAGGATTCAGGAACGCCGCAGCCTCGCTTTCATCTCGGCGACCGCTAAATGCTCTGAGAGGGCTTCAGAGGGCTTTGCCGCTACCACACTCTCCCAGCCCCGAATACACACAAGGAATTCCCATTCTACCCCTTCAGTGGTGATGGGGCCTGTTTTTGACGAAGCCGACTTCAATGGCATAGAGGTGAGAAATGCTAGTCAAGAAAGGGCGTAAGATACAGACAGCCAGACAGTGTTTCAACGTCTGCGGGGCCTCTGCCCGCACATAAAAGGTTAATCGTATGCACGCCAGGGTAAATATAACCAGGAATCAGTTTAGTCTGGTCCCGGCCATTTTATTGGTGCTAATTATGGATATATTACCTGAGAGGGAGACCCGATTTGGTCAAGCTCCCGTAATACATTAACTAATTGACTTTTGAGAGGGATTCCCAATTAATGATCAGTATGTCTGGCTGTCTTCTTGAGTAATAAAAGTCCCTGTACCACAATACAATTATATCCTAATCAGAATATATTCTAGTGATGTTGATTGAAGCAACGGAAGTTAATCCATTGAAATGCAACCTATTACATGTGTATTCGGCTTGATGTGCCGATGTTCTGCTATCCTAAAGACTTTTCAATTATCAAAATCTGAATTGGATTGTATTCATCATTTTGGGCCTAGAAGTACCCTCTTAGGCAGAATTTATATACATCTACTAATTGTTTCTTTATCAGCAAATATTCAGCTCATACTCACAAATACCTTAGCAAAACATACCTGGATCATTATTTTGGAAGAAAAGATATGAAATATAATTACCTTTATTATAATTGGAAGGTTTACTGTAAATACCTTTGGATATAAATAAGGGAACTATTTTCTTCCTCCAACGGTCATCTCAACCAGAGAAATAGTAGTTATGTGGGTAATCCATTTGTATGTTACCCGTAATCTACTGCTGATATGATATATGTATACATATATATATATAAACATTTTTTTTGTATTCCATCTGTTGTTATATATATATAAGTATATCGTATATTCGTATTATATCATATATATATTTATATTAGATATATGCCCTTTAGTTAGGTCGGATATCCCGTAGAAGAAAAGTGGCAACGGTTGAACAAATAAATCTTCTAATAGCTTCCTGTGTTGAGAATCAATCTATTGCAAGTCGTACGAGACCTTTTTCCCTTTCCGACCTGGTTGCCCTTCCTGTATCCCCGAGCTCGAGAACGTACGTTTATTTATCTTCGGGTGTTGGGTTTATCAGTGCAGAACTTGGAGTTTAGAAGAAAAAAAAGTTGAAATGAAACTGTCTCAGGTCAGCGTATGGCGTCCACACGACTTGGCCGTAAATTGAAACTGCGGGGCACCACAGGCCTGTAGGGAGGTACACGACCACCCAGTGTAGAGTCCGCAGCCCCGCCCAGCCCTGTCTGCTGGTGAGGAGTTATTAACGAGCCAAAGCACGCTCAACCAGGGACTTGCTCAAGTCTTAGGAACATCAACGAGTATAGAGTTCTCTATACTCTTCATGATTTAATGAAATTAAGATAAAGTATGTTGCAGTATGACTGGTCTAGGAATGTACCATGTTGTTGTATATTATGTAGTGACTTATGTTTGTTGTGACAACTCCGTGGAGGATCGTCAGGAGACTGATGAACGTGAAATGTAGGAAATTATTTGAATTTTTTTTTTTAAATTAAAAAATCCTGTATCAAGGAGAGGAGGGGTGGGGAAGGTGGAGGGATACAGGGACTGGGGCCAGTCTAGCTGATCCAGTGCTTTAAACGTATGATATAAACGTCCATAGGCTTAACATTAGGAGTCCATACTCAACAGGCTTGCGAGAACGGTAACTCATACTCAATGGGCGATAAACATGAATATTTGCAGGCTAAGGTGAAATCAGAAGGATATTAGTGTTTGGACTGAGTCCACCTTCATTTTGTTTGGGGCACTTCGAAATGTTCACTCAGATATTGCCTCGTTCATATTATTACATACCTGTGGTCATGTTTCCTACACATACCACCCCTCCTACCCGTGTCATATTTATGGCCGTACAACATGTAGCTGCATACGGGGTATGTACATGTATGTGGCGTACGGGGTATTTATGTGGCATACGGGGTATGTATCATTGTATGGTGGAGAAACCCAACAAATACTCCGAAAGACGAGGCAATCAGTACAACAAAACCTAAGGTCTCAAAATTATTGTGATAATATTCCCCGTATAACCGAAACGGTTTTACAATTTTCTCCATCAGAAAATTCTATACAATATTCATTGTATTCTAGCCGTCAGACATTTAACCTAACTTTCAACATGATTTCCGAGAAGATACATAAATATCCAGAGAGACTAGTTCAATATATACATCACAATAAAGCCCAGAATCTTTGCTTTAATACGATGCCTCTAGACCTTGAGTACAGCCTATGTCCGGCAAGAATACATGTCATAATTGTCAATCAGATAATACCGATGCCGAATGCAGAGGCATAATCTCTAATCATTTCAGTTAGTATGTTTGACAGAAACCTTGTTTTCGTGTTATTATATACCTTTGAATAGGGATATGTCACCATTTATTGATCTTAAAATAGGGATATTTTACCTTGTATTGATGTCCATTACTCAGCTACATCCCATACGTCACAGTGTGACATACGGACCTAAATACCACATGGGTAGATGCGGGTGGGATGGATAGGAAATATATAGACAATAATCGATGGTTTTGTGGACAGGCGGCCGTAAACCACGAGAGGTTGACGCGTAGTAATACACGAGCGCTAGCGAGTGAATTACGACGTCAACCTTGAGTGGTTTACAGAGCCGCCTATCCACAAAATCATCGTTTGTTGTATTTATTATCCATCTTTTTTAATAAATTAAAACCAGTATTTGCGATATTAAATGGTATAACAATAGGGACTATTTCTTTGCTCTATAGCAAAAGGAACTATTTTTCCCGTATACTATGGTTTTGAGGCCGTATACCACAGGTTTGAATCCGTATACCACAGTTATGGTATCTGACAGTTTCTATACAATGGGTCGTGGTTTACTGAGTCCCCATACATTTTCAATGGGGACTTTGTATACGATGGATAATAAAGCCAAAGATATGCCATGATAACACACTTATAGGAATTACCTTTCGTGTTTTATTTTGGTGAGTTACAGTGAGTATAGACATAATCATGTTCATATATCTATTACACTTTAATTATCCTATGAGCTTAATTTTAAGATTTTTTTTCCAATTAGTTAACTATAAACAACTGTACCAATGCCCCCACCTCTATTCAACTTCCCCTATATGCGGATGTTTCGGCTGTAGTCAACTTCCGCGTTTACACCTATCGGGACAGGATTGCACCCACATAGGTGCATTGATATAACTTTCATAGACACCCACAGGTGTGTAAAGGGCCTCTCAGTGGCGCCGCCTACCCGGGAAAACCCCTGATAACACCCCCTCTACCACCTCCTCCCGGGGAGCCCACCTCGTGTTGGCCTCACACCTTTGCCGACTGCCTGACGCCCCTGTGATATCCCCCTCCGACTGTCACCACACTGCACCGCTCCAGTTGTGCAAACTCTGCGCTGCTTATTGACAATGTGTGGTGCAAAAGTGGCGCATGCTACTGTTTACGTTGATGGAAGAATACATGTTGCTGTATATAGAGATAGTAGAATACATGATACTTTATACACTGATAGAACGATATGCGATACTCAATACACAGATAGGAAGATAAATCATACTCTTGATACTGTAACCCCTGTTAGGAGGATACATACACAATATTACCATGATTTCGATCTGAGTGGTCGTATTCTCCGCGTAATTGACGCGTAGTAAAACTCAGAGCGATAGTATTGTGTAATGTCAACTACAAGGATAATACGGCCACACAGATCGAAATCATACTAATGTTGTATTTATTACTCACCCTTCGACTAATAATAAAAAAAAAATAGAAATTCGACACAAAAGCTGTATTCTACAATGATATTATGGCTTTCCGTATTCTACTCAGTAGCGATCTGTAGGCTCCATAGGCTTAGCATGGAGACTCCATATAAGGTGGGTAATAAATGATGCTGTATCCACCGTTAGGAGGTTACAAGATACTGTATCCCTAGGAGGATACATGATACTTTGTCCTTTCACAAAAGGATAGGTTATGTAATACTATATACACTAATAAAAAGATACATCATACTGTATACGCTAATAGGAGGCTACATGATATTGTATACATTAATAGAAGGATGTATAATACTGTATGTGGGTTTCTGATTTCATCTCCCCCCTTATAACATTATTAATTGATAAAATTCATAACCCAATTACCCTTTGAGTATTGGGTACACTACCTTCAAGGCTGTACAGTACGAATTCCTAACTTTAAGCCTATGGAGAAACATACCGGGGTGAGATAATAGGAGGATATATGATACAGTATCTGCTAACATGAAGATACATCACAGTATTCGCTGATAGCAGGAGATAGCGGAGGGAGGGTTGGTATTGTCATGGAGATAGGCCATGTTGTTCAACATGCCCACTGTGTAGTGCAGATGATAGGCCTGAGTGGGCCTATCTCTCTACATGTTCACATTCGACCTCGTAATGTTTCCAAAGCCTAGTGCGGTACACTTGAGGTCAGTTCTCGAAAATCCAGAAGAAAGGCCTATTATAAAGACAAAGCCCCCAGTTGAGTCCACTTGATGCATACATTATGGAAATCTTATTTTAACAACTTTCATTCATCCAGTTCGAATTCCTCACAATTTCTATAATTTCTAATCCGATTCAAATACCATGTTTCGGAATCTAGATTACAATACTTTCTATTTAAATCATTTTATATACATTACTCGCCCTTTTCAATTTATTTTTTCCTTGACTTATTTCCTGGTTTCAGAAAGGTAATTTTCTCTGCTATACCGTAGGCTAGCAGTGCAACATGTTTCCACGGACAATGTATCATTGTTTAGGCATTGAGCCTAACGTAGGCAGGACGTCCTACACTCATGATAACATCTATCTCAGACATTCTAGGACGGCCATATGAATAACCTTTGTCTAATGGAAAAATTCCTGAGAAATAATTATAAACATACATTATACATGACGTCTATGCTTTACAAGTTGCAGGGGGGAAATAAAAATCATCCAATTTGACCAAATATTTGATAAGGCGGGATGATAGCAACAATCTATGTATATCAATACAATATTGTGGAAAAATAACTATGTAAAACATATATCGTTACATCATCATATTGACCAGGAACCTGTTTAATAATCTAGGATCTTACACGTAGACCCTGTTCTCTAAACAATAGAGACCAAGGGACAATGTGGTTTAACCCTTTTAACACTTTAATATGGACGACCTTATGGATGGCTAATACTGTCTTAACGAACAGAATTAAATTTTATTATACGATAACCCTTGTACGAGGTGCAGAAAGGGTTCTTCATGTACGATCCTAGATTATTAAACAGGCCCCTGGGTATGTGAAAGGGATGGAATAAGGGGATCCCAAGGCATTTTTTTATATTTAGAAGTAGCATGTCTCAATTTCTTGAGTTTTTCAGACTTGCAGAATCACCAGTAGTAATTTCCTCACTCTACAATCACGAGCGGTGGACCTAATGATCCTTTCCTCCGGGAGCCCCCTCCTCCAGCTATCAGTGATTGACAGGTGTCAATCACACACTCAGTGACTCGGGATCCAGTTGAGATCCAGTTCCTGCCACCGTGACCATACCTGTGGTCGTCTCTCCATGACACTCGTGTCCGAGGTTAGAAACTGACTCCAGGGGCAGACAATGCCTCCAGTGTGTGGGCTGTAGCAGGGAGAATGCCCGATCAATACGTTGTATATATATGTACGATTATGACCCTCCTGTGACTGCAGGGAGGTTGTATACAGCTCTATGGGAGGTCACTGAGGGCACTGGAGGCCAGTGTTGTTTTGTAACAAGATGAAATGACGTTCTAATATTTACTGGTCCAAGAGGCTCTGACTGTCAAGCGGTGCTAACAGTCAGAGAGCAGTCCCATAGAGCTCTAGGCCAACTGGTCGACCAGATTGGTACATCTCAGCTCAGCCGCTATTTCCCATATAAATAGAGGTTGAATCTTTTTGATTTTGTGGTAGACAGTTTCCTGAGGCAAAATGCAGTTAAATGACAGTGATTTCCTGCCTTTGCATTAGTTCTAACTAATAGAACAGCCCATGTTTGTAAAGTCCATGTCAATGCATTCTGCAGGCGGAAAAATTAACAAAATGGCGGTTTCAAATGTGCAGTACATCCCACTCAGGGGGATTGCCAGGAAAGAGTTTATCAAATATGGCCGATATGAGTTAGAAGTGGTTAAATGTGGTTAAATGAGTTGTACGAAAAGGCTCTATAAAGTAACCCAAAGTAAAAAAAACAGGAATTTGATTATCAAAAGGGAATTATTATACATTTCTGAAGGTAAGGGAGCATAAACAAGCACTGACGTTGACAGTATTACATAGAACCAAGGACCTGATATTCTGTAAAATGGAAATAAGCGGTTGTGCTCTCTGACTGTCCGCTAGGCAGTCAAAGTTTCTCGGACTGATATTTACAGGCGGTTGAGTATCAAAGGAGATGTTTTTAAAACTAAGAACTATTTTGGCTGAACGATTACTTTTATGACTAAGCTCCGGTGAGAGCGACCACGATCGGAGTGTCGGGTGAGGTTTTTTTTAAATGTGGTCCTCAGAATTCCAGGATATCTTTTCCCGCAGTCGTTGTTTACGTTTTTCATATCGTTAGGGAAGACGTTTTGTTATTCAGGATTGAACCCACTTAGCAACGGATCTAAAAAAAAGGGTAAAACTCCTGATCTTTTTAAAAACTCAAAATAATGATATTTTCCTGATCGTCTTCTAAGACCGTCTTCCATGAAGACTGATCACTTTACGTAACAAGAATACAACAAAGACTTTAATCGCTCTTAGTTTTAAAAAACCTTGCAAACGGCATGTGGTATGTGTTGTTTAGCGTTAGCCACACGCTCATATACTTTGCGCAAAGGTTAGAGTGGTCACATAGACTTTGAGCTTGCTGCAATAAACTAACCCTTCACTATCTGCGTATGAAGATGATTATTTACAAATACACACAAGATATATAAACATTACAGATACACACGTGATGCACATAGGAGATCACAAATACACCCAGATATTTTTTTAAATTATTATTCGGGTAACAGCATACATTATCATATAATCATTGCAAATTCACCCTAGATACAATATCATCACATAAACACACAAGAGATATAATCATCATAACCACACTAAAGATCCACAATCATCACAAATATACACAAGATATATAACCATCACAAAGACACAAGATATCATCACAAACACACACATGATACATTTACAAGATCTCAAACACCCACAATATATGTAATCACACCGTGAGGTGGCACTAGAGACAGACCAATTAACCAATGAGACCAAGGGGTAGAATCCTACACTAATTACTCACACATAGCCCTTCATGTGGACTACAGTACAGGGACTGTGTCCTTATTAGCAGAGAACTGCCAGTTTACTACACACTACCCCTGATGACCATTCATCATTGTTCTCCACCTGACCACCACTGCCCGGAGAGTGCAGGGTCTGTGGTAGAGAGTGTACGCAAATCTCGTCATTTCTCGTTCAAGTCTCGTGGCGTCTGTGCCGCTGCTTGTTCCTGGTTAATTGATGAGCTGTAGGTAAACAGCTTATGTGGACTTACGGTGACCAGCGACATCAAAGAAACCACCCAGGGATGTATTTTTATTACCCAGTGGGGCCCGTGTGAATTGTGTATGTGTTAGGGGGCCAGTAAGCCTGGGGTGTGTCCGTGGCGTAAAAAGGGGAGTGGGGCACGAGTAAAGGGGCGGATAGACCTGAGATTTTAATTGTCAATATTTCTTTATGCTGTGATATTATTGTTCAGCTCGGTGGTCCGTTACCATTGTTAGCTGCACCCTTGGGACATGGGAAAGGGGAGAAGCAACGGGCAAGAGTTGGGCAGGTACAGCAGATACATAATATTGACTGGTTTGATGCGTAGTAATATCCGAACACATGCGAGGATATTGCGCAAAGGTAACTCCGAGGAGCACAATTTATATGGTTTCATGGCTTTTTCATGATATACACAGAGCAATATTACCATTGCTACGCATATAACAACAAATATAATGGACTCATTGTATACCAACCTTGTATAGCTGAGGGCTGGGTGCTGGGAGCTGGGGGTTGAGAGGTTAGAGCTGAGGCTGAGGGCTGAGGATGAGGGCTTAACATTTGTGGATTCCTTCTGTGTGTGAGGTAAGTAGGAGAATTTGAGATTGCTTCCTCCATTTAGACTTGACCAAATTTTTGATTATGGACATCATTTACAAATATGTGAAATTATTAGTAATGTGAAATTATTAGATAGTGCCATTAATATAAATGGTAGAATTACATATGTGAGACATATTGGACAGGACTGGAACCGTTCTGGACATGTTGGAATGATGAATAGCATTTGTATAATAAGGTTTAAGCTTCTGAAACTCTTTGGAAAATGGGAAAGAAGATAGACTTGCTCAAGTCTTTGATTATGAACATTCATTAAATGATAAATCACAATCAGATTAAAGTTCATTACAGTATGAATCCTTCTCTGACTGGCCCATGAATTCTGTATCCCAGCGAGTAGGGTATCCATAGGATGCAGGGAATGGAGCTGGTCTAGAAAGAAGACTACTTAGCAAAATTTAGAATACTGGGGTAGGGGTATAGGTAGACTCGCTCCAGTCCCTTCATCCTATTGCTACCCTCCCCATTGGGATACTTTGATTCATGGGCCAGTCAGAGAAGGATACATACTATAATGAACTTTATTCTGATTGTGTTTAATCATTTTATAAATGTTCATAATCAAAGACTTGAGCAAGTCTAGGGTATAGGCTGAAGAGACAGGGACTGAAACCAGTCTATAATTCCTGTACAACAAGAGGTAATTCTAACATGGGTCCCCGCATCTTTTTCCTGCACACTCCAGAGAAGTGTTACTATTATTACCGTTTATAACCGATGTACCTACCATCGGATCAGTGAGCATCAGGGGCCCGTTTAATAATCTAGGACCTTACATGTAGACCCTTTTCTGTATTAGTGTATACCATGGGTGCGGGTCAACTTTATGCAACACTTATGGACGACCTCATGGTTTGCCAATACTGTCTCAGCGAATAGACATACATATTATCAAACATAACCCTTGTACAATGTACAGAACAGGGGCCTGTTTAATAATCTAGGATCCTACATGTAGACCCTTTTCTGTATGCCATAGAGACCCGGGGACGATGTAACTTTATTTAACACTTATGGGCGACCATATGAATGGCTAATACTGTCTTAGCAAACCGACTTAAATATTATTAAACATAACCCCCACCAAGGTACAGTCCTCGGCATACCCAAAAGGGTCCTAGATTGGGGACATCTATATAGGTGTCTTAGATTATTCAAACTCACAAAGAAAACCATATTTATCAGTTTAACTAGAGGGAATATGTATATCATAGTATGTAATGCAAAATGGCAGTGTTAGAGGCGAAATACCTTAGATATTCAGTTAGATTACAAATTATGAAATTAGTTACCACAACCCCCACTATGTGGCACTACCTGCAGTTCTTAGGAATTCTCTTCCATAGGGATCCCACAGCTGTCTTACAGCCTGTTTTTGTCCTAGCCTGGGACCAAATTCAGTCCTAGGAGACTAATTATGCAGGATATTCCTCTTTAGTACGGGCGACACCATTTGTTAAACAGGAAAGGTCTTTCGTCCTCGGGTAGGCCTATGTCTTATTTTGCTGGCATGATCCCAGGAGGATTCTTCTGCTAGGACCAAAACTTGTTAAACGGTGCCCTGGTAATACAGTAGACACAGTAAAAAAAGGGCACAAATTAATGTACAATGATATGAGAGAGGCAGAGATGAGAGAGGCAGCATATATGAGCCGGTGACAAATCACTTGTACCTATGCTACCCTACACCAAGATTGCCCATGTAGTCTTTGAATTCTTCCCTTTATTGTTATTATTATACTATGTATAATGTACTGCCGTTGCTGTTTTTCCTCACTGGACAGTGAGGTTAAAAATCATATATTGAATGTATGAACTTGCTGTCAATAAAGCCTTTACCATCTTCACGTACGATCCTAGATTATTAAACGGGGCTATGTTTCACAGAGGGCGGACTGCGTCCACCTTGTCCTATCTAAGTACAGTGGGCATCCCGAGTTAACGATTAATTCTATTCAACCCACGCCGCCGCCACTTGACAGGCCTCACAAGCGCCGCCGACAGGGATTTCATTACGGGTGGGGGGGGGGGGGGGGGGGTACAGGTGGCGGAGGGGGGTGGGGGGAGATTGGATGAGTGGGACGTCCACACACACAAACAGACCGACTGTAACCGTTCCACATGACTGACTCCACCTACTTACAGACTTATATCGGACAATTCGCCCTGAATAAATAGAACCCTTGTTATCTATACGTTAAAGTTGAATATGATGAGCTCAAAGTATATTTTTTAGAACACATATTTAACTTGAATATTGGAGGACACCATGCTAGTTTTTGATCTAGAGATTGATATTATTAGACATTTATGATAGAGTATTAGGAATTTCTAAAAGGTTGGGTTTCACCCATAGGAAAACCCATGTCATATTCTTCAAACTGCCACAGAATGTAATAAATATATACAACATATACGTTGTAAAAATATAGGTTACGCTCCTTGTTTTTGAAAGAATTGAAGAAACCCACATTTTTCATTAAATTACCTACATGAACCAATCAAATTAACCTGGGCCCATTGTACCTATTGGGTTAGGTCAAATTAGAGAAAATGTTATATTTTACTTATTTTGAATTAAATTGAATTAATAACAAAACAAAGACAAATAATTATCAATATTAAAAAATCGCCCAGTGGGGCCAACATGAATTGTATGATATGTCTTTAACGATGGGTGAATACTGGGGCTGGGGCGGGGTGGGGGTGTCGGAGAGGGGGGGGGTTGGTGTCAACCAGTGCGTATCATCCTCCGTATACCTGATCGTACCTAACAACCTCCACACACCACACAACACACACTCACCCACCTCCACTCACTGACACAGGTATCCAGTGTACCGCATCCACCCTACGTTAACCACTACAGCGGGGATACCACCGAGAACCCGCTATGGTGGTGTTATCATTGTCTTATCAGCTGTGGGTGTGACTGGGGGTAAAAAGGTAGACGGGTGGGATTAGTAACTTAGAGTCGGGTGTGAGGCGCCATCTACCCCCTCCCTCCCCCCTCCCTCCCCCAGCGCCTACACGACCCCCTCCCCCCGCCCGCCGCCCGCCCCCCGTCTCGGACACTGACTGGGGGTGTGGTGTGGTGTACTCTGTCGAGGGACTGGGGACACCCACTCATTGGGAGATCGTCCGGAGGGTCAGTCGGTGGTGTGTGGGAGATCGCAGTTGACCTACACAGACACACAGAGAGACTGAGACAGACACCACCCACACACACACAGACTGATTGACCAGTAAAGGACAGGGCATTGCCAACACATCCCTGTACTACACACACGTCACACGGACGGCCACTCACGTCAGCGAGTCCGGGTTCCCACACCGGCAGCAGTTGAGATTTTCTCCCCGGGACGTATCGCTACGACTCCCGGCACCGGCCGCACACACCGCCCGGTCTCCGCCCCCGACACCGTCCCCGTCGCCGCCCGCCGGGACTCCCTCGCACGGCCGCCCGCCCGCCTGTTCCCGGGACCCGGGCCGAACCACACCGGCCCCGTACACCGCTACACACCTGAGTGGACCTCACCTGGAGGAAGCGGCCCCACATCACAGTCTCCTCCTACTCACCTCACACCCAGGAGGAATCCAGCCTCAGGAGGAACCTACAGGGTACAGGGACACCACAGAGGGTGACTGTGGAGTGGTATTTGTATCCCAGATATTTCCGGGAATTCTGCCGCGAAATTTCCCGGATTTTTTGGACCTTGCCTCACGATGACAGCGCTGGCGTCGACGGCTTCGCATTACTTCCATAGTGGAAATCTGGTGAGTTCTGTGAATCATCTCCATAGGTTTAACGTTAGGAACTTATACTCCACGGCCGTGAAGGTAGTGTGCCCAATACTCAATGGTCAATTTGTGGATTTATTTCATTTGAGCGCTACGTAATTCACTCAGATTCGTGAATTACTCCGCAATCAAACTCTGTGGAATACGGACCAGGTTATTTTCATCTCGAGAGTTTCCTTCTAATTATTTTTACGTACCCGTCCGGTATTCTCAATACTTACGTACTACTTACTCAGTTACTGCTCCGTATACAGTATGAATTCTATACTGCACCCTGTTCCGTACAATTTTTTACGGAACACGTTGAAAGATCGGCGCGATGAAGACATTCAGTTCAACATGATTTTTGGTTAAATACTTGGTAAAATGAAAAATACTGGATGTTACGCGTCATTGCCAGCACGCTTAGGACACTATGCTTCATGAATTGGGCGCTACACTTCGTTTTTAACAAGACAGCGATGGTCTTCACATTGGGCACTATGCTTCGTTTTAATGTTGTGTCTACGTTTTTTGACAGTCAAACCGGCCTGTAAAAAACCAATCTAGTAATTGCCACTTTATTTAGCTGCATGACAGTTATTATTTGATGTTTCTGAGCCAATTCTTGACAAAGTTCTGATATAAAACTAAAGGGGTGGTATGATAAAGTGAAGTGCTATGTAATTAATCAAAGACGGGAATCTTGGATGATCTCTTATTTTTTAACACGTTCTTTACTCTGCTCCGCTCGAGCTCGGGGCTCCATCGCCACTAACTGATTTTACATTACCAAATGAAATTTTAGAAATGGAAATAGCTCCGATGAACTGTAGAGTTCTAATATATATTCGGGTTACGGGTTGAACCCACAGCGACCTTTGGGTTGTACATAAGGTTTCGTGCATTGCACTCAACGCTAAGGAATATTGAAGGTAGCTTCAGTGTCAGAGTTTGTGTAATAAATATTATTGGAAATGATTTAGATACTCAAACTTATATCCAGTAGGCTATAGCATACACCAATTTCTTTAGATAGTTTATTGAAGGAAAAGATTCACAATATCCACTGCAATCAGGACTGTGTTTGCTTGAATAATAATTGAGTGACTAAATTAAGTTTCTTCCTCACTTGATTAAATAATCACAAAAGTATAGGAAAATACATCAATTTAGACGAAGTTATTGGAAAGTGGTGACAGAGGGCGAATCGGCCACTGATTATAGCTAGTGATTCTATCGTTGGTTTATCACTAACATATTCCCTCCAATTCTTGGTGAATAGCCAACATCTCTATGTATCCACATACATCCACCTAGAAAGAACGAACGTTTTGACTGTGTGTAAAATATTGTCCCACATTGACATTAACAACGACTCGTGGTCGTGTGGTCCTCGTACCTGTCAGTGTGGTGCGGGCCCTGAGAAATTTGTCATACACTGGCCACCAGAGTTACACTCTGCCACTTCTGGTGGGGTTAAATCCGCCCGCCACATTGACCCATGCCCGTCTTTCACTCTCCCTGCAGATCTTTCATATAAATTGGAATTTTGCGTTGAGAGAGTGCCATTTCCCACTCTTGAAGACATTTTTCCATATTCTTATTTCCTTTAGTGTGTATTTTGAATAGAATGATCATAAAGGTAAATTCTATTATCAATTTCATGAGCTAAGTATATATATATTTTTTTTAAGTATTTCGGCTCTCAGAACCCACATAAAACGAATTTGCTAGGTGCAAGAGTGAGAATCCATGGACAAGGCTCAATCTCAATCACACCAACCCCTGAATCGGAACAGAGTGGAGACAGGTTTCGACCAATCTTGATCTCATTCTGCTAGTGTCTGATTTACACACCAGGAGGCAGTGGTGTGCCAGGACAGTCTGAGGGTGTAGGAGGCGGGGAGGTGCGGGCAAATGGAGGTAGGCTTCTCTACCAACCGGCAATTCCATATCTCCCATCTCTAAGTAGGGAATTGTACGCCGTGAGCCTTTTGTTTAACCGTTTGAGCCTCCTGTCAGCGCGAAAACGTGGACGCATTGAGCCTACCCTGTGGACGCCTTGAGCCTACCCCATTTTAGTTCCGATTGGCAGGTTGGGGTTACAATAAGGTTGGGGAAGGGTTAGGGTTGAGTATATATGACCAGGATATTCTCCAAATGGTATTAAAAAAGCAATATTAAACCAAATACACGCGAAACAGAAACTATAAATTTATAAGAGAAAAATACTGATTTTTTTTTTACTCAAATCTAGTTTCATATATTACAGTCATCAAAAGTAGTGACAGAAAATCTGCTGTTTTCCCTGAGAACGGAAATCTTGGTAGGTTATCAACTGCTTAGTTACACATTTATACACCAGAGGGAGACACCTCCAGTGGCCCCTGATAACAGAGATATGGTGGGCAGGGGAGGTGGGGAGGGGAGGGGGGAGGGGAATGAGATGGAGACAAACTTGTGTGGTACGGGTCGGAACTTGGTGCGGAGACAGAAAAAAACGTTTATCTTCGTCACTTGAGTCGTAGTTTATTGAATCTAGGCGTCATTTGATTTTGATACTTGTTGATTTATCTCTGAATGCGAAACTTTGCACTTGGCAGTTTGTGTCCTGAAATTGGAACGAAAGGTAGAAGTGAGATGTTGGGACATTTATACCACAGGATGTCACGATCAGATGTTTCTAGATCAACCACATCACCATAATAGCGTTTAAGACATTTTTCCATTGGCCGACAAACGCAGTGTAGATTTTCTGTGTTCTCCTAAAAACCTATTTCCATTTTGCATCGGCAATGCTTCGTCGGTCGTTCTTGACTGTATAAACGGTGATGGTCGATGGAAATGGGCTATTAGGAGAACACAAAAAATCTACACCATGTAACTTGTCGGCCAATGGAAACGGGATATATAGATATATCAAACTCTAGCCATACACATAGACAATTTGTGTGTATATTGATATGATATACTGGATTATTATTGGATTCTGTGAAGTCTTGGACCTCGGGGGTTGGTAGTACGAGCTCACCTTCATCAAAACGTCACAGGTATGCGCAGAAATCGGTTAAGTGGTTTGAACTCGCATTAAACACCACAAAGTTCATGCTCGGCGTCGGTGGAGCCGATATGTTTGGGCCAATCTAGAGGCAAGGCAGTCAGAAATGCCGGGTTTCTGATTTTCTATATTTCCATTTTCCATATTTCCATTTTCAGTATATGAGATTTATTTCCCTTGCGAAAAAACAAACATGATATTAATTGAGTTTAAATCATGCCAATGAAACCATGCTTTGAACCTCACCACAAACCCTCGGCCACATGTCATGGCCGAAACTGACAAGATTGCTATGTTTCTTGCTAGATTTGTCAGAAGCTACCAACCGATTACTTATCACTTTTGACGAAATATCGGAGGATAGAAACTGAAAGAAACAGATGTACATCGATGTATGTCGGGACCGACGGTTTAGAGTATAAAGATTGACTGACAAAATATGCCTCTGACAAATTCAACACACATTGGTTTTGACTTTGATGAAAAGGATCTCAAGTTCTAAAGTGGGGTTCACACGTGGAGTCTAATGTACCTGAGACAGTCCCCTGTTCTCTGTGGTACTTAAATCTCAGCGTAAGGTGCCGATTTTTGCAATTCATCATCTCAAAGAAATATGGCGAATTTGATATGGTCCACAGCCGCAGACAAAATCTGGGAGATTGTATCCCTGATTAATGATATCTCAAGCAGAGCCACCGACCGATTCGAGTACAGGTTAGAGCAAATAATCGGTTGATTTTTGGAGGGCAGGCGGAAACGCCAGATTATAGAAATATATCAGAAACAATCGAGGCATATGCCTATGTGAGCCAAATGGAAATCCCCACATTATGTTATTCACACAGAACTAACTCCCGATCCTACGGGATAATTTGAGGAAGTTTCGGTTTGATGTGACGCATCGGTTATAGATCAGAGACTAATTAATTCACTTACTACAATGAGAGCTGGGCTTACCAAGTAGGAGAAAGCTGATTACAATTATATTCCAATTCTCTAATTCCGGTCGCCAGACACTTTATGACCCGTTATGGGTGTCTGACGTCATATGACGTCACTGCTGGCGACGTCGGTAGATGGCGCTACCGGATGACGTAGAATTAATTGTTGATACCTTGATGTTACTTGTAATATTGAGAGTATAGGTCCTATACATGGACGCACGACCGATTTCATTTACTCCGAATTTATTTTGAAATATATTTCTCATGTTTGATGAATTGATATAATGAACATGATCTACAATATGATAATCGATATCGATAGTATCAAAATGCACTCTTGGTAGAAAAAGAACGGATTGCCGCGAATGATGAAAGTACACCATAGAACTATGCAATAGATGTGTTCATTTTAACAGTTTCTTAAGGGAATCTTGAATTTTCTATAAATATTTTACAGTGATGCTGGTTATTTACACACAATAAGTTCATAATCTCAATATTGAAATCTAAAATATTAAGACTAGTATTCGTTCAAGTACGAACCTGAATACACATAACCACACGTAAATATGTTTCTGTTCAGTTTATTAATAATCACAATAATACGATATAATCATCAAAAGTGAAACTATCTTTTGATATCTACGTTGAACGTCTATCTAAGTGTGTGCACAGACAGAAGTCGGTCGATGGTGCCAAATTGTATAAGGTGGGAAAGAGAAATCTTTGATAATTTCTGTTTCAACCTGAGGATTATTGCACTAAATGTGTGGCATAATTGGTCGGCGGTGCAAAATGCAATAACTGGTGGTCATAATCGGTCAATTAATCGGTAAGACCGCAGTATATGCATTGTTTTCTTCTATATTTTCCAGTTAAACACCGCTTTAAATACCACAGTAAATTCTTGAGCCTGAACTATGAAATCAATGCATTTTGAATTTATCGGTCGTTGATAAAATTGGTCGGTGGTGGCCTTATTGCATAATTTACACCATAATCGGCAGGTAGAAATCGGTCAGATCGTACCGAGGTGCAGTACCCCGCACCTCACACACTGCCTCATACAGCGCTCTGCCAGCAGGCCGTAAATTACTTAGCATGTCCAGCGACGTTCTAACATCAAAGGCCACCTATAAACTCATTACCGGAGTCGCTGTAATTGATGGCGCTCACCTCTGTGGGCTGGAGGAGGACCGAGAAATTGTCACAAGTGTGAGGTACCTGGTGGACTCAAGGAGGGGTGGGTGGGGACAGGGGTGGGGAAAGTGATATGAGAGAAAGATTAGAGAAAGGTGAGGGACAGTATCACTGAATATGAGTAATGAGTATAGAGACTATACACGTTGATATGAGTACGGTTAAGGTGCCGATTCCACCAGACTATTAGGTTTCGTAGAAAAGTTTCTTTGGAATATATTGAAGAATATTGTACCGCCGTATATATTTTCAGGTTAAATAAAGTGTTTAAAAAATATATTTATATTAACGCCCAAAACTATGAGAAACATTGGGCACTTCCACCGCTAGCTATGCTTAGGGGATCCTGCTTAAACCATCTAATCCAATTTTGATTATTTTCTAATTAATCAATTATGGTCATAATCATTGAAGGCACCAATACTCTAAAGTAAGCTTTCGGTAATGCTAGTTTAACGTGTATGAAACTATGAATGTGAAATATTCTGTAGATAAAGATGAGGAAGTTTTACCCTAGTTTTTGCCTCTGGACTGTGATCTGTCTGTCCTACATCTACCCACACCACCCGTATACCAGCACCGTAACCTACACCACACGACTTACATGTATTCATATAGAAATGCATATTTATTCCCCATTATCGCTCACGTTTTGTATATTTGAAGAGAAATGTCATCTACTTTTAGAAAGATATGTGACGTTCATCGGGCAACAATCGTCCGCTGTATGCGAGATACGAACGAGAGTTGCGCGTACGATAAGAGTAAATGGAGGCATGGAAATAACGAAGCCATGGAATAACGAAAAGAAGCCACATCAAAGGATATGATGGCATAATTGCTTTAACCACAGCCTAATTACCAGTCTATAATATTCCCTTCATTCAGACTAAGTATAAACTCTCCATCAGAGACAAAATTATCATAATGTGCATAATAGACTCATACCTTACCATAGATAACAATTTAACCGAATGCTATTTGGGACGATTCTTGTTAGCAGGAAAAAGTGGAAGACCTTGGCTTCAGTCTTTCTACCCCTCCACCTACTCCCCTCCTCCTCGCTGGAATACTGGCCTCAGTCTTTATTCTCCTTCACCTGCCCCTCCCTTCCTCACCGAGATAATGGCTTCAGTCATTGCACCCCAGTGATACTGGCTTCAGTCTCTGTACCCCTCCACCTACCCAATCCCTCCTCGCGGTGGTACTGGCTTCAGTCCCTGCACCCAGTTAGTCAGGGGAAGGGTTAGACTGAATGCTATTGAGTCATTTTGTGACTGTTCATCGTCAAAGACTTGCCATCATGTCTGTCCATATGTATACATGCATATACATATACACACATATATATAATACATGTACATATATATTATATCATGTAGTAATATTAGATCATGTGTAGTAACAAATATACATATACGGAATACACACACAAAATTAACAGAAAAACATTTGATACAAACACATCTATCGACGCGGTCAGTATATAAAAAATATCCCTTTTAAAAAAATTCAAAACAATGGCCTGGTATCGATGTTAATTTTTATCGGTGGTATCTGGCGTTCAAAGTAGCGGCGACAAGTTGTAGATAGGCAATATGAATGGAGTGAGAGAGCTTTTACTCCGTATCGTATGACAAATGTTATCCTTGACCCTCCAGCCCGCGAAGCCATGTTGACATGCTCGACCGTTAATTTAGCCTTATCAGCATCTGGCATCTCTGAAGACCTCTCTACTTCTTTGATCTCACCGCCGCGAGCGCTGCTGACGTGGCTCCCCCTGGCGACGTCACGGGCAGTCAAGCACCTGGTGACGTAAATGATGACCCCGGCTCTGACCCTGGAGGAAATCTCTTGACTGTAAACAATAACACACAGGAGAGGTGTCCCAGGTAGTGACTGGAGGTGTTTTTGTTGTGACCGACTTCCACTGAGATTTCTGCGAATTGGGCGATATTGAATGACCTTGGAGGAGTGCGCAAGTCACGGCTACTGCAACCGGAAGTGGTGGTGTCCTTATTCTGGTTTGCTCAGGAGAGAAAAGAAATGAAACGGTTGCAGGATGATAACAGCTATGTGTGTTGAAGCTGGATTAACACGGAGCGATTCTTGTACCTTCAGGGGGATTTCTCAGCGATACTGTTTCCTGTGAGTTCGTACAGTGCATGATACCTCAGTGTAATATGGGATTCACACAATGAGATTCATGTACCTCACAGGGGGTTTGTCTGAGACAAATCCTGCTGAGATTCTGTACTCGAACGCAGTTTCTTCGTCTAAATTGTAGGGCTCCATTTCCTGATACATGTTTCCCCCTGCAATTGTTTTCGATTTTCACTCCCTAAAAAGGAACAGAATCCCATGAGATTTTTAACCATGTGAAGTACATGAATCCCACCGAGTGAATTTCACTTAACACCCTGAATTCGGGGACCAACACAGAGAATTTTTCTTTGATTCTGAAAGGAATTCGTTCAACTTTCCAACTCTAATAAAGATGGGAGCGATTTCCTTTAAAAAAGCGTTTCTCGTTCTTGGTCAGTCTTTGATTTGCCCGCTGCTAGGGGTGCAGTCTTTGATTTCATACTGCCTTCCGCCTATGGCGTCAGGCAGTATGAAATCAAAGACTGACCTCGAACAGGAACCGTTTCGTCCACAGTAAGGACGTTTCCTAATATTCCCTTATTGAAATATATCCACTTGAGAACCACTGATTGATTCATAGTGCACAAGCCACAGAGGCAGCCCTTTAATTCTAAATACAGAAAATCAATGTCAGTTAACAGCACATCTCCCCAGTCAATCAGTACCTAGTTCCCGCCCCTCCCCTCCCCTCAAATCATTCACATCCTCCTCCGATTCGCCATCTCAGGGAGGCCCAACAAAAGTCATTACCCCTCCATCCTGCCCACTGCAGCCGGCGCACCCAATGGGGGGAGGAAACCCGCCATAAAATGCTGCAACGCTCACTCCAGTGAAAGCCTTTTTTGTTTTGTGTGAATCTGGTGCGGTTTATTGCCCCTAAGTTGTCCCGTGGGAGAGAGAGGAGCCGGGAGGGTTCACACAGGGAGAGGGGTGTCTGTGTGTAGAGGTGTAAGGTCCAGTTTGCACATGTCGACGGAAAACGCACCGATGAAATATCGGGGAGGGTAGCATTGGTCGGTGGTGCTTTCTGGGGTTCTATGCTCCAAGCAATGTGGGAAAAGCGTTGCTCCAGTTATATCTGATCGTGTCGTGTAGTATCGTGGTTTTCACGTGGTAACGCTATATTTTACAACACCACATTTTCAGTGATATAGGTGAAAGGTAACATTAGATTTTTAATTGAATATAAATGCCGATATAGTTATGATGCGGTCCACAAAGAATTTGGAGCACTGGCTTTGACCTTGGGACTTCGGCAATTCACAAACTTTGGAGCAATGACACCCCCCCCCCCCTCCCCATTCCAAGAAAATATCGCTACTGATAATTGGTGACACTGCAAGTCATTGAGGTGTTTACACCTGAGGACTGATTTTATATTTTTATCTGCACCTACGGAAAAAAATCCGATTAATCTTAACCCAGTTTGATTTTGTCGGTTGCCTCAAAAATCAATCGGTGGCCCCAGATTTTGCAATTTGGGGTTGAGAATTCATTGAACATGTTTAGATTTTTGCTGTTTTGATGCCTCTACTGATATCATGTCGGAAACTTGCAATATCCAATTCGCAGTACATCGCTGGGAAGAACGTCCTTGGACGACAATGTATGTCTGCTTGTTTGAATAAAAAAAAGTACAAGATTCTATAATCGGTGTTCAAAATCGGTAAATGTAAACTGGGCCAAATCCTCTGTGGGTATCCGATGGGATGGAGGAAGGACTTGGGTCTCCACACAGATACACACATATTACCAATGACCCTGTAGACCGCATAGCACACAGTAACACAGGATGTAACAGCCAAGTGACCACTGTAAAAATGACCGCTACGGGGGCGCCACCCGTCTCTCAGATGCCCCTTTACCTGTGGCCAGTTTCCTAATGACCTCAGCCCCTCCCCCGTGTCCACCCCGCCCCGGCCCGTCCCCCGCCCGGCCCCGGCCTCCCTCCCCGCACATCCCGGCAAGCCCTGGGGGCACGGAGCCGTACTGATGCATTGATTATACAAGGAGGGGGTTGGTCCAACTCCATCATCCCCTTTTAACCAACACCCCCATTGCGAGTCAGTCAGTCAGTCAGTCAGTCGGCAGTGCGGGACCACACCACACGGACCGGGACTCCCATTCTCAACTCTCACCTGGGGGGTGTTTTATAAGGATACCTTTCAGCTGGGAGATACCGGGTGATATACGGCACGAGGCGTGGAGTATATTGTATACGCCGTATTCCACCAGTATGCAGAACGCTGTGCTATACCCGCACCGTTACCAACAGTTACATTGTGACAGACTCAGCATACAGGTAGGCTACCCTCATTTGTCATCCACCTCATACCAAGTCACCATTGAGAACACATGTCTGTATCGTTATCGATGTAGGATACAGCATGGGTTTATCTTCCTAGGAGGATACATGAAAAAGTTCCTGAAACATCCAGCGTGCAAAATCAGTGGCCATTTTGTCATTCCTTCAGTAACTTAAATTGCCAATGCTGAATGATAAATACAAAATTCTGATACTATTGTGAGTAGCCTCCCCGTAGTTGACTCTATACAATATCCTCGCTCATGCTTGAATATTACTACACGTCAACTACGTGGGGGATACACAGAGTAGTATCTGAAACTGGCCAATATACGCAGTCTACACTGTCTTCTTAGTTGCTACTGATATGGCCTTATGGTGTTTTATGCAACAGCTACATCCAGGGTCATATTGCAGGGAGATGGGATCTTTTATATGGTGATGACAGATATGTGGGAAACACAGCGGCATGGCTGAGCCTCAAACCCCAAACTCACCCACCTTGGGGATAATTCCGAGAATAGCTTAGAAAAAAATCAATTCACCCACCCTTATCCAGTGTTCTGATTATACCTAAAATAATCCAGATATGTCATGTTGAGTCGACGTCTGAAGTAATACAGGTTCTTGGCCGATCTTTTTTCACTCGCACGGTCCATGGTTACGAGCACATTTATATTCATTTATAGTCATTTATACCTGAAGTTTAACGAGTCATTCTCTCAACTGGATTAGTTTTACGATTGCAAGTGTAATTTATTCAAAAGTGGGTTTTTTTCTGAGCGGGCATCATCATATTGCAAGCATATAGCACATGCCGAACCATGCATGGGACGGGTACCAGTTCCTTTGGATTTATGTGAGCTGGGTACTTGTACAGTTCTTAAAGGTAAAGGTATGGTAAATTATAAAAAAAATTTGAAAAAATAAGCAGAGACCAAGATGTCAATGTCTCCTGGTTATAGGCTGGGTGTGTGATCGTGTGTGATTGTGTATGATTGGCCAGGCCGTGGCTGAGTCCTGGAGTGAATGTGTTGGTGGATGCAGAGGAGAGAGGGGGCTGAGGGGGTGGGGTGGGGGCGGGGGGTTACTGGGGGTCAGGGGTACAAGGGGTGCGGACTGCCCAGACCTGCCAGCACAAAGACCCATCCAACAAGGGCAATAAACTGATCTAAAACTCACCACACCCCCCTCACACACCCCTATTTTCTCACGTCGTAAACCCACGCGTAGTCACGTGGTCTGACACGTCACAGAGCATGCGCAGACGGTGTGGGTGTCGTAAAAGTCGGCAAATACGTCAAAGTACATACTGCACTGTTTGTGTCCGAAGACCAATGAAAATTGAGTAAAGATACAAAGCAGTTAAATGGACAGGTGGATGAACCTACCTTAGTGTCTATTGAATCCAATGTTGCTGGTATTTTCACGGCAATATTTCGCATGGTTCCCAGTATTCTATGGCTCCATATTCAACGCATGGAGTATATGATTCCTGATACTCCACAGCTCCATATTCAATACATGGAGTATGGTTCAAATTCAGGTTTTGGTGAACTTAAATGATGCACCTCATGCTTGGCACACCACCCTATGCAACTCATGACAATTGTGATTTCTTGGTCGGTTCGTGCCATATATTATATTATTAAATAATGCCACGAAACGATAAATCTATGTCGCAATGAATGCAGCGGTTCCCGACTCCAGATCGGTGGAGAATAAGTCGGCCAGTGGAAGATGGCTTATGAGCAGAAAAGTGTTGTGAAGCCACTTGGTGCTACAGGCACACATTCTGTGCGTACCACCTTCCCTTTGCACAGATATCCACATTTGCAACGTAGGACTGCATTTGAATACAAGAAGGCCTACATGTATAAAAGTTGGCTCTAGTCAATTGCAGAATATTTCCAGCTAGGTAACATATCCTGGACTATTCATAAATCAGGTAAAATGTCCTCAGCCATTATCCATGAAGTATGCCTGTGAATATCCAAAGTTCAGGTGATATTTCACAGATTATATTTGTAATCTAGGTTCCCTGTATTCGATAATACCTTGAGTTTTTCCTTGGACCATCCATAATCCAGTCAGCAGTTCCAAGACATGATCCACCAGGTTTTCTATAATCCATGACCATGTCGGTTTACACTGATAATCCATGCGACACTTCCTAGAGCTAAACAATCCATAATCTAGGTAACATTTGCAATTGATCCATAATCCATGTGATAGATACATCCCTGAGTGGAGATAATCCGGTTGACATTTACCTGTATGGGTCTCACTGATACAGGTAGATTAACCACACCACACAGCACCACAGTCCCTGGTCCTCCGGCCGCTCAGGGGATGGACAGACAGGTCTGACTGTCTTGCAGTCCTCCTAGACTCTAGCCACCAAGTCGCATGTAGCCGGGGATATATAGTTTTCGCCGGTGACGATTTAAAGGGGGAGCAAATCGCTTTACAGTCAATAAAACAATATAAAAATAATTACGATGAGGTAATGAGGGTAGGTTTTATTGTGGCTTTGGATTGCCATGGTGTGTGGATTGCAGTTAGTGCAGGGGGGTGCCTCACATAGACACTGCTCAGAGCATCTTGCCGTGTATAGCCCTCAATAGGGGCCTCTCCAGGGGAATTACTCCAGGGTGGCTGCAGGTGGACATGGAGGTGTTGATTGGGGGCCCTATAGGAGACCCAGGTACTCCAGTCAAGGCTGGACTCCGCAATAAACTCATAATTCCTGATGGCGATCAGTGGAGGGCGTGGTGTTACGTTATTGCCTTATGACCATACGGGAGGCGGACCATGCCATAAAGTAACACTTCGCACTCTTAGGGTGGACTGCGAGATGGGGACCTGGGAGGTGTAGTAGACCGGTGTGTGGTGGTCATATAGCACCCAGTCACCCCCAGCAAGACACACCTGGAATATATTTATATTAGAAAATATACATATTTTATATATATATAATACATTTACATATATATATATATATCAAAATATGTTAAAATACCCTATATATGTATGTTTATATATATATATATATATATATATATATATATATATATATATATATATATATATATATATATATATATATATATATTATAACTCTACTCACCTGTATTCACCTGGGTATAGTTCTTATTCATATCTGAAGGATAAGGGTATGGAGCTATCCATCAGGAAGGTCCGCAAAATATCTGAATTTTTTTATACCAGGCCCCCTTCTCACCGTTAGATTAAATAGTTTGCAGAATTTCCAAAAATCTTCACCTTACCCCTGACTGCGTACATACTTTATGGATGGCCTGTTTGCTTTATTTTTATATACCTTTATGGCTGGATGAAATACTACTACCCGCTGATATGGGTGTAGTATAAATAATGTTCGGGCTCACTGCGATGTAGTGAATCGGCCATGGAAAGTGGATAACATGGCATTTTCTCTAAATTTTAGGAATTTAATGATAAGCTAACCGGACTGAATCCGTATGGATGCCATTCTCTGCCTTTTGTACCATATTTATACATCCCTCCGCGTTGGGACATAGTCAATATTGCACGAAAGACTTCGAACCACCTCAGTACCTACGTTTTCTCTTATTACTGAGTCACCTACCTATATTGGACATTTTACAATGATTGCTGGTTTGGCACATTCAAAGGCAATACACATTGTTATGTAGCATCTTTTACTGACACACAAGAACAAGCCAAATTTTAAAATGAAGGGTTTGTGGCTACATACATGGGGGGTTTCTAATGAAGGATTTGTATGCTTCATTATGAAGCATCGCTGTGGGCTACCTACTCATATTGGCTGCCATTTTATGACTAGTTTTGTTTGCATACACCAGTTTGCGTTTCCGGATGTATGTCTCTAGAGCTGGCAACCCGCAATATTATTAGCGAAATTGTGTCGGTAACCAAGGACATGACCCGGGTATGATTCCTGTGGTGACTCCGAAGCGCTCCAATGTGTAAACCCAACAATCCCTGAACACCAACCCAAGCCCAGGCTTAAATCTCCCTACAAACCCAACCATAAGAGTCCCCCTCACGAAATTGGATCGTAAAACGCCCAATGTGTTCACAAGCAAATCCAATTTTATCCGGCAATTTCAAGGGTTCGGGGTGTTATTAAACAGGCCCCAGACACCCGTGACGTCAGGTGTGCCATAAAAAAACCAGCAGGACGCCAGGGTGGAAATTGTCGTCTGCTACTGTGGGTTTTTCATCAAGTTTCCCGCCGCGCCGCCCGCGCGTTGACCGGGAGCTTTGCCGGGCTGTGTTGGGGTTGATCCCGTCAAACTGCCACCGTCCGCACGGTCTGATATCACCTCCCGGGGACGGAGAGTGGAGTAGGGGAGAGCGATAATAGAGGTGAGTGTGTCGTTCGGCGCGGCGTATCAGTCAAGCCACTTGAGGCTATCTGAGAACATATCTGCAAACATTGTCCGAGAGGCTCGATATGTTTGTTATAGGTTGTTCCCGACGACCGGTCTCTCAGAGTATGGTCTACTTTGATAGCAGTAGGAAGCCATTTCTGCAGTGAAGCTTAGAGTAACAGTGGTAGTTTATTCTACCTCACACCTACACACAAACCACAGCAGAATAAATAGAAAAATGAATCTTTTACCAATCACATGGATTAAAATGTCCTATATTGCTTATCCAGAAATATATCTGTTTATTTAAGGATGGTATTTCTAATCGGAATCAGTTTTTGAATTTTTTTTCTTTATGCTTCACTCACTGGCTCCTCCATCGTTCCCACTGCCATGTGTCGGCTTCCCTGATTGGCTGGCGCTGCCTTTGATCTGTAGCAATTTCACGTCCAGCCAATGGGAGGGTGTCATTAGAGTTGGACCGTTGTGTGGAGGTGTGGTGGGGTGTAGACAGAGGAGATTCTGGTATTATCGCCCACACTATCACCTGGTATCGATGACTGAGAGGCAGCAAGCGGCCTACATAAACAAAGCAGGTAACCCATACCTTGATAACACCGTGCACCCAGAATCAGTGCACTTTTAATTATATTTGCTTAGATTGTGTAATTAGCCTTTATTCTATTGAGGGTCACAAGGAACATAAGAGGAATTGCAAAGCGCAGGTGGCTTCGACTATTTACATAGCTTATCTCTAGTATTGTTAACATTCAGTATCCTTCTAAAAGTATACCCTTCTTAATACATGTTTAACGGACACTCTATGTTGTGATTTTCTAATTCCACAACAGAATCCGTTCAGAGAAAATAGGATTAAGTTGACTAGAGACTTTGACTTGTGTACCTCACACCCTGTCATTATCATGTAATGTTATCCAAAAGCGAACACACCACAGCCACATCCATTGTAACCCCAAACCGCCGTGGTTCAACCCACCGGCGCGCGAGTGTGTTTTGATACAAAGCGATTAATAAAGTGGCTACACTGAGGGACTCCCACAAAAGGCCGGGGAGTGAGAGGTTTGCTTTATCAAAGAGAATCCAGTGGTGGGGCAGTGAGAGGGGCGACAGTGTGGCTGGGCGGGCAGGTGGGCGGCTGGGGAGGTGTCATAATGGACTGGGCGGCACACCTGGACATCGGGGGGGGGGGGGGCGTGGGAGCGGTGTCCGTTACACCTGAGACGAAGAAGGTCTCCGTGGGGATGTCCACCACCTCTATAGAGGTAATTAAAGGTGAGATGTGTGAGAGGTGGGGTGTGTATGTATGTGTGTGGCTATTCCCCACCACTCACCACGAGTCACCATCTATAGGACGAGTCTCCATTGCATGAGAGCAGTTACGAGGAACGGTTCTCATTGGAGGAGAGTGAGTTCTTCTGTGGAATCCGCGAAGAAGCCATGTGTACAACCCCCACCCCCACCCCCACCCACACCACCCTCTCCATGGTCCTGTCAGTTCACACGCTGTAGCCCAACACACTGGAGGAGAACAAGGGCGGGAATTCTCACTAACAGACTGAGTCAGTCGCACTGCTCCAGGGTCTAATTAACGTAGCCCTGACATTTACCTAAACGTCACTTCCAGGGCCTGGAGAGCTTTCCCCTCCACAACCCTCCTCCACCACCACCACCACCACACAGCCCTCCCCCTCCCTCCCGCCGCCCTACTCTGCTCCACCACACACACACACACACACACACACACACACACACACACACACACACACACACACACACACACACACACACACACACTCCATGTTGACCCACCCGAGCACTGCTCCACGCGCTATCAGCTTTTCACGGAATCCTCAACGGTGCGAGTCCCAAACGCGTTTTAATCGCATGCCCGGCTCTGACGAGTCCAACTCGGTCGTGTGTGTGTGGCTCTCTCATATGGGGACGGACGGCGGTGGCAGCCACACGCTTTGATACCAAGTCACACACTCACTCCCATACTCACGCAGCGCTGGGACGATCTCAACTTCAAAGCCTACACGGGATCCAGAGCTTCACCATTGTGAACACTCGGAGGGATTTGGGATATCTTCTACTGGGAATTCTTTCCCTGGTTTCGCCTGGAGGAATTCCTGGGCTTGCTTACTGTGTATAGTAACAGGGTCTCAGAAACATATACATACCAAACTTGACACATTCACCAACGTACGTGCATGTGTTTTACATTGGGATTATTTTACTTAAATCTTCTCCGGATTGCCTCGTAAACGTAAGTGCTATTTATTGCAACCATTGCCTATTTTCATGTTGTGTCGTTATACGCAATGCTACCATCCTTAATCACTGGTATATCACCTTGTATAATTTGTAGGTTTATGAATGTTCACTGGTATAATATCGTAGAGATAAGACCCCACCATCCCGGGAGTACTGATAGTATCCGATACGCTGATGTGAACGCATTGAGTGCACTGAGGTTGAGGTTGTGGGAACCACATCCCTGCTCCTCCCATAGAGCACTCAAGACAACCGTTTGAGCGCTGGCTGCGAATCGCTGTCTGGAGATAAGATAAGGACCCGATCCCCCGAGCGGGTCCCCCGTGCCCTCTCCCGGGGCTCCCGGCCACGCCTCCCGGGGATGATTGATCGACGACCGGTCCCCCTGCCCCGCTATGTACTATACGGAAACAGGGTTACTGTGGCTGTTTGTGATAAATACGCGGTGAAATTGAGGATCAAATGAATCGGATGTTGGAGGCAGAGGTTCATCTGATTTTTCAATTTACACCCGGTATTTATCATGTACAGATACAAAATGCTTGTTTCTGTATTATCATATACCTTAGAATCGGGGAATTATACCTTCAAGCACGGACTTGTTTACAAGTCATTAAGGTTTATGCTTTGTGTGAAATCAGTCAGCCATCTTGTCAATAGAGTACCGCGTTATCTGGAAAATGTCTGCCCATTCCATTTAAATCAATCATTTAACGTGTTTCTTAAGGGAGATTGCGCTTATTGTTTTCTCGATGTGATACCAATACCCTCGCACCAGCAGCAATTTTGATTCCTAGTCACGTGATAATATGTTCCGTACGCAACGTATGTGTCGTACGGCCATGAATACGCCATGAGTAGTGTAGCAGCGGGCAGTATGTGCAGGAGATACGACTACAGGTATAGGGCACATAGCCATTGTGTTATGGACCCAGCCATCTTTCCCCCAACGCCAATCAAAACCCAAGGTGGCGAGTCCAATAATCAATCGATTTTATTAAAGATATCTTTTTGGGGCTTGGGCATACGGATTTTTTAGCCTCGTCTCATGATCAGATATCTTTAAATCATGACAGTAAGTAACAGTGGTTGTCCCAGGACTACAGTGGCGCTATCTTACAATATCTTGGCGGATGATGGCAGAATCAGCAATCACTCTATGCCCTATGTAGTATTAACTGTACTCATTGTTATATCTTGTACCGTTTCAGGACTCGAACATGGTACAAGAGGTGGGTGGCTACGACACGTACGCCATGCTCCGTCAGAACTCCTCCTACGGCAACATGCACAACCTGGGCGGCTACAACTCGGCGGCCGCGTTCGGCGGCGGTCAGCAGGGCATGCAGTACGGCGGCCCGGAGTACGCCGCCGCCTACCACACCTCCAACCCGCTCCAGGGCGGCGGGGGCGGGGGCGGCGGGGAGGGGTCGTGGCCGGCGGGCATGTACCCGACCTCCTCCGTGTCCCCGTCCGCCTCCACGGCGCGCCAGCACGGGAGCGTCCTCCTGGAGCATGAATGGCCGCAGACCACGCAGTATGTCGGCAACGTGACCCTCCAGCCGCACGAGACCGCCGCCGCCCAGATGCCGCACCACCTCCAGCACGTCGTCACCGGAACCGGAAACGTCACCCCGTCGGCGACCGGAAGTAGCAGCAGCAGCGGCGGCGTCAGCGGCGGGAATGTGTATACGTCATACCGCGGATCTGGGTGCCTTCCCACAATGCCCACTGATTACGCGACGACGTCGACCAGTGTTGTCACTTCCGGTATGACGTCGTCGATGACGCCGTCGCCGACGCCGGGGTCGGTGATCGGAGGGTCGCCCCCTGGTGGGGGAAACGTGAACCGGCAGACGAACCGCCCGCCGTATGATTGGATGAAGAAGGTGTCCTACCCCTCCACGCCCTCTACCGGTAAGTCAGGGCGGATACCGCTTATAGCTGTCACAGATCATTCACCACACCATCCTTTCCCAGAGCTAAATATTTATCTCACCCCTGGTGTGTTTACCCAATAGTCATAACATTGGGAACTCGTACTCAACACCCATGTAGTATTGTTGAATAAATACTCAATGGGTGATGATGTCATAAATGTAGGCCAATCAGTCAGTGATAGGGGTAAGATAAAATCTGAACCGCACTCGGTCAACAGCTACTGAAAATCTGCCATTCATTTTGGTTTGCTGCGTAATGCGATACCTCGTGCGATTTCACCACAACCAAAACTCATGGAGTATTTCCAGCAGCTAAGGATCTCATGCAGTTCCTTCTTGGTTCTCATCTCTGTGAGTGTCCTTTGCCATCAGAAGAAGAGCGTAATTCAAACTGATAAAATTATTAATCATTTTGAATCATGACTGAAAACCAATAATGAACATATATCTTTCAAATGACACAGCCGCAAAACAGACTTCAGTAATACTTTTAAAAGCGATCGTAAATAAATGTAAATATTTAAGAAGGCCAATTTTATGCTTGTACAAGTATCATCCCACGATAGGAGAATGGATCGTTTAAAACTTTAAATTATGATCTTAACAACTGGGGGTGGTATATCAAGTAAGATCGGTCAAATTACCGTCCCGGCTTCCTAGCAAAATTCAATTTCCTTTAGGTTTCTTTATGTATCTGTCAAAACATTATTTCCTACTTATCGTTCATATTAGTTTTGCTTCCGAATATCCAATGTCTACCAAGGGTCAGGGGTAGATCTATGTTTACCACTGATTTGCATGCGTCTACAAATGAGCAGTTCTTCTCATCGCTCTCCAATCAGCCCTGGGGAAGTTTTTAGAAAAAAGAGCGATTTTTAACCAACGACTACGATTGCCATATATGGTGCATTATTGTAGTTGCGTTATTTGATAGTGATCTTATCGTTGAAGTCTGTCCATCTATAACAGAGGATGACTCATTGTAAAGGACGACCTAAACTGGTATGAGTAGATGATAAAAGCTGTATGTATATATGATATATATAATATAAATATATAACATTTACATTATATGTATGTATGTATATATATATATATATAATATTCCCAAATACTTATTGATTAGACATGTATATTATTGAATAATATGAGAATATGTTTCGAGAGATCCATCCATGATCGTCTTACAAGACTGTCTTCTATAAAGACTAATCATTTCAAATAACGAGAACTACACAAAGACCACGATAAGATCACTTTTACAATCGCTCTTTTTTTTCTAAATACTCACCCCCTGATCGACATGGCCCTTCACTACATGATTCACTCAGCAATTTTCGTTCTCTTTGTAGTAGGAGGCAATGGGCTGGGGTCCGGTGGGAGGTCCATTAATAGTAAGTTCAACATACCTAATCTACCCTTCTCACTCTAGACACTCGACCACACTCGCATGTGAGTGGCATCTATTGGGGAAATTAGGGTGCATGCCAAAGAGTAGGTTATTCTAGTAGTAGCATTTCTCTCTCGCAAATTATATGTAGCAGATGCTTGCCTTTGCCAATCGGTCACCAACTTCCTGCTCAATATATATTGTATATTGTTATGTTTATCAAAGAATTGAATATTCCTAAATTTTCCATGTGTAGGCCTATGTTTTCTTGAAATAGCCCAATATATATATATATATATATATATATATATATATATATATATATATATATATATATATATATATATATATATATATATATCCACTTATCTATTTTAATAACATATATAAATATATAATATATACACACATATATATAGGCTACATGTATATATAATATGCTATATCTATGTATACCTATATACATGTACATATATACATACTTATATATATATATATAATATAGATATTATATATATATATATATATAATTTATCGTATTTTTATTCATTATGAGATACAAGGTGAAATATAGATATCAAGCGATGCATTGAAATGACATGGATTTGTCTCAGAGATTACCGTCAGCGGTGGACAGATTAAAGCCAGGTACGGGTACACGTAGGGATTAACACGTGGTGGGCTTCAGAGAGGTGTTACACAGTTGACAAGTCCTTACCTGCGGCGATGCTATGTCCAGAATTAATTTACCCCTTGTAGGCGGGGTACAGGGGGGGCCCGGAGGGGGGGTGGCTGGTTAATAGGGCGGCGGTATGGGGCGTCACAGGCCGCCCGGCTGTCACTGCTCCGCAGTCTCCATCCCCCCCGTCACGGCCGACCCCCCGTCACGGGCGCCCCCCCCCCCCCCCCCCGGGCGTCACGGGCCCGCCGCCCGCCGCCTTCAGGCCCGTCTACACGGTGTACACATGTCCGCTGTCACGTCCCGACACGGGCCACGTGCGTGCTCAACGCACGTCAATTTGTCATCTCCGCCCGGGGACTGGACACCGGGGACTACGGGCCGAGCGGGGCGTGTTGACGGGAGCCCCGGCGCCGGATCCCCGACGGATTCCATCCGCCGCCCGGGCTCTGTTTCCCCGCAGAATCCGTCATCCATTTTATACCGGTCCCGAGTCAATACAAAGATGCTTTAGGCACATAATTCCCTCTCTGATATTTCCACCACGATTTCTTTTGATAAAATCCAAACAGCATACAATAAAGCATAGGTTATATAGTATACATGATACCAAAGGGCCATGGAGTGCACGTTGTATATGTGGGGGTAGCGGTTGGGCGAAATTTTGGAAATTTTGCTTAATCTTTTCTAATCTATTATTTACATGATGGAAAGAAAGAGATTACTTTCACAATTCTTCAAAATATGTGCATAATTATATACGCACTCAAAATTTGAATAAAAAAAGTTGACACCCACCCCTTCTCTATATGGTACGCATCAAATAAAAGAATCAACACACAAAATATATAAAAAGATAAACCCCCCCCCCCCCCGCCCCTCCACTCCACCATATACCAACACCTCCACCTTACATACGTACTTCACATATAACCAATACAGGTCATTGCCCTATTTAATCCCAACCTCCATCCACACCACACCAGAGAGAAAGTCTCCCTGGGCGAACAGAGGATTAATTAATCGGTCCCGGCCTTAATGTCCCTCCCCTCCTCGCCTTTCTGCCGCGCGGCTCTGACGACGCGCGCGTGGCACCGCGTCATGGCCGCGCGGCAAATATTGGTGGGCGGGCGGCGGCGCGCAGATCAAAGCGGGCCGTATGTACCCGGGCGATTGCTTCCCAAACACGGCTGTAATTTGGCCGTGTGTGAGCGCGCTGTGTCGGTCAACCCGGCCCCTCGTTTATCTCGGCCCCTCAGAGCAGCGACAAGCATCCGGCCGCGCTGACTAATGACCGGCGGCGCAACCACCGCGGGGAGGGGAGGGGGGAGGGGGAGCTGGGTCAGGGAGATGCCAGACTTGGGTCAGCACGACTTTTTAGACTTGGGTCCGACCGACCCTTTAGACATGGGTCAAAAAGGACCTTTTTATTTGGATTGATCAGATTTTAGATTTTAGATTTGTAAGAGGTATTTTAGACTAAGATCAGATGGATTTTCTTTATATGGATCAGTGAGATTTTTAGATTAAGGTCAGGTAGATCTTATACATAGGTAGATGGACAGTATAGTTGGGACAGGGAGATGGCATAGCTGGGTCATAGAAGGATGATATAGTTGGGTTGGGGAGACGGCATAGCTGGGTCAGGAACACAGCATTGCTGGTTTGAAAATGACATAGCTGGGTCGGGGAGACGGCTGTTACGGGTCTGGTTGACGGCCACTGGGTCAGGAAGACGGCTGTGATGGGTCGCAGAGATGGTAAAGTTGGGTCAGGGAGACAGCATAGCTGGGTCGGGGAGACGGCTGTGACGGGTCTGGTTGACAGACACTGGGTCGGGGAGACGGTTGTGATGGGTCACAGAGATGGTATAGTTGGGTAGGGGAGACAGCATAGCTGGGTCAGGGAGACGGCTGTGACGGGTCTGGTTGACGGCCGCTGGGTCGGGGAGACGGTCGGCTGTGACGGGTCTGGTTGACAGCCGCTGGATCCTGGCCACCTCCGGAGAGCTCGCTGAGAGGCAGGACGGCGGCAGGGCAGGGCAGGACGACATCAAAGGACCGGTGTGGGCTCAGCCACTCAGTCGTGGTTCGGGCAACTGGTTCTTATCCTGCCTCCTCTTCTTGTTCGCGGAATGCTCTTTTCTCACGAGTGTTTGGCAGGTAGCGCCACCTCCTCGTCCGCCTCCTCCTGCCTCCTTTCTGCCCCATCCTCCTCCTGGTGAGAGGTGTGGGGAGAGGGGGGAGTGCAAGTGTACTTGATGAGGTATACTGTAAAGGATGATTGATATTGGAATAATGGTTGTTGCCACCATTCTGCTGACATGATATCTAGAAATGAGCTAGAAATCAATGTTGACATTTATCTGAGCTACATGTGTATATATATTTCTATAATGTATTTATGTTATATAATGTGGAAATGCTGTATCTTTGTTCATATTGTATTCACAAAGATAACACACATATCTACAATATGATCATACATATACACTATCATGTATATATTCATAACGTTATATGATGGGGAAATTCTGTATGATGATATAACACTTTATACACATATCTATACTGCAATTATGCATGATTACATTTTTTATACATATCTATAATATCACAAGTATATATAATCACATTTTCATTATTATTACCATTATTTTCATACAATGGTAATATGATGTCCAAATAGTGTAGTATAGATAACTGTCCTATTTAAAACATTCAATGCTCTTTCCACCAAGGTCTTGTGTAATGCCCACACAGCATGTTTTTCAATATTGATGACCAGGCTACATGTGTATATAGTACACGCAATATGCTCCTACTATTTACTTACACTTCACAGCAGGAGATACTGGTTTGTACAATAACCTTAGTATACTCTCCATTTGCTAACAAAGTCCTGCCCCTACATTCCCTGATCCCGTATTCACAAATGCAAACAGAAAAGCACCATATTCAGATAGAGCAAATAGAAAGTCACAATTCTCAAATGCACACAGAAAGTCAAAATACTCAAATGCAAACAGAAAGAAAGTCTTAGTAGAAGGGGCCACCCATGAAGTATGTACGCATAAATTCTGAAAATTGTGACCTCCGTCCCTCTCAATCTTGTACTCTATAGAACGAAGAAAAGGCTAACGCAAAATGTCCACAATTTACACATGACTTTTAAATTGTTGGACCCACCCCATTGCGAACGCACTTTATGGATGTGTCCGAAGTGAAGGGTTTCAATGTTAATTCAGCATTTCCCAGCAGTTCTAACTGAACTGACCACACCGTATGGCGACAGGTTGACGAGACAGCCCCACTGATAAGTCTTATCTGAGAGTGTCTGTGTCCACCACTAACCATCTTGTGGATGCATCGGACAATAGATATATGTGTTTGTATATACAAATGGCTGCATACACAATAATAAAAAAAACATTGTTTAGTTGGTGGTGTGTTACACCGTGGCAACAGCCAGAGTCATATCACGGCGAGATCGAATCTATGAGATGAGGAGGACAGACAAGAAGGAGCCACAGCGGCACGGTTGGGCATTGAACCCAGAACCCAGTGATCCGCAGGGCAGTGTGTTAAACCCTCGAACTATGGGGAGATAATCCATGGATGAATGAGATGGGGTTATCCATATACGCGGTCTAGGTCAGGGAGAGGTTATATGGACATCTAGATGCTGCAAAAACACTAAACCTTCAGTGTCTGCATGCCATCTCTGTGGCACTGGGAAAGGTGCAGTGGGCCAATGTCTCAGTATGAGTATTTAGAGGTATGCCTAGCTGACCATGACCTATCATTTTAGACCGAAATATTTCATTGACCCAATGATGCTTGGTATATTTGGATCCCAGAAAGGCAGAGTGTAGAAAAGGCAATTTCACAGGGTGTAATAGAAAATGGCTAAAAGCCTACGAGCGCGATGCAGTCCGTACGATGTTGGGGGATTTGGACTGGGTTCATGGCCGGTGTCGCCCGGAGGAAGGGCAGTGATCCCCGGGTGTGTGCCGGGCAACGATCCCGGCAACGACCCCGAGCACGGCCTAGCACGTGTTAGACCCGAGTCAATGCCCTTATTATCGCTCAGTGTACAGCGGATCTGGGTCAGGGCGTGGTCGTGTGGGATTTCCGGATATTATCATGTCAAATATTGAGCGGTCTTACCGTAAATATTCTTATTGATACCATAGTGGTGTAATAGAAATAATCCAGACATAAATAGGAAGAATAAAAAGTACGGTTATGATAATAATGGTTATACCTATTATGACTGTTGGAATAAACAGCACATTTTGTAATTATATATATATATATATATATATATATATATATATATATATATATATATATATATATATATATATATTCATATGGAGCAGGTTCTAAACATTCTGACCCTAACGGCGCGTCATAGCAGCAGAAAGTGGCCTGTGATAGTGAACATTCTGACGCTAACGGCGCGTCATAGCAGCAGAAAGTGGCCTGTGATAGTGAACATTCTGACGCTAACGGCGCGTCATAGCAGCAGAAAGTGGCCTGTGATAGTGAACATTCTGACGCTAACGGCGCGTCATAGCAGCAGAAAGTGGCCTGTGATAGTGAACATTCTGACGCTAACGGCGCGTCATAGCAGCAGAAAGTGGCCTGTGATAGTGAACATTCTGACGCTAACGGCGCGTCATAGCAGCAGAAAGTGGCCTGTGATAGTGAACATTCTGACGCTAACGGCGCGTCATAGCAGCAGAAAGTGGCCTGTGATAGTGAACATTCTGACTCGGTTATCGGCTCTTGTTTGCCACCTGACAAATTAATTAATGAATCTGCTCCGAGTCCAAAGATTGTACGCCAGTCCCACCCGCGAGTTTCACTACAAACCTGGGACCTGTGTGGTGTTTCCGCCAACCTCTTTGATACCCCCTAAAAGCCTATGAGCCCGATGCAGTCCCCCCCCCCCCCCCCCCCAATAAAAAAAAACAAAAAAACCCAACCCGTTATCTTTTTTTTTCTTTTTACTTAGAAACGGACGAGTATAGTTTTATTTTGGTAGATGATAGACATAGATGGGGCAGAATTTCTCTCATGAATTTTCCTTTCTTCTGTAGAACTGTAGGATCTTTCTACAGATTATAGAATTAATGACTCGAGAAAAAAAAGGAAAATGCATTCGAATCTCGAAAATCAATGTACCACAACATCCATTGTGTCTAATGTGCCTCCTCTACGTTCCCCATCACAGTTACACATTAGACGTCCACTCTCAGTCAATAATCGTCGGGTAAGAATAGTTAAACGAGGAGGAGGAGGGGAGGGGGAGGGGGTTCAACGGTTATCTATTCAAAGCACTTCAAAAAGGCCCAGGACTAGAGTTGTGAGATTTTTTCTCCAAGCAGGAATGTATAACAAAGTGTTTGGGAGGGGAACGGTTCGGACACATCAGCATATAGCGGTGAGAATGCAGAAACGCGTTACAAGTGAGTGTGTGTGTGGGGGGGGGGGGGGGTGTATGTTCCACCTGCCCTGCTCACCATTACTAACCCCTCACCACCACGAATCTTTCCCTCTCATCTTTGAAAGGGGGCGCACGACACCCCCTAGCCCCCCTCCCCCCCCCCCCCCCACCTTCTCTCCGTTACCATGACAAAGCGACACTGCCCCAAAAGGCCCGCGTTACGGTCAAATATTCAATTAAAGTCCAGTGGGCGATAATAGGTGAGAAGGACGGGGTGGTGTTGTCCGGCCCACCCCGGCCCCGCCCGACACCTCTCTAGACACCCCCGTCACGGGGACAGGGCCACGGAGCGGGCAGAAACCCCGGACCCCGGCCTGTACACGCCGGGCAGGCTTTGTGGTCGACCGGGAGGCTCACCACTTAGAGCGGACACGGGGGGAAGATAGTGAGCGATAATACAGAGGTTGGCTTTATGTGGAGGTGTGCATGCGGGGTGTTTGTAAACGCCCCGCTGTCTCCGTGTCGATGGTGATACCTCACCGTGGAGAAATGATCCGCGGGAAAATTCTGGCGGCTGTCAAAAGGTTGCTCTGTATCTCAAGCCCGGCACCTACTGCTTACGACATGTCTACGATATAGCTACGACATGGCTATGGATCAAAGTTCCTGCTTCTTTAGTCTTGTCAGAATATTGAAAAATTCAGTTTCATGATAGGTCAGAGTATGGAACTAAATTACCGTATAGTCGCTCTTCAAACGGTGTAACCAACGAGTATAGAGAAATATACTCGCTGATGTGACCATATTTATTTATTTTTTTTTAAATACCTTAAAATATTTGCTGGACGGTAATTACAATAACACACAATTCTCTATCAGGTGACTGAAAGATATACAGATTGTGTGTGTTATATACAAAAATTATGTTATAAAAAGGGGTGGAGGGTACGCCATGATTTTACCATTACCGTGCTTGATACCTTTCTCCTACAACACCGTTACTATGCTCGTACATGAAGACCTTTTTCTGTACGCCACAGTGACCAAAGGATTATATGGGCCAACTTTATCCAACACTTATGGAAGTCTTTGGTAGACTTGCTCAATCTTTGAGTATGAACATTCATTAAATGATTAAACACAATAAGAATAAAGTTCATTGAAGTATCTTAGTATGTATCCTTCTCTGACTTGCCCATGAATATCATTTAACATTAACCCTCATACGACGTCTCCTCGTACCCTGTACTTTCGTAGGCATAAGTTATTCAACAGGCCCGTGATCTGAGTCAGTACCTAGTGAACTCTGCCATAATGATCAAGACAAGATCAAAGCCCCCCCCCCCCGTCCCCCCTCGTTTATCTGCTCTCTGATTGGCGACCACTTCTCCAGGGTCAAGTGGGAATTGGGGACCCTGGAGGCACCTTCAGAACGCTTTGAGCGGAATCTGTCAGTCTGAGAAAAGTGGAGATTCAAGCCTATACAGAGGGTGTTCCACTGGACCGATGGTAGCCGATTTGGTAGCGAGGCACTTGCTGATCCGTACTGGATGCCGTAGAGTTGTTTAAATCTCTGGTTATGTCAGTGTAAGACGTGGCGTGTGATCAGTAAAGTGACACGACCACGAGTAAATTCCTGTATTGCTATCTCCCCCCGAGAGACCTCAGTTGATTGCCGCCTTCCGTTTTCATTGGTCAAAGATTCTGTTACTCTCCAATTCTTTTGGTGTAAACTTTCTTCCGGGAAAATTGGTGAAATCGGAGAAATTCGGGGGTCCGATTTTCCGGATGGGAAAAAGTGCAAGCCCCTATTTCTACAGATCTCTGATTGTGAATATTCATTAATCTCTTAGGCCCTATTATCCAAATTGAATATATCACAATATGTGACCTTTTTATTGAAAAATAACATTTATTCTGACCGCCACTGATTATGCACACCGAAGATATCTTTGGAAGATCCATCGACCGACTTTTGTGCAGGGTTAATATACTTGGTGGCTTTTTCATCGACACGCCGCCTCAAATATTCAACATGAAAATATTGAATTCTAAAACACTTTTAGTATCAGCAACTAGCATAGATCCTATACTCGTTGGTATCAGTTGGGAAAGGATTCTATGTATAGACTCAATAGTCACAGAAGAGCTAGAGCAAGGTGCCCTTTTAACCTGGGAAGAAACAGAGGTGGATCCATTAGCATGTCCATGCAAAGTACAGACACTGCTTTTAAAGGCAAGTGAACAACATCAGAAAGGGAAAGTTCAGAACTAACGGGACTGTACAGGGTCTAGCAGCGACCCCATAGCATACCCCATACAATAGCACACCCCATTCAGTACCCACGTTAATGGGCGACTGTGGCCTCCCCTCCTATACTCCCACACAATAATACCGGAATTGGGACGTAATTGGCATCAAACGATCAAATAATGGTCGGGCAGGCATCAATGATTCAAATTGTTTTACTGCTCTGCGTCTCTCCACCTTACGCAATGTCAACGTGGGTGACTCTAAATTGATTTGGTTCGGATGTACGGGAGTTAGGGCGGCACCATGGATAATGTCCGGCTATGTTGATGTAGAGGAGGTGTAGGGGTTGATTCTGGGCTTATGATCGGGGTTACTATCCACTATATTGAACATGGGGAAGGTTTATTGAATATGGGGAAGGTTTATGGATGCCTGCACCATTATATGATGTCAAATTGGTGGTATGCATTTAGAAGTGTAATTATGATACATGTGTATCAATATATAATTGGGACCTGAGTGAATATGCTTATTTATATCATACCAGTGGCATCATAGCTGTATATGCTATTGTATCGCTGTATTTCACGGGATTCCTATTTGGCAATTCCAGCTGTCCTGTAACATTAACTTCACGATCGTATTGATCTGCTACGTTCAATGAATTTGCTTATGACCCATTACTTTTTATAGGTGTGTGCCGCCTTACAACGCACCGCTTGTAGTTTCAATATTTGTCAGGGCGACAAGTCAATGTCAACACAATTAAACAAGGCTTGAATGGAGCCCAGTAGACAGGCCGCATGTTGCACACGGTGAAGCCAGAGACACACCAAGCGAGAAACGCAGCGATTTCCAGAATCGCCAAAACAAAATGGCTTCTATGTGAACTATTATTTCATATTTCACCTGATTATTGGTTCTGAGATGCTAAATTATCGGTGGGAGATGTTACTGTGGAAGAATATCTCACATAGGCCTACATGTCATTTTATGTTGGCGATTCTGGAAATCGCTGCGTTTCTCGCTTGATGTTTCTCTAGATTCACTCTAGGGAACTCGCCTCAGAACCAAGTCGCCCGGTATTCTAAAGGAGAACTGAATAAACCATCAGATTTTTGGAAAATAGATTAGTGGATTTGAAAATTAAATGTTATGACATGTGCCTGAAACTAGAAGTTTATGGTGTTCAGTCGCACATTTTTCACGATTATTACCCTTAAAGATCAAGCCTAGACATATTTAGTAACAAAAATATAATTAAATAGATAAATAAGAGGTAGATCTGATGGTGGAATAACTGACGGACACGGCTTGCCGCCTGCGGAAACCTTGACTCACCCTGACTGTAGATAACAGAGATTAGAGAATGTCTGAGACAAAGGGGTGTGTGCAGGTATTGTGAGTGGGGTGGAGGGTAGTGTGGACAGACCATAACCAGATAACCCTCCCCCCCCCCTGATAACACTGTGTACCTGGGTACAGCCCTGGCGTGTGTGTGTGGGGGGGGGGGGGGGGGCGTATCGCTATCAGTCTGCGGGTTGTGTAGCAGTCAGCCTGGCAGGTTGCGTCAGTCTATGTGCATTCTAATCAGTGATAGCCACTCTTATCTCAACCCTGATCTCATAACATGTATTCACGGTGTATCTGCGGCTTAATCCCATTAGAAAAACCATCCCTGGCTCTAATCCTAGATGTGTATTTGTTCACATGGATTAACTGATATGCTGATCGTGTATTTGTATGGGATTTTAAAGTTGGTCACCCATTGCTAACTTTCCTATATGAGCTTCCCGCTTAGCAAATTTGGTTTAACCAAGAAACCTTTAATGAATAACCCTGTGTGAAAATATAAATAAGATTAAGTGAAAACTGGGATGGGATGTACAAGCCTTTAAATAATATCCCCATTTATCTCAAATTTATTATAAGTAGACAATTTTCTCATAGAAGATAATCTATATAAAAAGATTACACATATGGTTTATCAAATAGACACTTATCTCATCGAAGATGATTTACAAAAATCTTACACATATGGTTTATTAAATCCCATATATTGTGTGCGTAGATCTGTGTGAGTATTTCTGTATCGGTTATAATTCTGAGTAGGTATTTGATTTCCTTAATAGGTGTCAATACAAGGTCACTCTTCATTAACTATGCGAAAACGTTTGGATTCCATTTCAAACCACAACCATGCATGAACGGGAAAAAACCCCAAATTATCTCCCTCTTTTTCAAAATATGCAAATTAAAGCAACGGAAAGTGTAAGTGTGAATGGGCTTCGGAGCCGTTACCGGGAGTCTCTGCGACCGTTGAGCGAACGATGATTACAAGAAAACCATTTGCCGTGCGATGGGTCGTCGGCGGCGGAGAGGTAAAAATCACTTGAGTCCGGAGCAAGCTGATTAGAGCGGGGAGATGACAGGTGGTGGCCGGCGGTGGTGCGGCCGGGGCGGGCGGGGGAGTGGCCGGGCCCGCCCCCTCACCGCCCGCCGACCACCCCGGGCCTCCCACCGGTCGTAGCAGGGACCCAGTGTAGCCGTTTAGGCGGACAATGTGCTGGGCAGGGCTGGAAACGCCCAGATTACAAGCCTGGGAGTGGGTGGGATGAGTTTGAACACAAACATATATACATACTTATACCATTACCACTAAAGACCCCTCTCAGAGTGGAGTCTACCACCCCCCACTGACCGGCGACTCTTCGGGTGAGTCTCGCCAAACGGTCGCTCGTTCCCACAAGTGGTCGGTGGAGTTTGAAAAATGGATCTGCTATCATCGTTAGGAGCAGTGTGTGTCTAATGGTGGAGGTGGGGTCAGTCTATAACCGGAATAACGGTATTCTGTGGCGGGTATCCCACGAGACGATTTGGGGTCTAGATGATTCATTTTGTTGGAAGCCACCTACTAACATTTTTGTACTTTTTGACAATCAGTGCTAACTTTGGGTGAATTTGGTATTAATTATTGAGAGTGATATTAAACTCAGGTTGACTTTATTTTTGGTGAAGTGGGTGGCGGGTGCAAAAGTCATTCGGCGAGCAAACACGAAGCCATGCAGTTTGGCTTCTGACAACGATTTTCTTCGGAATCCCGATTTTACATGATGCCAATGGAAAATCCACTTTGCTTCCAGTGTCCCCCCGGACCCTGCCCATGCCCTTCTCCTGAGGCTTCTGGCCCCTTCTCATGTCCCTCGGAATGTTCCTGGGGACCCTCCCCATGCCCCTCCAAACCTTCCCCTTGTGGCTCCCGACATTCTCCATGTCCCTTTGGATCCTCCCCATGTCCCACTGCACCCTCCCCTTGCCCTTCTGGGCCCTCTCCATGCTCCTCCCCTCCGGTCCCTCCCCATGCCCTTTTAAACCCTCCCCATGTCCCTCCGGACCCTTCCCATGCCCCTCCAAACCCTCGCCTTGCCCTCTAGACCCATCCAATGTCCCTCTGGTCCCTCCCCATGTCCCTCCGGTCCCTCCCCATGCCCCTCTGGTCCCTCCCATGCCCCTACAAATTCTCCCCGCGCCACTCCGGACATTCCCCATGTCCCTCCTGTCCCTCCTCCTGCCTTAAGTCCTTCCCCATGCCTCCAGTCCCTCCCCATGCCCCTCGGGACTCTCCCCATGCCTCGCCGGACTCTCCCCATGTCCGGTGCCCTCCCCACCAGCCGCTGACCACACCATGAGTAAATACTCATTTCCAGCTGCCACCGGGCCGGCCTGACAAATGTGCGCGCAGATTGGTACATTTAGCGGCGACTCGGTCAACACGGGCCGCTCTTATTACACGCGCCGTCTTTGATCTCGCCGACCACTCCTCGCCCGGCCCCGCGCACTGCATTTGTCGGCCGTGACGATTAATCGGGCGAGGAGGAGGAGGCGGGGGGGCCGGCTGACGACGGATTAATAACGCCACCGCCAGATTATCTCCTGATCGCCTTGGATCTGCGAGCCTATAAGGCCTTGAAGCCTATAAGGCCTTGAAGCCTATAAGGCCTTAGATCTGCAAGCCTATAAGGCCTTGGATCTGCAAGCCTATAAGGCCTTTTATTTCCCAAAATTGCATCAGTGCATTTTCCGTCGGCATGTATAAATTCGGCCTAAGACATCAATATATACCATGTTTCTTGCAATTTGATCACCGATTATAATCGGGAAGAATGATGTTGTATACGGGCACCAAGCTGATGAGATTAGGAGAAATGGGAGAAAATGTCCCAGCTGAAACTAGAGCGACCCCATATCACATTCGAGGACATGAAAACGAGGCCACTTGTAACGGGTACAAGAATCTGTAGCATCTCCATTAATGTCCACTAGACGGAGTCAGAGTCGCAGGAAAAGGGTGAATTATATCAGAATACAAATAATTTTTATCCTACCAGGAATATACACGTATCTTAAATTCATAAATCCCCAAATCTTGAACACATAAAGGTGTATTATTACATCAAAATCAACCATCAAGCTTCATATTTTATATTCAAATCCTGAACTTCGAGAAGGATGATGCTATATGAGTGCTTATGCTTTCCCAACCTGCCAGAATATTTGAGGGTATCACAACGTACCCTGAGCCTTCATAATTCCGATTCAAAACGTAAACATTGGCAGCTCAGGCTCCCACAACACACACACATACACCAATCACCAAAGGATGGCATCCAACAGAAACAAATGCCACAGTATTGCCGACATCTCGAAAAGCCTCCACTGCGACCTCTCCACCAATCAGATGCCACTTCCATGTCACGTGATTTACAACCCTGTCACTCGGGTAAACTATCACGCGAGACCTCGTCAGATCTCGCGTGACTGGGAACGCTCACTAGATGGCGTGGTGGGGCGTCTATTCGCTCTTGGGGGAGACTCAGAATTCAGAATTTTTCTGGCAACCCTCCATGTAAAAAAATGAAATATAAACAGAAGCCAACTGTGTTGGTTCACCTAGACGACACCAGAGGGAGTCATGATGGCTGCGGGCATGACGTACTTGTGACGTCACCACGAAATGGCGGCGCTATCCAATGGTTGGATGTTTCTGAGAGATATTAGGGGAGTTTAATTATCGGTAGATACATGTCAAATTCATAAATGATTAGAAAGACAATCAATATAGCTCTGGACACTATGTCTTGGCAGAATACACCTACAATGGATATATGCCCCGACTTTTGTGTAGAAGAAGAGTAGAAGCCAGTTTGAGCAATGATTATTTTCATATATGATTTACGAAAAGTATATATTTCCAAAATGTATTTTGAATCTCGAAGTGGTAAATCTTTTGCATACAACAACTCATAAATCTTCTTTTTTTTTTCTTTTTTTTTTTATAAAACTCTCTTTTAAATAACTGACTGATACTGTATCAAGCAGGGGTTGCATAGCTGGTTTTAAGATGTGCCTGGAGCATAAAGTGGGGCAGGTGAGGAAGGGGGCAGAGGGTGTCAAGGTTCCCCCCCCCCCCCCCCCCCCGCCCTCCTCCACAGGTGTCTGGGCGTGACGAACGCCGCTAGTTCCGCCTCACACCTCCAGACGGCAGCACTCAATTACCCGCCCGTATCGTGTAGGGGGGGGGGAGATAAGGGGGGGCGCCCCCGGGGTATGTGTACAGGTAAGAGGAGGGGTACTGGGGGGGGGGGCGCTAGAGGTCCCGGAGTGACATGAGAGGTACGTCAACAGGTAGAGGCAGAGTGACAGCCCTGCGTGAATACTGGAGAACTCGCTCCGGAATTTACTCGTCCCGAAACGAAGTCAGACCGGAATTTACTCGTCCCAAACGAAGTCGCCCCGGAATTTACTTATCCCGAAACAAAGTCGCCCTAAATTCCTCTGACATCGTTATGGAAATATATACGGATAAATATGAACAAGGGGGGGGGGAGACTTATAAATGGTCACAATCCAAACTAAACTGGTACGTTTCAAGTATTTCTCAGGGAAACGGGGGGAGGAAACAACAGAAAACTTTACCGTTAACCCTAATCCTAAACATAAACCAAACAAGACTTATTCTCTTATATATTCCTGGACTCTATTTGATTGTATGTGTTCTATTTTCTTATATCCCTGAACTCTAATTAATTGTATATGTCCTATTTTCTTATATTCCTGAACTCTAATCAATTGTATGTGTTGTGTCTTGCACGGCACTAAAGCAATGAGACAAACTATTTACAAAGAGGGATTTGTAAGAACAAAGACCAGAATTATTCACTTTGTGAGAAACTCCACTGCGAGGCCAGCACTTAGCCCACCGTTAATTACACTTAAAGCTCATTAAATCCTAATTCTCGCGGCAGAAACACGCAACCTCTGACACTCCTCTTCTCTGACTCTCCACGGCGAATAGTCGTCAATTTGTTCTCTAACTGGACTTGGTCTTTGTAGATCAAAGCCTCTCCAACCCGTTACAGCACAGGAGCGACCTCTGTCGGCATTCTCTGTCAACTCCGCCGCACCGCACTCCAAGCGGATTCTACGCTACTTTGTCATTTTGTGGATTAACAAAACGTAACCTATGTTCTGTATGGAGAACGCCAGACAAGATACAAGTAACAGTATCGAATTTGTCATTCAGAGTTTCACAAAAGCACCATCCTTACCACAACCACCGTACTCTTGCCTTTCTACAGGTATTACGGGATGGCAAAGGGAAGCTATGTATCCTTTATTTTTCCCCAGAGGACCCACCTTAAGTGGTTACAACATCAGTAGAGACCCCTAAACTGATTCCCGTGGTAGAAGGGTTGTTGTGTTGACCCACTGGACAAAACGAGATTGGTGCTCCTTTATGTCGGGCCTTTATCCAGCGCTTGTCCTTTATTCGCGTCCTTTATCCTCGAGTGCCGCAACCGGGAACCAGCGACAATGGCCGCTAGTGGCGACACCAGGCGAGACGCCGGGGTGTTATTGTGTGAGGTGTTTGGAGCCAGTTGGTGGTCTGTATCTCGGTCTGTGTGTCGTCTGTCGGTCTGTCTGTCACTGTCAGACGGGAATAAGGAGAACGTGGCTCCGGTCACTAAAATGAGCAATCTCCCTGAAACCACCTTCATCAGATACGAGGGACATATGGCAGAGTTTTCTCAAGTGTATAGCGGAGAGATGTACGTGTTTACGTTTAGATGAAATGTTTCAGATATTTTAATAAATACCAACGAGTAAAGAGATACTCAGTTTAAATACAGAATGAGTTTATTCATGCGCATTTCAGTTCTTTCAAAAATAAGGACAGTGACCTATGACTTTTAAACCCTAAATCTATAGTACTGTACATTCGTTATATTCTTTGACAGTTTGAAGAAGATTACATGGGTTTTACTATGTGAAAATAAACTTTTTAGAATTTCTATATTCGATTACAGCATTACAATCATATTCATCTCTAAAAATAAATAGCACTTTTCTAGGGGTTTTTTATTGCAATAAAACTGTGTTTAGGTTCGATGATGTTGAACAAAGTAGAATAGAATTATTTTGTACACTTTGTGAGGATTACTAAATGTACGTGTTTGAATGTTTGTTGAAATATTGTTCCCTTGCTGGACCACACTTAGGTACTGTATATACTGACATAGGAATCAGAAAGGCTATAAATCCTAATACAGGCAAAGCATTGAGATGAGTGATACCTTACGGATACATTTCTAGTGAATCTAAATATATCACAGAAATAGAAAATGCCTTACATTCTAGACCAATAGAGCTTAGATTAACTCTCTGGATTCACGAGAATTTAATCCCTTTCATCAAAAGATCATTTTTCATTACCGAAGACAGAAACCACAATCTGACCAGAAGAAAACAGAGAAAAAACACATCAGTGTTTTAGCTCTGTCCCTCAGAAGCACACCTGAGGTGTAAGGAAGCGGCCACTTAACGAGATCTTAGTCCGCGGCTGAAAGGCGAACAAAAGCCGGGAGTAAATCAGGAGAAAATAAATTCGGATTAAGGGAGTGTGGTGCTTAATGGAAAGGTTGATTGATGTGAGGGGTGTGTGTGTTCGCGGGTGGCTGCACCTTGTTAGTCGTTCGTGCGATGCGCGGCTAGGGTAGTTTGTTGGTGCCCTTTTCGTCGGTAGAGCGGAATTCCCACGATGGGATTCATGTATCTCACAGGGTCTGAGACAAATCTTGCTGAGATTCTGTACCCTGTAGAGTGGAATTCCCACGATGGGATTCATGTACCTCTGAGACAAATCCTGCTGAGATTCTGTAACCTGTAAAGTGGAATTCCCACGATGGGATTCGTGTGTCTCACAGGGTGCTTGTCTGAGATAAATCCTGCTGAGATTCTGTGCTCAAACACAATGTCCTTGTCTAATTTGTAGGGTTCCATTCGCCTGAGATATGTTTCCCCCTGCAATTGATGGCGACATCTACCCCTAAAAAGGAACATAATCTCATGAGCGTTAGCGTATCAGAAGCAATAATGAGATGAACTATGAAATTATAGCTCATATACATGACATTTTGTGTTGGCGATTTTGGAGATCTCAGTGTTTCTCGCTTGGTGTGTCCCCGGCTTTACAAAACACAGCCCTCACTCCACCAGCACCACTCGGCCGCCCCGCCACGCCTCCCGCCGCCCTCCGCCCTCCCCATGACGGCGTGCACTGCAGCACGTCCCGTCACCCTGCTGACGGCGTGCACTGCCGCACGGCCCGTCAGCGCGAGCCCCGCCGTCCCCGTCCTCCCCCGTGCACCTCCCGGAATGTAAACGCGTCCCCTAAACGAGTAATCATTAAGACAGGGGGCTGATCCGGGCCGACCTCAGCCCCTCCCCCGGAATTGGCCTTTACAGAAGAGTCAACAAGCCGGCGACAGATAGGAGGGGTGTGTGAGGGGTGGAGGAGGCTGCACCTTATTTCCATAGACCACACAGGGACCGCCCAATACTAAACACCGCATTAGCATTCTAGCCCGCGGCTACTCGTCTCCACGGGAGGATCCGTCCCCGACTCACCGGCCACGCACACACTCACAGGAGCCTGAGGGGGTTCAGGGACGGCCGGGGTAAGTCACCCGGGGGTGGAGTTTATTGGGGCTCTGTTTTATGGCAGGTATCAGCTGGGGGTGTGGACTGGTGATGTCCTCTGGATGTCCTCTGGATGTCCGCCCTGCACCCTGTGTACCGGGAGTGGGGCGCGTAGAGCCCGCCTGACGCTTTGTAGCGTCACTGGACGATGTTCCACGCTTGACGCTTTGTAGCGTCACTGGACGATGTTCCACGCTTGACGCTTTGTAGTGTCACTGGACGATGTTCCACGCTTGACGCTTTGTAGCGTCAGTGGGCGATGTTCCACGTCTGACGCTTTGTAGCGTCACTGGGCGACGTTCCACGTCTGACGCTTTGTAGCGCCACTTGGCGATGTTCCACGCTTGACGCTGTGTAGCGTCAGGGGCGATGTTCCACATCTGACACTTTGTAGCGCCACTTGGTGAAGTTCCACATTTGACGCTTTGTAGCATCACTGGGCAATGTTCCATGTGCGACGCTTTGTAGTGTCACTGGGCGATGTTCCATGTGCGACGCTTTGTAGTGTCACTGGGCGATGTTCCACATGTGACACTTTGTAGCGTCACTGAACGACGTTCAACGGCTGATGCATTATAGCATCACTCGGTGATATTCAATGACCTGTCGCTTTATAGCGTCACTTGGCACTGTTCCCCGCCTGGCACTTTGCAGTGTCATTGAGCAATGTTTCCCAGCCTAACATTTTGTAGCGTCACCGGACAACATTCCATAATTCAACTTTGTTGCATCACTGGATGTTGTTACGCAGCCTGACACTTTGTAGCATCACTGGGCTCCATTACCCTGCGAACACTTTGTAGTGTTGCTGAGTTCCATTCCCTTCCTGACGCTTTGTAGCGTCACTCGGCCCCATTTCCCGGCTCACACTTTCTAGCGTCACCGGGCGCCGTTCCCTGACACTTTGTAAAATCACTGGGCGCCATTCCTCGGCCTGACGCGTTGTAGCGTCGCTGGCCTCCATCCTGGTCCTGACGCTTTGTAGCGTCACTGCGCGCTGTTCCCCACCTGACGCTTTGTAGCGTCACCGTGCTCCATTCCCCGGGCGCGCGGCACCAGAACGCCCGGCGCCCACGCCTGCGTCTCCCGTGAGGGACGCGGGGCCCGGACGGTGCCCGGATGTCGGCTCTGAGCGGCGTCTCCGGTCGCTGGGACGCGGCAGGCGGGGAGGACGGCGCCACCATGCGGTTAGGCCGTGCGGGAGAATTCCCGCCTGATCTCAGGCCCAGTTCTCGCAAATTAACGCGCGCATGAGACTTTAGCGAGACAGAAACGAGACCCAGGAGAGACTGTGAATAAATTAGCGCCATTTTAGAGAGTCTCGCGAGGTTTTCAGAAGAATTCTCGTTAGCTTTAAAATGGATGCCACCAGACATGTGGAAACATATGCTCCGGGCTGCAAAAACCGGTGCATACAGAAAAATAAGTACATATGAAAAAAATAGTGGTCGATAGTGTAAAAATAAAGGTGGATAATAAATACAATATAGACTGGTTTCAGATAAATGCATTGGTATGCTCCTCGGAGTTGTCCCTATGCAATATCCTCCCATGGTTTGGGTATCACTACGCACCAACACTCGAAACATACACCTGCTTGTACCCGACACCAGTCAATATTGTATATTCATCAGGGTTTTCTAAGTGTGCTTTATGTCCTAAGCTCGGTGCTTTGCAGTTGACCATACGACGTGACCTCTCCTCAACAACATGCAAAACACCCTCATCTGAGTATCGCAATATGCATTTTATTCTCCCAGGTGGGTGCCTGGAAGCTTTATAGCCTTCTCTAAATGCCTTTGTTCTTAGCACTGAGGAGATTTCCCTCTCGCACCACTTCCTTGACGGCACCCATCTTCTCGGGTTCTCTATGGAACTCACCTGCTGATCATCGTCGCCCATTAACAATTATTTGCATTTTACAGCTCCAATTCAAGATTGTAAACTTTTACGGGCTGCCTTTCAATACGGAGGCATCCGTGGATGTATAAATATATCCTCGGTTATCTTAGTAAATTGCTGACACTATTGGACTTCTTAGAGCTCCTTGGAAATGCCAAGATGGTACTTGATGTGGGGAGAAATCAGCATTTTATATACCCCTGGTGGTATTGTCCACATTCTGTACGCCTCGTTTGGGAGATGGGACTACTTTCTGATCTCACCACTGAAGACGCGTACTCTTCGTCGACTTGACGCCTACTTAGTAATGGTGGATTCTCCTCTTGAGTTGTCTATACTTCATTGGTATAGAATCCAAGACCAAAAGTTGCAATACCGTTACATATATATATGTCTATCTCTGAGTATTTGTACATACATATACATATAATTATTGTATCGTTGCACATGTGTATCTATCTTTTAGTATTTGTACATACAGACACACAACACATGTTTATGTGTGTCCTCCTCTAAGAACTTGTACATACACTCATGATACAGACACACATATTTGATCAGTATATGTTCATACATGTACACACACATATATCTGTATATTCGCTCAGAATTTCAGAAATGCTCGTTGACTTTATATCCTGAGTGAGCTGTTATAGATATACCCAAATGTTTACATCCATAATTGCAACGGTTTTAAAACTCAAATGGCATGTTTCCAATGAGCAAAGTTATGATTTCAATGATCAAAATGTCACATCTAGCAAATGATCAGTATATATATGGAGAAAGGGCGAACTTGAGGAATCTACTTATGGTAGCTTAGTTCGCATATTTTAATGTCTATGAACATGTGATATGCATATATTTACATACATACATATATAGGCTACACATTCATATTGGTGAATACATTTCCATTTACGTGTGTGCGTGTTTACGATGGCAGATCTTCTCTTTTTTAACCTTATCAGATAAGATAATATCTTAGGAATGTGAGGAATGTGATACTAAAACCACGTGACCTTGGTTGATCGTCCTCAAACTACGTATGCGCGAGTTAAATAAACCTAGCGGCCACACTTGAAACTAGTGTGTACCTGCAGCGTTTGTTTACAAACAACACAACCACAGTCACAAATCTCAGTGCAAGTGTGTTTATCATGCCTTGAATTGTCTTGAGGACAACAATGTGGTTTGGTACTATAAACCTGTAGCCTTGTAGTGGGACCGCTTTATGGCAGGGGCCTGTATACAGCAGATGAAGAGTTGACAAACTGTCACCAGTTGGTCTCATCCCTTGCACTTTACGACAACCTTTACGACAACCCATGCTCAGCGTTCTCGTGAATAATAAATCAAACTTTTAGTCGTAGGTGTCGACGTAGTGTGATAGGTCCAGGAAGGTCTGGAGGCATTCCCCTGGTGAATCATAGAGATACCTCAAGGCATTTACCCGGTTAGTCCTGAAGATGCCTCCAGGTATTTTTGGAGTTGTCTTTACCTTAAATGCCAAATTCAGAAGAAATAATTCATATAGTTTCATATTTGTGTCAGTATTTATATAGAACGTCCTGACCATGCTGTACAATTCACAGAATTCGATGGTTATTTACAGTTTGTACGGACTGAGGCATTTATGCCGAGTTCCGTACAAACTGTAAATAACCATCGAGTTCTGTGACTTGTACAAGCATGGTTGGACGTTATATATTTACTATATACACTGTACCCGAAACTTTTTTTTAAATCATTAATTTCATCAAGCTTATCAACCAATATCTTAATAAACGTGTATGGCAAGGTGGTCCGTATTTTAGTGTACGGACCAGTGGTCCGTACAGTATTTTTACGTTATATGGCGAAACGGTACGTATTTACAGTATATGCGGCATGGGTATATAGTAAAATTGATGACAATGTTTACCATTGTGGGTAAAAATACCGTAGGCAATTAGGCCTACACCCAGGGAGCATAATCGGCAGGTGGAAACGCCATAGAAGGCCCACCACGTTAGGCCTATATCAGGCGAATAACAAACGTTGATATTTATCTCCCTTCCCAGCAGCGGAAATCTCGCGAGATTTCCAGTGCAGAATCCTTCAGTAACCCGGATGACCGGAAGTATCGAACTCTCATTGCAAGCGAGAAGTCGTTGTGATCTCTCAGATCTCGCCTCGTTTTCATTAAATCGCTATCTGCGAGTGGTGTCTGGAGTGGGTGATCTATTGTCGCTCACCTCCTTAGGCCTACTATACTCAAGACGTGTATGTGCCACTTGGACCCCCACCATCGGGTCCAGTCTCACTGCACGGACCCCTCTCTGGGAGATAACGCAACTCGAGAGTACAAATATCTCCAAGTAGCCCTCTTTTTCTTGGTGTTTTGGGCAATCACGTTACGACGTAATATACCTGTTTGTTTACCGTAGCCAGCTTTCTCTTTTAGAAGCGCTATATCTGTATTTGTATGAGATTGTGTAATGGTTTCTATCCCAGTTGTTCTGTTTTTGCGCAGAAACATGACATTCATCTATGTGATTTTTAGATAACTAATGAATTTCATACACAAGAGGAAATGGGGGAGAAATCGCATGATATATTCTGTGACTTGTTTGCCTGACAATGTCTTACTTCAATTATGTTTTGTTGTCATGCAAGAGAAATAACAGATTTCCCGAATGCAAATGATGAAAACCAAAAGTAAACATTGAATGCACAGTAAAACCCCGCGTAGGGGGAACCCTCCGTTCCGGAACAAACTGCCTCCTTGTTCCAGGCAAGATCCGTACTAAAGACACGTATAATTATTATCTAATTTTCGTTGTAACCATTCTAATGTTGACTGTGAACTAATTATCTAATTTTCGCTTGTTCCAGGCAAGACGCGCACTAAAGACAAGTACCGCGTGGTGTACACCGACCACCAGCGGCTGGAGCTGGAGAAGGAGTTCCATTACTCGCGCTACATCACCATCCGCCGGAAGTCCGAGTTGGCGCAGGCGCTGTCGCTCTCCGAACGCCAGGTGAAGATCTGGTTCCAGAACCGCCGCGCCAAGGAGCGCAAACAGAACAAGAAACGTGACGAGGCGCTCGGCATCAAAACCGAACGCGTAGACCCACTTCCGCTCATGTCGCCGCTAGGGGGAGGCTCCGTCGGGGGGCACTGTGATTCCGGCCCGCAAGGAGTGGGTCACTGCGGCCCACAGGGACAGATGGGCCCGCTAGGAGGAGCTGGTGGTATGGGATTGTCACCGGTGGGACCAGGTGACCAGATGTCAGGAATGCAGCCTGGTACCGCCTCACTCTCCTCCCACACTCCTCCCATGTCCACACACTCCCCCCCGATGTCTGGACACCACTCATGACAACCAAGCGTCATGGCGGACTCAATGTGGGCGTGAACGTAAATCGGGATGCAGATTGAAGACAATTGAAATTAATTAATCAATGCTCCCGTCATATTTTTTACTCGCCCAGAAGCACAAAGACTTCATACGTCATCAAAACATGACTAGCCGCTGATTCCTGGCGTGAGGAGAAGGTAAACACGTTTAATTCTGGATGACAGACGCAAAAGCAGACGACTTTTGACAAAAGGCGCGCTTTTTATCGTCGGACACTCGTGTACAGAGTACATGCATTCCAATGTGTCTTATTGTACACTATTGACTTTTCTAACGGCAGGATGCTATGATTTTACTGTAAATAATTGTTTTGATCTTGCAAGCTATTGACCCTGATAATTTAAATAATGAGTGTATTTTGGTTGTGCTTGCCATTGGCACGTATATACCTCAGATGCTTGTAGACTGTGCTGTGTTGTTGCTAGCTCCTCCGTGGAGCATGGAGTGCTTACGACCTCCAAGCAGATGTTTCGTCAGTAGTATTATACATGAGGGGTTATACCCGAGGTACATTAAGGAGTTAACTATGTGTACTCATTGAGGCACCAGGCATCGTCATGTCAGCTCTGGTCCATATCGCTCTTATCTACCCCTAGACCGAGACACTGAATAGGCTCAGGCCATGGAATAATAAGAGATCCGTACCCACTGAAAATATGCCATGAGCTTTCGCTGTGCAGTAATCTCACGGGGCAAAGCCGAGTGAGATTACTTAACAAACCAAAACTGACGGTGTATTTTCAGCAGCAATATATTGAGTGCGGTTCAAATGTTAGCTCATTTCTATTTCTGACTAATTGGCTAATGTTTGGGACATCATCTCCCATTGAGTATTTTTTATAATACTCCATGGGCATTGAGTATGAGCTCCCTATATTAAGCCTATGAGAGAAAATAATGCACGTGAATGATTATAGAACTGTAGGCATAACGGCACATAGCCTACCCTGTATGGACGCCGCCATTAGCCACTGAAGTCGAACATATAGTGACTTATGAATTATAAATGAGGAAAATAGCACGGAGTTCAACCCCCCACTGGTGGCGGCGTCTTGCGGGTCGCATTGGAACTCCCCGTGATGCCCCTAGCGGATGGCTGGGGGAACAAGGTAGGCTATGTGCCGTATGCAGAGAGTATGAACCGGAAGTATTTCCAATGACCCCAAGTGGGACGCAATATGGCCGCTAGAGGGTCTGCAATATAAAGTTACTGAGCCTTTGATTCGTTGCAACTATAAACCCTCTTCAATTTCTTCCTCTGTACACCCTACCTCTGGCAGATAATATACAGGGGCATTGTTTAGTGTGTATATATATATAAATATACATAGATCTTTGTATATATCAGTGATCTGGTGCATGTTCAGAACCCTTTCAGTTTACTGAGACGGACCTACTTTTGTACATCAGTTTATGTGTTAATGTCCAACCTCCGTTTTATTTCTGAATGTCCAAATTTATATGTTTAAAACCATCTATTTTGGTTAAGTTGAGCAACACATGAAATATTTGTCCATATGAGGATATACTTGTATTTCAGCAACCAGTGTAGGTAGCTGCTACTGCATTTTTTGGAGAATGGAACCATGAAAAATATTCCATGTTAAATTAATTTTGTACTTGAATTTATGATTCTGGAAAAAAGGTAAATAACACTTTTTTTGGTATCGAAATGACATTTAACTACAATATCTCAATTGCAATGTCAGAAAGTATGACTTTATTTCAAAATTCCAAGAGAGAGAGAGAAAATCAGTCCTAACTGAATTATAGTTATATCATTCACCTTCAACAGCTGTGGGGCTACTAGACTTAAAGCCTATGCCACAATATCCTATGAAGGAACTGCATCGAGATCCATAGCCGCTGAGAATACGTCATGAGTTTGGTCGCGGAGTAATCTCATGAGGCAAAGCCGTGTGAGATTACATAACATACCTAAACAAATAGCGTATTTTCAGCAGCTAAAAATCGAGTGCAGCTCAGATTTTTATCTCACCCCTATTACTGACTTATCGGCTAACATATGTGACATCATCGCCCATTGAATATTATTTTACAATACTCCATGGGCGTTGAGTATGAGTTCCCAATGTCCATTGGGAAAAATACCAGGGGTGAGATAAAGACTATAAACCCACATTCACTTTGAGATTTGAGACCACACCATGACTCAGTGGACTTTCCATGTTCTTGTTTTTTTTGTTACACATATCTTGTCTTGGTCTGAAGAGCTGCAGCATTGGACTGTGTTCTTGTCAATCTATGATTAAATGTTCTATAGTAGAAGTTAAGAAAGTAGAGTACAAAAGTCAGTTGTCTGTCGCCTCACTGACTTGTACAAAATGGCCGGACCGGAAGCCGTTTACTTACCAACCTCCACTTACGAAGAGTTCCTAAAATCCAGCCTGGGGCCCGATCCATAAAAAATCTCATTGAATAAGTACTCAAAGTCCAAGTAAACCAATAATATTTGACTTAAGCATAGTTCTCTTAAACATATAACGCCTTTATAAGAGAACATTGGTTATTTGGATTAAATGTCAAATTTATTTTGTTGATATTTCAATGTTAATCCGAAAAATGAGAAATATCTTTTGTAGAACAGGCCCCAGGCTTCGATATCGTCCAAAAATCTCGTTGAGACGCGTATATACCCAAACCTCGCGCGTCGCGAGATTTGGACGAGTTCTCACCGGTTCTCGCGGGTTCTCGTGAGTTCACGCGTGAGTTTATGGCAGCGTTGCGTGGCTGTAAACGGCGATCCGGTGCCGGCTTACTACTATTTGTCTAGGTGCAATAAAGCTATTCCCTGCTCATTCTGTGCCCTGCTTCAGGGACCCTCCAGATCTCGAGTAGAGCCGCATACACTGTCCCCGTGTGTGCGGCCTGCCTGCCTTACTTGTGATCAGACAGAGCCGTATCAGGATGTTCTCATTGCCTTGTGCGGCCTCTCGCCCGCCGCACCAGGCCCCCTGTATACGGGAGGGATCCGTCTTATCAAACAGCCCCCACCCTTATCTCTCCCTATCTGTGGAAGGGAAGGAGGAGGGGGTTGCTACGGAAAGGATATATATATATATTAGAGGAAAAAACCCGGGCCTGTTATTTTTTTTAATGTTAGTCTCAACTAGCTCACAGGGACCCAAGTCCTGGGATTCTGCTTATCAGTCTAGCTTTCCTTTTATATAGCTTGCCCATTTTATTTGGCCATGTTTATATTTTATGCAGGACCGTTCTCTAACAGACTTATACTAGCCTGTCGGTTCTTTAGAAGATAAGAAAAAAAGAAGCTAAGTATATGTATAGGTAAATAACTTTATATAAGTCAGGTAATTGTGTATATACATGCGATGTGGGTCATATGAAGTACCTCTCTTTTTTCTCTGTAAGATCTGTTATCTTTTATGTATATACATACACTAGATATACACATTGTTGTCCTGGTGTGGGCGTCACTGGAGCCGACGCGATGTGATTGGCTGTAAACTGTCACGTGATCAAAGATAACGATCACGTGACAACACCCTTGTTTATGATAATGTGTTGAGTATAGTTTGTCTTCCATTAAATACTCAGTTTGAGTTCAGTATATATGGATTGATTTGAGCCTAATTTCGTCAGCAAGCATATTTTTTGCAGAAGAAAGGGGGACTTTTAGTTGTTAATGTGACTGCTTCATATAAACAAACAATACATTGCGCTCAGGAGCGTTTTATTGACCGAAGAAGTATTCACTATCAATTATTGCGTCATATTCACTGGAGCATGAATATTGACCACAGAGTAACAATTATTGCGTCATTTTCACTAATGCATCAATATTGAACCGAAAAATGTATTGTTGAAAGTCTATAAATAGAACCATGTGCATTAGTTGCAGGGCTTGCATAGACAGACATATAGGCCCTAGGTACATATATGTATTCTTGCCAATTGTTGTTAATTTATTGCATACTATGCAGTTCTTTAGTTATATAATGTAGATGTTGAAGTGTACATAGTTTACTGATGCCAGGATGACAATATGAAAGCAAATAAAATACCTGAAATGATTTGAAAAACTTGTTCATGTTATATATTCCCTCGTCAGTGTAATGCCAGTAGGCATATATTGCCTAGACAGTTGTTGTAGAGAATAATGGATACTAAACAGTGTAATATGATAAGAATCGATAAGGATAAGATATGATACTTCAACATGTTACCTAAAGTGGGAAAACTGACTTGGCGTATACTCTGTGAATTGTTACGAACTTATGGACTATAGTCCTGAGTGTACAATCAAATGCAGCATTTGTAAAAAAAATATTTTCGAAAATTAAGCTGATAGAATTCAAGAGAACTTCATAAATAATACATAACAGAACTTTTCAGGCTTAAGATTTGAAAATTGTGGTGCCACCTGTCATTTTATGAAAGAACTTTGGCCTGAGGTCATATTTCTGAATGAATGACTGACTTTATAAATAAGCAAGAAAGACTTGATTTTCCTTCAGTCCTATCTCTGTCAATAATCAGCATAGATACTTCAAATAAAGAGTAATTTTGAGATGAACCACCACAGAATACAATTGGCAGGTCATCTTTTTGATTAAATGTTATCTAATGGTAATCATTGGCAGTTTCTATCTATACCGTATGCAAAAATGCAATATCAGAAAATCACGTTTTTAGGGCTCTTTTGGACTCTTTGTCATCTGTCATAATGCTCCTGTATCTCAGGAAATATCTACCACAGCCTGACAATATAGGTATCATTTTAATTTCTTGAAATAGCTAGGAAGATAAGATGTTTATTTCCATTGGTCATTGTGATAGATTTTTCATTAGATCACTGTGAAGACAGGAAGGTAACATATTTTAGTGTTTTTTTCCAATGTTCAATATACGACAGGAAAACTTAACCACAACACAGGTATATCAGATATATATCAATAAAGAGGCCTAAGTCTTAGCTTTCTAACGATGTTTTGTTTATAAAAATCGCCCCGTTATTCACAGCTCGACAGTGCTTTGCCATTTTCAAGTTAGAAATAACAAGTTTTTTGTCCCATATTAAACGCTCAGGACTAGCAAATACTTGCCGCGATGCTGTTGGGCAGGACGGGTGGATTTACTAGTCTGTGAGTTCACAGATAAAACACCCTTTAAAATACACCTTGAAATGATTTAGATTCATAAGAATTTACCTGTAATCCACGTTTGAAGTCTCATGTAGGTATGCAGAGTTGGACTGTCCATGCTGATTCGCCTCCATACAATAACATGCAGCCTCAATTTCATATTAGTAATGATGAGTGTCAAAGCGGGCCGTACATGTCACACTGGGCGGTACATCATTCTTTTTTATCACAGTGAATATGATTTATCTCCGATATACTGAGCTAAGACAGATATGCAGAGGTGTATAATAAATGTGTATATAACTAGAATAAACACAAAGACATTTCTAGGATTAAGAGACTTTATAACAAAACTTCATACCTCATATTTTATTAAATCAAGGATAAAATACTAAAGCTTTTAATTGATATTTTACTATATACCAATGCCGTATATACTGTAAATACGCATCGTTTCGTCACATGATGTAAATATACCGTACAGTACAGCAAATTACGGTACACGTTAACTTAAATATCAGTTGTTTATCAGATTAATCTTATTTTAATTACTCCTGATGAAGGTTAATTAATTAACCGAAACGTCGAGTGTTTTATGAATCATTAATTATCCATCGCATTGATCTGACTGTATCTCATCTATTTATCATTAATGAACTACATTGATTTAAAAAAATTTCGGGTATATGTAAAACGACCTACCATGCTTGTGCAAGCCACAAAACGAGATGAGAATTTACGGTTTGTACGGAACGAGGCGTTAACATAGAGTTCTGTATGAATTAATTATTTGATAATCAATTAAATAAATAATTGAATTAATTGTTTAATATTATATACCTATGCGAGTAGCCCCTATACAGTAGACCCACCTAACGACCACCCCGCAATTACGGGCATTCTGAGTCAGTCCCAAACTTTTCCCCCCTGTTCTATGTTTACAAAACGCTCAGTAATACGAGCACCTCGCTATTGCGACCGCCACGCCTCAGGACCCCTTATCTTAAATCCCCAATGTCAAATTTGCTCTCACTAATACGACCAGCTGTATGTCCCTGACCAAGAATTCTGTCGATTGGCAGTGTGAGTTAAAGGGGAGATGGTAATAGACTATGAGTGTGAAGGACAAGTAGCAAGTTTGCTATGATATATTCCTATATACCCATTATTGAACTAAATAGAGTTACATACCGGTGCTGGGGGGTGCATTAAAAATAAGTTATGTGTCGAGGTTGACGTTTTCGTCCCGCTCTCATGTTTTTTGTCCCGCTCTGACGTTTTTGTCCCGCTCTGATCACGTGATACAATACAGCAGCAGGACGAAACAATAGCTGTTGTGGTTACTCGATAAGGGTGGTCACTTGCTTCGGAACAGTTTCAGGTAAAGAATTAAGCATTTTTATCGATATTTGAAGGTTTATAGGAGTAGGGAAACCAAGTACCGGTAAGCAAAAGTCAAAGTTACTCGGTAAGGCTTGGGCAGTAATTTTTCCAAGCCTTACCTCGTAACTTTGAACTTTTGCTCACCGGAACATTGTTTCCCTCTATTCCAATATACCCATAAGCGAACTAACTAGAGTTACCGCTGCTGGGGGGTGTAATAAATATAAGTTATGTAGCGAGGCTGACGTTTTCATCCTGCCCTGACATTTTCGTCCCGCCCTGACGTTTTCGTCCCACCCTGACGTTTTTGTCCCGCCCTGATCATGTGATATCATACAACGCTGTTATTGGCTAACATTGTATATTGACAATGGCCACGCCTACACATCTTATCGAAGAAAAACCAATGGACATATTTCATATAAAAACATTAAACTGACAATCAATAATACAAATATTGATAATACGATGATTAAAACACTTACCTGTAATGGAGCAGACACGACTATGACAGGTTGCAGTAAGTCTAAAAAATGTAAACCAAGGAAATCAGTGAGTGAAAAACATACAAAAAAAAACAATGCAAACACTATATATTGATATTTAAATCATTTTCATAATTTTGAAATTTATATTGAATGATTAAACAAAAAATAAAGTGATTAAAATTTGTACGAAACTAAATAGAAAAGGTTCAAACTCGCTCTGCATTTGAATGTACATTGGGGTCTGCTTTTTCACAATGGCAGAAGCTGCTAAGCTTTTCGAGATAGATCTAGAAGAAACTGACTTATTGATTCCTGAAAATGATTCCGGAGGAGAGAAAAGTACAGAAGATATAGCAGAAGAAATGTGTGATGATTGGGACCCGCTCCATAACTACAATCAGAGTAAGAAAAATGTAGAAACACAAAAAAAGACAGGACGCAACATTGCCGCATTCCTTAGACACTTGGAAGTGGAGCACAAGGAAACCATAGCGATCGAGTCACTAGAACCAGTCCAGCTTAACTATTACATGGGAACGTACTTCATTAATACGAGAAATACCAGGATCACTGTCTGGCATATTTCCAAGTTTCAAACGCTTCCTTGACTCGAAGAAATATTCAGAAAATATCACAACATCTGACGAGTTCAGGACCTGCCCAGAAGTACTTGTGTCACGAAAGAAAGAACTGAAGAGTCTAGGCTTCGGGAACAAACCAAACAAGGTAAGAAAATATATTTTAAAACCATGTTATGTGCTTCCAAAAGTTTTAGATATATTTCAGAAATAGTGAATGCCATGTTTTATTAAAAAAAATTAATATATTGTTATTTTTTCCTATATTTTCTCTAAAAGGCAGACGCTTTGACACCAGCAGACGAAAAGGAAATTTGGAACTCAGGAGCTTTTGATAAATCCACTCCCATAGGTTTATGTAACGCTATCTGGTATCTGACAACAAAGTGCCTAGGAATGCGTGGACAGCAGGAGAGCCGTCAATTGTGTTGGGGGGATTTAAAGATTGGCGAGGATGACAGGGTCATTACTTTCTACGAGAGAACAACAAAGACGCGTCACGGCGACCACAAGACATCTCGTTCTTTTTTGCCGACAATGTGGAAGAATCCTGCAAATAATGTGCAAATTGACAGATGTCCGGTAATGTTGTTAGTTCCGGATTCGCCATTCTATCTTTGCATTGCGAGGTTGGGTTCTCTCAACAGGCAATAGGTCATAATGAACTATCAAAGATCATGAATCGATGAGGGATGGGGAGTTAGCTCAGTGGTTAGAGCACTGGACTTGTAACCCCAAGGTTGTAAGACTTTGTGGGTTGGAGTCCCACCCCCAGCAGTGGTAGATTTACCGCTATAACAAAGGCCATCTTCCTCATACCATGCCTATGTGGTGTGGGAAGTAAAAGAACTCTCACCTTGGTAAATGTGTAGGGGTGAGATTTCTACCTGAATTCATCACATAGATTCGATCCCCACCCTAGTGGTGTAAAAGAACCTTGAGAAAGTCTGGAAAGGACCTATAATTGTTGACTGGACGTAAAACCAAACCAATGAAACAATGTGCAGAAAAATCAGTAATTTCTGGGAAACGGATAACTAATCATTCTGTCTGGAAAACATAGTGCACTAATTTACTGCATGTGGGTGTTCCACCTAACCTAGTAGCTCAACTTAGCAGGCACAAGTCGATTCAATCCCTTCAACATTACACAAGTGCCTCTATGGAACAGCAGGAAGCTATGTACGGGGTTCTGAATACAGGAGAACAGGGATATAACCTACCGTCGCTGTCTGCTCCTGTTGCAAACGACTCTGTCGTCCAGGTTAGCGAATACATTAAATCCATATTGTGAAGAAAGTCCAATTTACACTTTCCAAGTTCTGAGTTGCTGTGAATAATTTGTTTGTAAATAATCTGTGTGAATAATCCATGCACATTTTCCTTTCGTTTTGCAGAAACTTGTCTATTTCTTTAATATTTCCTGTGTATTTGTTTATGTGTTTCAACAGATCAAAGAGAGGGAATCAGCATCGAAGCCTGTCTGTACTACAGCAAAACGTCCAGTTTCGTCTTCACTTGGTCCTACTCCAGCGAAAAGAGCATTGTTGGCCATAGAAGATTCTGGAAAGATATGTAAAAAGAATAGATGATTAATATATATGTAAAATGCACCAAATAACTCATGACAAAACAATAAATTCCAGTTCATTAAAACTAGTCTATACATTTACATTTTGCAGTCCCCAGTTCTAATGCAGGAGGTGTTAGCCGATTTGGAAAAAGACGAGTTCCAGTTAAGGGTCAGCTCCAGTGACAGAATGAGTTTCGAAAGAAGTTGCATTGACCTCATCGATGGGTTCCAGTCATCTAATATGGTCAAATGCCAGGAGTTGGTCAAAGGATTGTTATCGGGAGCAAATATGTCAGGTTGTACAATTAACATTAACATAGAGTTGTAAAGTAGATAGATATCGCCTAATAAATACATAGGTTTAGATGTGTTACTGTCTGACACAATACAGTGTCGACTTTGATGTGGACAAAAGAACCACAAAATATTGCGTAAGCAAGTTTGTTTGTTTGTTTGTTTGTTTGGGTAGTTTAACGTCCAATTTATCCAATTGGACTTACTTTGGGTTTGACTGAATATATGAGATGAATGTAGGTAGAAATGCCACACCTACACATTTACCGAGGTGTGAGTTCTTTCACTTCCCGCACCACATAGACATGGTATGAGAAGGATTGGCTTTTGATACAGCAGTAAATCTACCACTGCTTGGGGTGAAGGAGAAAAGTGGCTGCATTGGGACTGCAATCAGCAAAGCCTGACAACCTTGGGATTACAAGTCCAGTGCTCTTCACCCAATCATTGCTTCCAAGATGCTCAATTATAGGCAGGAGATATTCCTATGAAACAATATCTCACATACACGCCAATTTGTGTTGGCGATTCCAGAGATCGCCGCCTTGACTCTCTTGGTGTGTCTCCGGTATAACCTTAACCCTAAGCCTAACTGGATTTTTTTTAGAATCCACTGTTTTCTTCGCCTAAAACAAGCACTAAGAAAGAAACTGATGAGTGTTTGGTATGTGTCTCCGTTCGCCATCGAGTTTGGGGCGTGTAGTAATATGAACGAGGCGATAACCGAGTAAATATTTCGAAGTGCTTCCAATGAGATGGTGAATGGGGACTAAACACGCAAATATTGCTGATTTTATCTTAGCCTACAAATATTTATCTGTTCATCGCCCATTGAGTATGGGTTACTGTACTCGCAAGCCTGTTGAATACGACTTCCTAATGCTTAGCCTATGGACGTTTATACCAGGCTAAGGTAGTTAGTAAAAACTGAACGAGAGTTAGTAGTGTGAGTGTTTATTGCACGACGGGCAGGTCGCGTTACTGCGCGAGGTGTTAGTCGAGCACAGTGAGTAGCCAAACTGACCGGAGTGCGATAAACACTAACACTACTGACTTGAGTTCAGTTTAGTATTTCTCCTACCCCATCTGCAATAATTCATTCGTTACCATCGTACAGTAAATAACTCTTTACTGCACACTGGCCCCAATCCAGTCAGCCAATGTTAAGCCTATAGCGTATTTTTTTATTTGGGGTAGGATAAAGACATGTATGAAACAATGTCTTATCCACAGGTATGTCAGTTGGGGTCAGGGAAAAAAGCGGAAATATTTTCATGCGGATTTTTCTGCCTAAGAGAGACTGGGAAAATTTGGATAATATGTCCTCATCGGCCATGGCATGGGGCTGAGGATCTCTCTGGAGGTTCAAACCACTGTTTTCTTGGCGTAAATGAGGCTGAATCAATATTATCTTTGTTTGACACAAGTTAGAGAAATCCCATATACTGAACATGAAAAAGTGGATTTCCATGAAAAAATGGAAAACTGACATCTCTGTATCCATAAGAATCTAAAACCCTAGTCGAGTTCTCCAAAACGAGTTGAGTTCTCCTGACAACTACGGGACGAGTTCTCCCATAACCGTGTCGACGTGACGGTTGTAGACTGTCTACGGTGATAATGTGTGTCTAGTCTCCGCCGTTAGTCTCCGTCTCCGCCGTTTGCAATGTTTAAAGCTATCAGAGGCAGTCTGGCTGCCCACTGTCCCAGCTCGACAGACACAAAACCCTCAGCCACATCAGAAAGCGGGATACACTCTCCTAGCACGTAACAGGTAGTAACAGTAAGTCACCACCCACATACCCCGCACCCCCCAGCATAAGCCGGCATGAATTTTATGACAGTCTAATCGATTATTCAAATCGGCTTTTTGTCCACCCCTTTACACCGAAGATACTATCTGCCGCCATTAACCAATTCGATGTGCTTTATTCTACACTCTCCGGGCCCAAATGACCAACTCCCGGTGCCGTATGAATGCCGGGGGACCCTTTGTCCGACAGAAGGCCCGCCGAAAATCATTCCTTTCTCCACCTAAATGCCAGATCCATTAAGGGGAGTGCCCCGCTTGGTTATCTCTGCTTGGAGAGCGACGGGTACAGCGTTTAGTTCGGAACGCTGCCACGGGGCGGCGCTGTGGCTCGGGGGCGTCCCTGATCTCAGCACTAGGGGGCGGGGTATGTATTTATGCAGTGGGATTTTGGAGGTTACGGAGGTTTTATTAGTTAGAGATTTTATGCAGGAAAGGGGCGTTGGATGCGTTTGTTAAGGTGTGAGGCTCTACCCTAATCGATCCTCCATTAAGATTTGAAATCCCGCACGTTTTGTGGGTTTCCGTGTGCTATGGACTGCCACCAACGGTGCCCGAACCTCTATTAGAAAATTTGAATGGACAACTACCGTTTATTTATCTGAGGTTATCATCAAGTAAAAGGTGATTCTTTAAAGCCTATAAGACAGCGACCCGACCATTGTGCCCGATCACACCTTTGCCTTGATTCTGTAAGTTCTGCGGAACATATTCCAGAAGTTATAAAGGTCATATAAGTTGCCATAGACATTCTTGTTAAAAGCCACAATGCAGATTATTTGCTGATTCAACGTGTAGATTATCATTATATACCTGTTCATAAACTTATATGAAATACTGCCTGCTGCTGGGTATGACGATACATAATGTTCGGTCTGCTGTCAGGCTGTGAATCGATGACTTTGTAAGTAAATAAAATAGTTTTTATTAGTGATTTTCAGGTATATGGTAATAAGGAAACTTAGGTACTGAGCCCGCAATCATATCGTTCTTGGTCATTCTTCCTATTAATACAGTATTTTGCCAACTGCGTCAAACTACAGAGTGCACTAACCCATGGGTGCAAGTGCATGGTGACAGTTTTGTCAGAAGTGACATTACCCGTACCTGTAGTCTGGCTCAGTCCTTGCATCCTATGTATTCTCTCCTTGCTGGGATACAGGGAGGGGGGCTATTCCTGGACTAGTCAGAAAAGGATACATACTATAATGAACTTTATTCTGATTGTGATTAATCATTTAATGAATGTTCATAATCAAAGACTTGAGCAAGTCTACCGTACCTGATGTGTATATATCATCAAAATCATTGATAAATGGAAACACACCCATACAAGAATGGTCATCATACTGTGGGGATCATTACTGCGTATATATTATCCAGTCTGTATAAGTAAAACGTTTGTTTTTGTTTTTTCGTTTCTGTATACCTGAGATCTCACCTCCCATACATAGCTTGTAGCTGTACGAACTGGTCAATATATACCTGACATGTAGTCTTCTGAGAATTTTACAGAATAAGACATAGAGTGTGTGAGAAATTATTAGAGGGGTGTTTTTCTGTGGATGCCCGTCTGTGGTATTTTATGACACATATAAAGTTGATACTTATATATGAATCTGATCTGCCTTAAAATGTGTCTTTGCCTGGTACTAACCATCATGAAGAGAACTTTGTAGTTCCTTGAACTTAATCCCAATCAACCAGAGCAAATTCTATGATAAGAACCCAATATCAACCAACAGGAACCAGCGAAATGCTTCACGCATGCGCATACGTTTCTGTGAGGCACAGATCACGTGACCGACTGAGCCTCGTTCTGGTTTGTGTTCACCAATCACGCAGAAAGATTATTGTCACAATAAAAATGGCGGCTTCTCGGGTTTCATGCAGCGCGTCTCAAAGAAATCCCGCAACAAATTGGTCTGCGTGTTCTGAGTGGGTGGTTTATGGCGTCTCCACTGCCAGCAACGCCCTGACTGGCACCGCTGCCATGCCATGCAACTAGGGTGGTCAGAGTGTCGGGCTGGGTCAATTATTCAAGAATAACATTATGTAATGGAGATAATCAAAGGTGATTAATAATTGTAAATCATTATGCTAATGAGCCCTTCTCGTGCAAGCATGCGCGCTGGTGCATGCTGGGTATTCATTGATCAGCCTGCACATGCGTACAGTGACCGGAGGCAGGGGTATGACGTTTGAACATTGAGTTTGCGCCGAAAGGAAAAAAAATGCAATTTGATTCTGTACAGAAGCTGCAGAGAATATAGGGAGAAATAGTAAGGGTGACTGAATGGAATCAGTCCCATGCTGATTTGTGTATGAAATAGAAACCGAGTTCGAAAAACTAGATTTGTATCCCCAACCAAACCAACAAGGTACAGATGTACAGTATTACCCAGCAACATCATTTATCAGCCATCGGGAAACCATAATGGCAGAGAAGACTCAGCAAAAGAAGCTGAAGTCTAGCCGATTTATTGATCTTTAAGAATATGAGTTTTCAACACTCAAAAACACTATAGAGAAAACTTATGAAAGTTTGCGAATTACATGTACGTAGCGATTTAAATGAGATGGGATTGTGCTCTAACCCTAAACTTGAATAGATTTCTGAATTTACCTTATCCTTCAGATTGACTAATTGGCTAACATTTGTGACATAATCCTCCATGGAGTATTTTTTCTAAATACTCCATGGGCATTTAGTACGAGATCACAAAGATAAGTTTTGGGGAAAAAACTAGGGGTTAGATGCATGATAATATTGTTTATAGTTCCTGGGAGGTGTTTGATAGACAAGGTTTGTATACACCTGTTGGGCTGAAATTAGACTGGCTCCAGTCCCTTCATCATATGGCTACCCTCCTCGCTGGGAAACAGATTTGATTCATGGGCCAGTCAGAGAAGGATACATACTTTAATGAACTTTATTATGATTGTATTTAATCATTTAATGAATGTTCATAATCCAAGACTTGAGGAAGTCTAGGCTGAAATGAGCACTGAGGTCTAAGACCTATTTGGATATGGTTGTGCCATATATGCGCATGTATGATAAGTCAACTATGCAACAGAAACTGTCACTTTCAAAGATCTTCACTACTATAAACCCTCTCCCTAGTTTCTGGATTTCATGTCCAGGGCACCGTTTAACAAGTTTTGGTCCTAGCATAAGAATCCTTATAGGATCATGCCAGCAATCTAAGACATATCTTAGAACGGAAGACCTTTCCGGATAAACAAACGGTGTCCCCCATAGGGCGGAAAATCCTGCATAAGGACAGAATTCGGTCCCAGGCTAGGACAAAAACAGGCTGTAAGACAGCTTTGGGATCCCTATGGAGGAGAATTCCTAAGAACTGCAGGTAGTGCCACATATAGTAGGCGTTGTGGTAACTAATTTCAAAATTTGTAATCAAACTGAATATTTAAGATATTTCCCCTCTAACACTGCCATTTTGTATTACATACCATAACATACATATTTCCTCTAGTTAAACTGATAAATAAGGTTTCTTTGTGAATTAGAATCGTCTCCCATCTAGGACCCTTTTGGGTATGTGGAGGACAGTTTGCATGATGTGGGTCAAACTTGTTAAACACTTTTGGACCTCTCTTGCAAGCATACCTCTCCTAGGACCACATTGTTAAACTCTCCTAGTCTCCCTGACCACAACACAGAACCATACAACAAATAATTAAGCGACAATGACATGCATTTGACGGGCGTATTGTCCGGCGGGCCCCACGCTGTGGCCCGCCGTGTGAATGTCCCTCCTGTGATCTCTGTACACAGATTAACACTCCTAATGCTATAATCAGCGTGTAAGTCCCCGCCACAGGTAGGCTCCCACTGCGGGGATTTGTCACACCTTAACGGGTCGGTGTGAGCGTGTTACCTGCGGAATACCTCCCTGTATGACCGCCACACGGCACACGCTTTGATGATGGCGGCTCCCGGGTGAGACAATCACAGGCAACACCCACTCACACAGGTAAACACTGCGACCCTCCGCAAAGCCAGTCAGGGTGAAGTGCAATTCACACGGTGGGATTCATGTACAGCACTGGGTTCAACATCTCATGAGATTCTGTACCTTTTTAGGGGAGAATGTCTTTGATATTTACAGGGTGGAAACATGTCTTAAGTGGGATTCACACGATGGGATTCATGTACCGCACAGGGTTCAACATCTCATGAGATTCTGTTCCTTTTTAGGGATAAATACCGCCAACAATTGCAGGGGGAAAATATGGCTCAGGGAAATGGAACCCTGTGATTTAGATGAAGAGATTGTTTTGAGTATAGAATCTCAGCAGTGTAAACAAAAGGAATGCAGACCTAGTCAACGACTTCACAACCCGAAATTGTGTAACATGGCACCACCGACCGTCTTTTAAAGCCTTCAACGATTTCAAAGCGGTTTCAAATCGTTGGAGAAGCATTTCTCTACACGTCTTGTTTTCATTCACCGATCTGGCATCGGTAGATTTTAAAAAACAACTCATTTCCATTGGCCGATTATTTGACATTGATCTATAATATTTTTGGGTATACCGACGCCAGATCAGTTAATCTTTTTTTTATTCAAGCACATTTAAAGACAAATGCGGGTAGGTATCGCACTGCCCCCGGTATAGATACTGGTGTTGTCATCTGGTTTCATGAAAATATTGCAGTTTCCCATAGACACCATTAGTTAAGCTCTTACCTTCTTCAGATGGCCTTCCCATAGAAATTAGCATAGTGACACGGTATTTTTTTAGCATTTCTCATTTGTACATATTCCGAACTGTCATAATCCAGAATTATTTAAAGATAGCAATAGAACATCAGTGTCATTTAGCAACAAAGTCAAAATATTGCAGTTTCCCATAGACAACAACAGTTAAGCACTTCCATTTTCAGATGGCCTTCCTATAGAAGTTAGCATGGCGACATGCCAATTTTTTTTGCATTTTCTATTTGCTAATATATGGAACTTATATCATCCAGAGTTATTTGCAAAAATCAATAGAATTTAGAAATCACCCAACTACCAGCATTTATCTTTAAAGACAATACAGACGTTCATCTGCTTCCAGACGATCTTCCACGCTGGTGTCTACATTTAACATAAAGACAGAACAGTTGACAGACCAGGACTAACCACCATTTACTCACCGATTCACCCAGATATTATACAGACGTACATAATCTTATGTTTACAATATAATCATACATCAAGATATGGTCTTTTGACCCTTTTAGTTATCTCTACTGAAATTTATGTATACATCACATTCTGTATTTCTTCTTTAACCTTTTAATTTTATCCCCTTAATCACTTGTCTTATTTACAAATCCTGAAGTTTTGGCTTCGGACTTCACTCGGCTTTGCCCCATGAAATCACTATGCCAATCTCCAGTCGTGGCATACGCCTGATACGGTGGCCAAGATTAAAAGTCATCCAGTTTTACGATAATATAGAAAAAGTATTCTTACAGATTATAAAGAACACACACCTCCATTTTGAGATATATTGGGATGAAGGTGATGATGAAAGAAAAATGGTCCGATGTTTGACTGACCAGGGGGAGGGATGCTTTTAGGGTACCTAAAAAAATCGAGGTTTTTCCATCGATCATTGTTCCCCAACTGCAGACTGGTGCCGTATACTCGGCCAATGGAAACTATCTTATCGTACAACAAACCCACGACACAGCAGGTACTTTACAGCCGACTCTTTACAATCCACGCGTTTTATCTCCAGAATCGGGTCTGTTTTCTAACCTGGGGAGGACAAATTGAATTGCAAAGCAGTTGAAGAAGCACCCCCGTGGTCGGGGTATAAGAGGTGGGGCGCTTCACAGGGGTGTGCCACTTCAACCCCCGGCCTCCCCTCGGGGGGTGCCCGGGCGTTTAAAGTGCTCGCATTGTCGGGGGCCTTTTGATGGCCGTGTCTTCACTTGGATCCTCCTTGGAGGTTGTGTGTAGCTACAGTGGTTGTAAATCCTTGTCTGGGGTATGGGAGGGAGGGAGTGAGGGAGGGGGAGAGGGGGTTAAGGAGAATGTGGGGGTACATTCGCAAAGCAGGGTTCGGTTCTAGACGGACTAGTACTATAGAGGAAACCTATGAAAGTTTAGGGTCAGAGCTCGTATCCCATCGAGTTTGAATCGCGTAGTAATTCACAAGGCAAAGCCACGTGAATTAGGTAGCGATTCAAACAAGAATAGCTTTCTGAATTGATCTCACCCTTCACATTGACTTATTGGCTAAAATTTGTGACATAATCTCCCATTGGATATTTGTCCTAAATGTTTCATGGACGTTGGATGCGAGTTCCCCATGTTAAGCCTATGGGGAAGGGAAATATCAGGGTCGAGATAAAGGGAGGTTACTATCGGTTATTGGAGATCTCACCACGAAACAAAGTCACCCCGTAATTTAAAGGAGAACTCGGCCCATTTTGGTGAAGTCACAATGTATTTTAGGCCATAAATATATGTTTACTTGAGCAGGCTATAGAAAACGAATACGTGGTTACTGGGCCAATACACATTATGTAAATCAAGCAAATGTAAATTGGCCTATTTTCCCTATTGCGATTGGATAAATTGGACAAAATTTTAGGTTTACTCCTTTGGAATAAAAATGAATCCCAAGTTTCGACTGATGATCGATTTTATTTAAAAATCACCAGATGGTACGACTAAAAATTGTAGTATATGCCTTTAATAGATGGGAAAATGTCCATTCCGAGCAAATTATTCCTTGGGGTGTCCCGTAAGCGGGGATTTACCGTACATTGATTTTATTCAATCCAGTCTAAATTCCAAACATGCAGGCGAGATCGTTTTGGGGCGAGATAATCTCGGAGAGACTTCGTTCCGGAGCGAATTCTGCAGTCGTCTCACAACCCAGTCCTACCACCTGTATGCCCCATATATATATATATATATACCCTACCTTACATATCAAAGCATACCGCCCTATTGTGTTTCTATTTCCACGAGGTAACCACTACCCTGGCCCTCTCCCTGACGCGCATGCATTATACATTCCCCGAGATCACAGATTTTCCACTCCGCCCCCTTTTTCTCCACGGCGTCGGCTAATTTGCATATAAACATGTCGGTACCCGGCGGACCTTCTTGTGTTACCACGCCAACTCGCCGCAAACCAGCGTTACGTCCTTGACCCCCGGCACGCCGCTACACTGGTCCACAGAGCGTCAAAGAGAATCCCTGATTAACAATGGCGCGGTGACTGGAGTCCTCCTGCGAGATCTATCGCCATTCTCCAATCAGATCCGTGAATAACTAAACACCCCCACACAACCCCGGGTGTTAATGGACAATCGGCGATCAATCGGCGACCGAATTACCGCGACAATTGAATCAGTCTCAGATCTGCCAAGCGTCGCCGCACTTTGCAGCCGGACTTCACAGACGACGCACTTTGCTCCGGGTGCAAATTAGACGCGGCGTTGTTTTCGGCGTCGGTTGTTTGTGTGCATTGATCTCGACGCGACATCTAGCGGCGGAAGTGACACGTCGCTGATTCCCGCAGGTCACACCACTCTGTATGCATATCATCGGCAGCGTTCCGTCTGGTTTGAAGATGGAAATTGTTTCCTGTGATTTAAGTTGAGATTTATGTCTTGGAGAAGGCAGGCATTATGTAAATAGGACAGTTCTAGGCACGAAATGCAGGGTAAAGTGAATTAAGGTCACACGGACGCCGTGAAAATTGTCGTCTGTTTTTTCCTCGGCGTCACTTCCGCGTCCCATCCGAATTACATATACTACTGTCCGCGTCACATCTACGTCATTTCCGAGTCACAAATACGTCACAAATACGTCACATTCTCGTCACGCGTGCAATAAACGCGTCAATTTCAGCGCCCACGGCACGGAAACGTGATGGAGATATGTATCCTGGTCTTGTGTCGTAAAATTCATGTTTGTCATAAACTTACATATCTATTACTACAGACTTACGCCCCCTACTTTCCTTCTTCCCGACTCACGTAATACACAAGGCGATCCCAACTAGAAAAATTACCCTGCCAAAGATAAGTTTAATATTTCTGTGAAATTCCCGAGTCGACATTCTGTAACAACAGAGAGTGAACTGCGTGCGTTCCACTGTGTGTTTGCGGTGTGGAGGTCTAAGATCGTGTACGGGAGGGTCCCGGGGCCCGTTTAATAATCTAGGATCGTTCATGAAGACCCTTTTCTGTACCTCTTACAAGGGTTACTGTTTAACCATATTTAGGTCTGTTCGCTTGGACAGTACCTATTTGCTGTCCTTAAGGTTGTCCATGATAGTTGAATAAAGTTGACCCACATCGTCTCGGGGTCTCAGTGGCATACGGAAATGAGTCGGGCCCCAGGGTAGCTGTGGGCGGCGAGGGCGGCCACCGTCACCCGCCGCCGTCTGCCGCGCCCTCGACACGCCCCGCACGTGTAATTGGATGATGACCGCGTCCTGCCCCTCTCTTAGTTCACCGCCTTCCGTCCACCGCCCGCCGCCGTCCACCGTCCGCTCTGTTAGTTCACCGCCCGCCGTACGCCCTCCACCGTCCGCCGCCCGCCGTCCGCCGCCCGCCGAACACCACCCACCGTACGCCGCCCGCCGTACACAGTCCGCCGTACGCCGTACACCGTCCGTCGTACACCGCCCGCCGTCCACCCGCCGCCCGCCGAACACCGTCCGCCGCTGTCCACCGTCCCCTCTGTTAGTTCACCGCCCGCCGTACGCCCTCCACCGTCCGCCGCCCGCCGTCCGCCGCCCGCCGAACACCACCCACCGTACGCCGCCCGCCGTACACAGTCCGCCGTACGCCGTACACCGTCCGTCGTACACCGTCCGCCGCCGCACGCCGCCCGCCGCAGCACCTTTAATGTATCCATAATTCGGGTAGTTTTAGATATATTCTTGATAATGATTAAATAATCGGGGGCAATTATTGTGGAACAAACTAAGTGTTAAAGTCCAGCAAAGTGATAGCTGTAAGGTATTCAAAAAAGAGGTTAAAGGTATGTACTCAATCTACGATTGGAGACCAATAGTTTAATATCCCTCATTCTGTCATCCCACATCCATTTCCGAACCTATACTCTACACTAAAATTTTATATACCTGATGTTTAATACAAGATGTAAACCGATGGTTGAGTGTTATTGTAACACACACTGTTTTTTTGAATAAAAAAAAAAAATCTAAAAGGGACTGCATCTAGGATTGTTAGTCTCATAAATCATCTTTTTCCTGTAACACTGACTCCACCTGGTGGGCATTTGGGGAGATGCTACAGATTCTTGTACCCATTACAGGTGGCCTCGTTTTCATGTCCTCGAGTGTGTTATGGGGTTGCTTCAGGTTCAGCTGGGTGTCTTTTTCCCACTTCTCCTGATCCCATCAGATTGTCAATGTCTAAAGCCCGTAAGACACCGACACTTATCATTCACTGATTATCAATGATGCAATCACCGATCGTAATTGAGAAAGTCAGGAACAATGGTGTTCATGTTGATGTTGACTCTCATTGGTTACTATCAGTCATTACTCCCATGTGAGTAATGCCCGATTCCCATCAGGAAGAGATGTGATCAGGGTCTGTGAAGTGTGTTCATTCACAAACATATCACCGATTTTTACTGACCCGATGGAAAATTTGGGAAAAGGTGTGCTTGAGCAGAGTCAGGGTGTTGATGTCTGATTCGCTAAAGGTTAATGGGGAACCCACCCCAAAATAAAGTCGTCCCATAATTTAATGGAGAACTCCCCATTTTGGAGAAGTCACATTATAACATAGTCTTAGGCCTCAAGTTTATGTTTATACTAATTGAGCAGGCAACGTAATCATCTTTTTGTAAATGATGCAGCAACAGATCAAACCACATCTCAAATAAGCAGAGGAATATGGATTGTTTTGGATACAATTATAACAAAGGAGGTTGTGTGGGTAAAACCTTACTTTGTTAAGGTGGGAATATAAATGATGGATCGAGGAGCTGTTTACTTTAAGTTGTATTCAATATCCTGAATAATTCACAATGTACAAGAATAATGCCAATATGAGGAGTAACAGTTATCAGTTGATGTATAGGATCTTCATGATGAAATGTCATTGTAATTTAGTCCACTTTCAGCAAAGCATGCAGCGCACTCCTGTAGGCAAGGAACCTTAAGCCAGGATGTGACTGCTCTGAGTGGGGTCATAGTGCCCTATCTGCCTCCCAGCAACAGGGAATCTCTGTTGTCCCTACATGAAGGCGATGGTACTGAATCGGCCTCCAGACCTTGAGTGAGCCAGATTCAAGCCAAGTCTTTGACTGAATCCCGACTGACTGGAGATGACTCCAACTTAATACAAACTGGAAAGATTGCATATATTTTCCTCTCTATAGATATACCTGACTTTCTCTTGGAGATTTGTTGGTACACAAGTAGAGAACAACATATCGGACACCCCATATGAGCAGACACCCCACCTAACAGACAATTTTGCTCGGAACAGTTCCCTCTATGAAACGTTATTTTAGTGCAGTGTAAGCGGGCACCCCGCATAAGTGGACACTTTGGCCCACAATGGAGGATGTCCACTGAGCAGTGATCCTTTTATAATGAGATCCCACTAATTTAGTTATCTGGTCAACATAGATAGGAAATCCTGCCATATTCTGTATCCAGTTGGCGACAAATTTCCAGAAAGGTTGTACCATACGACATTCCATAAAGAAATGGGGTATTGTGTCAATTTGGTCACAATTCGAGATCATTTAATATGTTCTAAGTGATCGGCGACCTCAATCCCTTCGATAAACTAATTTTAAAGTGCCGAACCAAAGTAAAAGTAATGATATCAAAAATATAATTATTTGCCATCAATTTACTTACATGTACATGGAAATCTTTGAGTTCGTTTTCTTGATCATTATATTTTTCCAGGAAAAGGGTCTGTCACTGTAGGATGAGTTTCTGTTAAAACAACACAAAGTCCATCAATTTTCTGTCTAAAGGCTTGCAGCAGGATACTACAGACTATTACATTTAAACATAGGAGTAAAGTCTTATGTACACAAGTACCGGATAAAGGCTAAAACGCTATTGCAAGACCCCGACAATAAATATTCTTCAATAGCTATGCACAGAGGGTAGCACATCATTTGTTAACATAGCTAAGATGATCAATGCAACTAGCAACATTTCTCTCTATTACTATCATATGTCTCATACCTATTATACTCATCTCATACTAGCTTGTTTATATTTACCAATCCTCGGATTGTGAACAGGAAATGTAGAAAAGTGTTATGAGATAGTGGTGGTCACACTTTAAAACCGACTTCATTGTCGCATTCTGTCCAATAAATGATAATATAGCTTGGTCCAGTGAATCGACCTTCTCCTGCCACCTAGCGGTTGAGGTACTAACTAATTTCGATGAAGTTCTCAGTGGCGCCACCTCTGAGTAAACAGAAACAACTCACCTCGTTGACGTTTCCCAAGGCCGATGTGTATCAAAGAGCAATTAACGCTGGAAGTTGAATGAATCAGTAGTATTCATGAAAACCGCATTAAATGACCAGAATATATTTTTATACAGGGATGTCAGTTGGGGTGAGGGAAAAAAGTGGAAATATTTTTCATGTGGAATTTTCTGCCCCAGAGATACAGGGAAAACTAGGACAATATGTCCTTGTCGGCCACGGCATGAGGCTGAGACTGTGGGGAGGTTCAAACCACCGTAGATCAGGCTTTATCAATATGATCCTTTTTTGACACAAGGAACAGCAATTACATATACTGAATATGAAAAAATGGATTTCCACAGAAAAATTGAAAACTGACATCTCTGTTTATAGCATCTTTATTTGATTACTTTTTTTTTTTACAAGCCGTCGACATCTGGGGTAAGTGAAGATTTGATTCATAGTTGGTATTACGTAAATGAGAACAAACATATATTAAAAAAGCTGCAATATTTTTTGTTTCTGTTGGTTTCCATACGTAAATAGTGAAGTACATTATCTTAGGTCACAAATCTCGTCCTTGATTAAGTATCTCTGGAGGTTTGAAAATGCTAAATATCACCCTGGAGTTGATAACCAGTCAATTGAGCGCCGATCAACAAGGAGATAGGACTTTTAGACTAGAAAATGAACTTAGAAATCTAGAAAAATGAATTATATGTAACGAATTGGCAATTAACTTTGGTAAGACTAATAACATCATTTCTTTTATCAATCTTTCAACATATCCATACAACTTACAATTTGCAGCTTCGTGAAATAACTTTCAGTGTATTTTTTCACAATTCTAAACTTGTGGTCTATTCCCATCAATATTGCTCCTTTTTTGTTTTTTGAATGTTTTGGAACACATATTCAAACCCATCTCATTTAATCAGCCCAACTTATTCAGTCCCTAGTCATTAATGAAGTTGCCACCATTTCGTCTATTTTTATCTAATTATCTCTTGGTATAACATTATCTCATTCGTAAGCGAGCAAATATCCGTACAGTGCACATGGCACCGTTGCATACTATCGTAAAACTGGATGAGTTTTAATCTTGGCCACCGTATGCCACGACTGGAGTTTGGCATAGTGACTTCATGAGGCGAAGCCGAGTGAAGTCCAAAGCCAAAACTTCAGGAGTGGAATGCGGTAGCCACGATTGAAACGAATCGGGTTTTGATTTTATCCTACTCCATCTCCTCGATTTTGGAATATTTCGTGATAACAATTCTGTATGCCACTAGTTAAGCCTATGGGATTTTATATTAGGGGTAGGATAATGAGCAATAATTGTCCCAAGCTTTTCTGGGCGATAGAATTTAGTTAGGACAGGACAAGACCGAGGAAATTAGTACGATACTACAGAGAATAATACATCATAACTAAGACTAAAATTATACGGGTTAACAGTAGCAAACATTGTGAAAAATCCAGACATCTGACAACAGGGATAAATGGGATAAAAGGGTAGAAAGCTATAAATATCTAGGGATTATTATTGACAATAAATTTACTCTCTCAGCAATAAAAAATAAGTAAGGAGTTAGTTCAAAGCTTTTTGAATCAAAAAAATTATCATATTGTTTAGATATATTAACGTTTGAAGATAGTGAAACATGTTGTTACCGGCATCTACGATTGAATATGTAGATTTTTTTTTGGATTAAATAGGAATGTGGAGAAAGGAAAAGTTTCAGGTTTTGTTAAAGAAGAGTTTAAGGGGAGGGGCTGGGAAAAGGAAAGAGGCTACATTAACTATTAAAGAGGAGCTCAATATCTACAGGTTGAGACCTTTGAAGTAAAGTAAGGCATATCATCTTTTTGATTATTATAAAATGGTGGACAACTAACCCGGACAATATTCCGAAAACATTCAGCATATAACACAGGGATGAAAGTCGGGACTGATGAAAAAGTCGGAAACAAAAACACAAAAAAACTGGGGCGTATTCAGGGGGGGGGGGACGGGCCCCCCCCCCCCCCCCCCCCCGTGCCGTTAAACAAAATTTCGGCACTTGACGGAACTCTGACGGCAGTGTCAACAGCCCTTCGCACGTTTAACTGCCGCCAAAGTACTGACTGGAGGTTTATACGCAGTTGGTGGAAGCCTGCTGCCAGAATTATCTGTCACTTCTTGGAATTTAGTTTTATTTTATGATTTTCATACTTTGTTAATGATCATATTTGATCATAGATGCAGAAATTTCTGATTTCCGTCAATTGTCGGCGAACTTGCATCCCTGATAACAAAATCAAGAAAGCAGCTTATAAAGGTACAGAAGACCTAACACTGACAAATTTAAATCTAGTCCGTTATACCAAGGTGATATTTCATGGGAAAGACTCATCTGATGTTCAAAACCTGAGGAGAGGCAGCGAGTTTAAGAACAAAGTTAAAGCGATTGTGATGAACTTGATTTGATATTGCAGAATGACTGTACTTGATGTTTTGTGTGTAACTCTGGGAGTCAGGTGTTTGTTTGTACTTTTTTTGTTTGTACTTTTGTTAGTATTTAAGGGCTACTTCATGGAAGTTCGCTTAATTTGTTTGTGAATAACTCATGTCGATAAAACCTTTTAAACAAAGATAAAAGCCAGTTGTCAAGTTGGAAAACGGCTTTTATGCAATGTTTTACTTTTAGCCATTGTAATTGACGACGAGTTTAATTATTGATCAAATAATGATCAAATAACAACAAACAGTGCATATAATACCTGCATTACTGCCCTGAGGCCAACAGTTCAAATTTGCCGATCCTTTGGCTAGCTAGTCCGTCCACGCACCGCGCCGCCTTCGGGTTAGTTTGGGAGCATGAGCGCCCTGGCACCTAGCGACAACGGGACGTACTACAGTCTATTGGCTAGCCAGCCTCAGCTACCCTAGCGGATGGTCGGGGAACCAGCGTAGCCAAACCCCGGACCTAGCCTAGAAGCGGAGACCATTGGTCTAAAATGAATGAAAATACAAAATAAATTAATGTCAACCTTTCACAATATAATAAATAACTTTTCACAATATAATAAATAACATTTTAAAATGTTTCATAAGAAAACTGACCGAGTTAAGAAGTAGTACCACTACTTCTCACCAGGTGTCCTCCAAGCATGCCGTTTCTACTGCTATCTCTGTGGACATTGTACCACAGTTCTTTGATTGTACTCAACGGACATGAAGCAGTCGTAGCTATTACTCTGGCCACCAGCGCACACTGATGTAAGCCCTGGTGGAATCTGAACTGAACCACCTAGCCTGGTTTGAACCGTAATCAAAATACAGTTTAAAACAGTTAGAATTAACGTTGAGAAATATAATAGTCACCCGTAAAATTTACGGTTGACAGGGAAAAGTGTAAATTTTATGGGCATTTTTTTTACAGTGCAACAGTGAAAAGATTATGCATATATATTGGTCCATTCCTAAATTATATTTATACAATTTCACCTAGTTATCAGAAATATATTCACCACTGTACAGGACGCCGCTGTGTAGGATTGTAGGATGTTAGGGCTTTCAACCCCCGCCCCCCCCCCCCCCAAAAAAAAAGTCGTGATGTTAGGACCCAGCTGAGACCGGTAGTTAGAAAGCCACAGTCGCAACTACAACGTGAGAACAGTGCCAGGAGTCAGATATAGCATAAATGGACGTTATGCCACCTAATATTGCACAAATAGTTAATGTTTGATAGTTTTTAGCACTAAAAACGGACATGACACAGTTTTCGCAAATTATATGAAATTTAAGTAATAATATGACATGTGTGCCTATTTCAATGATGCATGTCAATGTTATTATAGGTGGGCCCTAACGTCCCGATGAGTGGGCCCTAACATACCGACTTTCGGGTGGTGGGCCCTAACGTCTACATACCCTGTGGAGGGCATCCCGGAACTGGAGATAGGTCCCCGTGCGGAGGGAAAGGATAATTTCTTTAGCGCAAGTTCTAAACTCCGGGAGAATGGAAGCGGTGTTGCGAGGCTTGGAAGAGCTGACGATGATTTTGTTCTCATAGGTTGGGAGCAGCCGGTGTTTTTGGCCGGTTATGGCTTGATGGAGGGCTTCTAAGTCGACCCCTGCATTACACCCGCTGCAAAATAATTTGAAGATTTGGTTAGGTGAAAGAATTCAGAATTTCAGAAGCAAAAGATTACGAGAGTATAAGAGAACTAAATTTAAGAATCAAAATAAGTTATTACCTAAAGCATGTGATCCACCAAGAGTGAGTTAGGGCCGGGCAATGACCATGTGGAGGAATGGTGGATGTTGGCCGCACAAATCACTCATCAGCTCAGATCGGCTGAGACAATCTGCTTGGTGGATCAGCAAATCGGCCGGAATCGGCCAGAACCAGCCCATTGAAAACCCTGACACCAGCAACTGTGAGGTTGTCACCTCTGGCCAGCAGGCCCTGTAAAAAACAGTCGGCCGGCCCCCTCTGGCTGTTTCTAAGCATCGATTTGGTGGATCACAAGCTTTAGATAACAAACTTTAAATGATAAAGTGACCCTGTCGCTAGCAACTGTGCAGTCTTTCCCTCTGGCCAGCTGGCCCTGCAAAAACTAGCCAGCCAGCCGCCTCTGAGCATCGATTTAGTGGATCACGTGCGTTAGAAAACAAACTTTAAACGATAAAGTGACCAATGCTAAAACCAACATGTACAACAACTGTCATCTTGGCTAATGATAAGATTTTTCAAAAAGAAGATGGAGAAGTAGATGATATGGGGTAGTATACTGTGCAGTAATGGGCATTGTTTAACAAGCAGTTTATAAACATGGAGGAATTTAATACTTACTGCTGATAGGCCGAGGCGTGCTGCCCCACCACAACATAGTGCAGCAGTGCATCGCACAGCCACTCTTTTTGATAGCCGAGGTTTCAGACATACATTTCTTGAAACTCAAGGACGGTACCCTCGGTCAGCTGAGAAAGCACCGTCTGCAAAACCTCGCAGGTTGGGGCACTTTGTATCTGAAATAGGAAATCTAAAAATATATATATTTATATATAAATTTAAAATTTTCCCAACGAGTGAGAAAAAACAACAGTGTATTGGTCAGTGAGCAGAAGAGGAATGAGCAAATTACGGTTGTGAGCTGCTCACCGCCACGCGTTAGGAATTATCACCGTAGTTATCGCATTATCAACAGCAACCACCTAGACGACGGAATTCGGAAATATCCGAGGTGAATAATATGATACATTTTATTCGGTATTTATATTTATATATTAACATATATAATAATATATATGTAGCCACGTTTCATAAATCAAAAAAATAAAAACAGGTCAGTAATGTTGCTATGGCTCCAAATTAAGTTCTAACCAGCGAATCAGGCAATCAGGTTAGGAAATATCTCGGCATCATTGGAAATACAGCTCCTTAGAAGTGGATTTTCACTGCGCAAAATTGAACAACATTGCCAGATAATTTTCTGGTTAACTTTACAAATTCTGATTCACACTGACATATGAGAGTTTGGTAGTTGGGCGGGTTAGGGTTATCGGCTGACGAATTATTGCACTTCTCAAAGAGTACAGAATAATGCAGATTATTGACCAAATTGAAATTATTTTTGCAACTTACCCGATGAAACATTTAGAAGACAACCGGGGAGATGACTTTGGTCTGGAGGAGCTGATTGGCATTCAGCTCCCCACAGAGCCGTCGGCCCGTCTGCAATTACTGCCACAGTTATGGGGACCAGGTCTGTTGGGAGAGCTCCGCCGGCCTTCAGGGTCAGGACAACGGCAAGACCCAGCCGATGATAAGTGTCATCCATCATTTCTGCAAACAATAAAATTTTACATATATAGACCAATGAAGCACTGCCGCTGACAGAAAATATGCACCAGTTGATAGAGTTATGGAGAGATAATTCTAAACTTTGGCCATCAACTCGAAAGGAAGAAGAATAGTCTGTGCTTGTTTTCGTTCGTTTGTTTGGTTTGGTTTAACGTCCAGTCAACCGTTATAGGTCCTTACCAGACTTTCTGAAGGTTCTTTTACACCACAAAGGTGGTGATCGAATCTATGTGATGAATTCAGTTAGAAATCTCACCCCTACACATTTACCGAGGTGAGAGTTCTTTTAGTTCCCACACCACATAGACATGGTATGAGAAGGATTGGCCTTTGATATAGCAGTAAATCTACCACTGCTGGGGGTGTGACTTGAACCCACAAAGTCCAAGGGGTTACAAGTCTGGTGCTCTAACCACTGAGCTAACTCCCGACCCCAATACTCTGCGCAAGGGACAATAGATTTGATTTTATAATAGAGTTACTTTCGTCAATTTGTATGTTGAGATGTAAGGCCCAGGTTAAAAGTTCAACAGGCAAAAGGCCAAATGTGTTAATGTATGAAGAGATTACCGAGTGGACTTCATCAAGCTTGACGCACTAGAATCAGAAACAGATATGACGTCCACCTCTTGGATGTCAACTCTGTTGTCGGCGGGTTCATCCTGAAAGGGCAAAAGGAAAGGCATGAATTGAAAATATCATTGATGTTGTAAAAGAAAACATTTTAATGAACAGTCGGGTATATGACTATGGGGCGGCAACTGGTGGGATGGGTTAATTTAATTAATTTTGATTATATTAGGGGTTTCACCAGGGAGTTGTTGCAAGTAGAAAGCAGGGCGTTTTGTTTGATAATTGGTGTGTTGGAACTGAGAGATTAGTTAGGAGATGGTGATTGAGGTTGGGAAGATGTTAAAAAGAGGAAACACAGACAAGAACCCAGCATTTAGGAGAATTTAATAAGAATTTAAGGTTACGAGGACAGAGGGCACCTGCACATTGTCTTCCAGTCCAGCTAGCACCAGTTACACTGTTAAGGCCTGTCTCCACTGTGCGACTGGGGGAGCTTGCGACCCTGTATCCCCAGTCTCAGACTGGAGGTACCGGCTTGGCATACCACATGTACCTCGGATCGCAAGGTATCATTGATTCTGTGTGGAGACACCCTTACTTGCGACTGGAGGGCTTGCGATTCTAGGTACATAGGGTATGCCTAGTCTGAGACTGGGGGTATCAAATATCAAACATGTTTGATATTTAAAAACGCTTGCGATCCGGGGTACATGCGGTACCTCCAGTCTGAGACTGGGTGTACCGGTATGACCAGTCTCAGACTGGAGGGAAACTTGCTGTCTCCACTGTGCGTTTTGCCGAGTTGCGATCCTGCAGTTGGAGATACGACCAGTCTGAGACTGGACGTACCTATGTACCTAGAATCGCACAGTGGAGACAGGGCTTTAAAGACTGCTACACCAATAAGGTACTGGCGATGGTACTGTGATGAAAATATTGAGGTTATGCTTGGAACGGCAGAAGTAAATAGTAATACATGGCAGGTATTATACTGTCATGACAAGCCATGAAAGAGTGTAAGGGCAATGCACACTTAACATTACAAATTTCGATAAAAATTTCCAGGGATAGTTTTAGACACTTAAAGGGGAATACTTACCATTGTCGCCCTAAAGTCTAAAGCCTGTGTAGGCGACTGAGAGCCAAACAGGCTGGGAAGAGTTGGAATCCTGCAATGGAAAACACCAAGGAATAAATCTTATGTGTGGGTGTGAGTGTGGGAAGGCTGGTGGCGGATAAGGGAAAGTATGGCCAATAAAGACTATACTCATATTGATGTTAATCTAATATGTGTTGGTAAACAAAGAATGAATAACTACTTTGTTGGATCTTAAATACGTTATCGGTTATCAACTGCGAGATTCAGATAAATCATTTCATGTATGGGATGTAAAACCAAACTGGCAAGCGACTAAACAGACTATATTTCTAATTCACGGTCATGATAACCTCAAGAAAAAAAAATAAATTTAGGGACATATCCCAAAATTAAAGTACGCCAGATTAACCCTTTAAGGACGGCCGCCTATGGCAGAACTACGCACTTGGGGACGGCTACTATAGTCCTGAGCGTTTAACATGGGACAAAAAACTTTTTTTTTCTAACTTGAAAAAGGCAAATTGCTGTTGAGTCGTGAATAATAGGACAATTTTTATAAACAAAAAATTGTTAGAAAGCTCTGTCAGTATATACCTGATGTACCTGTGTTATGGCTAAGATTTCCTGTCGTAGATTGAACATTGGAATTTCTTAGGTAAAAAACACTAAAACATGTTACCTTCCTGTCTTCACAGTGATTTAATGAAAAATCTATCGCGATGACCCATAGAAATTAACAACCTTTCCTCTTAGCTATTTCAAGACAAAATAAATTAAACCTATATTGTCAGGCTGCGATAGATATTCCCTAAGATACAGGAGCATTATGACAGATGACAAAGAGTCCAAAAGACCCCTAAAAATGTGCTTTTCTGATATTATTGAATTTTGGGCATATGGCATAGCTAGAAACTACCAATGATTACCTCTAGATAACATTTAAGAAATATAATAACCTGCCAGTCTTATTCTGTGGTGGTACATCTCCAAATCACTCTTTATTTGAAGTATCTATGCTGATTATTGCTTGAGATAGGACTGAAGGAAAATCAAGTATTTCTTCCTTATTTATAATGTCAGTGATTCAAGCAGAAATAGACCTCAGGCCAAAGTTCTTTGATAAAATGACAGGTGGCACCACAATTTTCGAATCTTGGGGCTGAAAAGTTCTGTCATGTATTCTTTATGAAGTTCTCTTGAATTCTATCTACTTTATTTTCGAAAATATCATCTTTTACCAATGCTGCATATGATTGAACTAGATAGTGTTATTTTACCCATATTAAACGCTCATGACTATATAATGGTTATGTACACTTCTACGGGACAGGGGCATTGTCGTCTGAACTCAGAATTTGAAGGTTTATCACATGATGTGATTGGTATCCTTAATATTTTTATTTCTATTATTTAGAATATATGATGTTATAGCACATTCTGTGCAAATTTCAAGTTTATTGTTGAAATATTTCCTTTTGAAAAACAATGTAAGAATCGTGACATAAACTGACCAAAAAAGGGATCAACATTTCCCATTAAAAGGGCTAGTATAGGATAGTTTTGACGAGATAATACAGCTTTATGTAGGGCCGTTTCAAGTATGGTAAGTTTTCTATTGTGAAAAGTCAAGACTTCTTCCTTGACCTTGCTACATCATGCTAAAAACTCTGAAAGACTTACCTGCTGAAAAATTAGAACTTTGCCATACTTACAAGCTAAAAAGTCTACATTTTACTCAACAAAGTAGACCACTATTAATACATTAAGCAGACACGGTAAATGTTATTGTAAGGTACGATAGCATCAGTATATGGTTTGAACATCACCTTGTTGTTATCACAATCAAGGTGTAATAATAGTTCAAATATAGTCAATCTGGTAAAAGCAATTGGGATAATTTAGTCTGGTACCGATAGTAAGTTTGAAGGTTTTCATATCGGTGGGAGTGATGTTCAATCATGTTGTGCGCAATATGTAAACAAACTTGGGTTTAGACACTCTGCGACAACAGCAAAGGTCTATTCTCAAAATCGTGAACTCACATTTAGAAGACAGGAAGATATTTGAATACTCCAAGATGTAAATAAGGTCTTACTATCTTTTCTCCATGCAATTAGTATTTTCGATTTCTGTCCAACTCTATTCTCTTCCACAGACCGCTTGGGGGCGCGCAAGGCAGCCTGCTTCCTGCGCCCCCAAGTGGCTATGAAAGAGACTAGTCAAATTCAACTTAGATCGCGATTATTTACATCATTCAAACATAATTTTAAACGGGCCAAATCGAAGAAAATTGCTTATTATAGAGAGGTGGACCACGCAAACCCGACTTTCACACACACACCCTTATCCGCTGGTCCCGTCCCACAAACACCGCAACAGACGAACCCAAGTCGAGTCGCCGAAAGGTCATTCCAAGGTCATGTATGCGCTCTCTTCCTTTCCAGTTAGTTCCAGTTTATGGTGTAGAAGATCAGGCTGGGGACCAGCGAATATTCAATTTCCTATTTTACAGTTTCCAGTTTCACTCGAATGGCGGGACGCATCCGAAGGTGAGAACATAACTTTGTCAGGCAAATGGCGATTATTTACATATTCATTTCGAATCTCGCCAATAATACTTTCTATTCACTACAAACTAATGATGGTGGCTGCCGTTTAGATATATGTTTATTCAGGATATTGTTGAAATAGACAAAAAGGAATCTTGATCTCCATCAGTACTACCTGCCCTGCGGTCACGACAATTTTGTCTGCGTAGAAGGGGAGTTTGGGAATCTTTGCACAAACCGTGGGTTCATGGACGCCTTGAGCCCGGGAAGATTTGAGCCCTGGACGCATTGAGCCTTTCTGTGGACCCCGTTTTGGTTGCCTTGAGTCTCTAGATGTAAAAACTTTGAAAAGTGCACTTATACTGGTTTATAGTCATATAAACTCAACCCTAACCCATACCCAACCCTTTTCTAACTCTAACCCGCCAATCGGAACTAAAATGGGGTAGGCTCAAGGCGTCCACGGGGTGGGCTCAAGGCGTCCACGTTTTTGCGCTGACAGGAGGCTCAAACGGTAAAAGGCTCAAGGCGTCCACTTCCCAAACCGGGTTAAGCCCCGATCGCACTGTGCGACCATATACCGTAGGCCCTAGAGGGCTTGTCACTGAGTACTTATGGTCGCTGTCTAGCGATATTTAAACGGGGTTCGTACAAAGCCTGGAAAAGCCTGGAATTATGCTTTTGGGGTTTCCAGGTCTGGAAAAGCCTGGAATTCTTAGAGAGCCTGGAAAAACCTGGAAACTTTAGTTTTGCATAAAAACATTTTTTATATAGTCTATGAAATTTCAGTGATTTGGATTAGATACTTCCAAAAATCCCCTTTGCTAATAATATAGCTGTTTTGATTATTTGTCTTCATATTTGTTTCACTAGCAAGACTGTATTGCTTAACATTGTTATGTGCTTGGAAAAGAAATGATAGAGCCTGGAAAAAGCCTGGAATTTTATTGGGCTGTCTATGTACGAACCCTGATACACATGGAATTGTTCGGAGCATGTTTTTCTTTACTTAAATATGTTATGATATCTGATAAAATATGTTTTAAAATTATTATCAGTGCAAGAGGGTAGACCCTTTCGCGAACAGTGACACTACAGTGCCACAACCAGCGACCACCTTTGCTGCCCTCAGGGAGCTGTTTCATTAGTTGAAAAAAACTCTAGTAGTTGCTCTCACTAACCAAATGGCGCACTTCATGTTGGAATAGAGGGAAACTATGTTCCGGTGAGAGGAAGTCAAAGTTACGAGGTAAGGCTTGGAAAAATTACTGCCCAAGGCCTTGGCCACGGGCAGTAATTTTTCCAAGCCTTACCGAGTAATTTTGACTTCCTTTCACTGGTACTTGGTTTCCCTATTCCTATATCCCTTCAAATGTGGTTAAATAACTATACTTAGTGTTATTTGCTCATCCACCATCAAACCTGAAGCCAGATCCAATCTTATCGAGTAACTTGACACTTTATGTTTACTCCCCACTGCGCTTTTCATATGAATTTTGTAAGAGACAATCTGATGTCAACCTTGGGTAGTATACGGCAACCTTGGGTAGTATCCATAAGTTACTCCACCCCCCATAACGTGGTGTAAGCATAGAGTGTACAGCCATAGGTATATAGGAATAGGAGAGGATGGCAACAGCAAGCGGCACATTGGACTTTCCCACTCTATCACTCGACCCTATTCCATCACTTCATATCTTACAAACAAGAGCTACAGTATCGGGTACCGTAACTCAGCCAAAAATGCATGTAGAGACACCAAATAAAAACTGAAATATGGGGAAAAACAGGGGGTATAATTTGGAATTATAAAATTATTCATTAGATAGAGATCTATTAAATGTCTCGTTCGTTATGATGGTATAGCAAAGGCAAGGGCCGCCTCAACAGCGATGCCACGTATGGAACGCAACTTTACTGTATCCACTGTTAGTGCTGTTGATTGCTCTAGCTGTGGTGGTTGCCATTCCCATTTACCCTCCAAACTAGTGAGACAGGTCCCTTGTCCATAGTGCTGCTACCTGTTATGTCACAAATCTAGTGAAATGCAAACTACTACTGTTGTGTCTCGTGGACCAAGAATGGAAGACTATCAGATAGTGAAATGGGTCCCCGTTTGGTTCAAAAGGGATCTCAAAGTTTGTGAGTACAATGTCTCTGTGACAGACACAGCATTGTAATGCATATTTTTATAACTAGCGACTAACTGTTTCAAATGCCAAATATGTAGATATATTCAAAATGCAGCTTTGCCAAAACGAATTAACCTTCGTAATTTCGTCATTTGTAGATTTAAGAGCATTAGCGTTGCACTAGCTTTCTACTATACAAGAATTAGATACTCATGAACGTTAATACATTGACGAGCATATATATCGAAAAGTATTTAGAAGGAAACTCATGAGATGAAAATTACTTGGTTCATACTCCATCGAGTTTAACTACAGAGTAATTCACAAAGCGTAGCTAAGTGCATTACTCTGCGGTCAAACGAGGTGGAGTCAGACCAAGTTATTTTCATGGAGTGGGTTTCTGATTTTATCTCACCCCATATAACATTACTAGTTCATAAAAATAAATCACCCAATTAGCCATTGAGTATTGGGTACACTAACTTCAAGGTCGTGGAGTATGAGTTCCTCATGTTTAGTCTATGCAGAAAAATACCGGGGTGAGATGAGATTTGGAAATTCAATACCAATATATGCACATTCAGCTGTATGCCAATAATGCATTGTAGGACTAGTTTTGGTTAAGATAAGGATTTTAGATAGGTATAGTGGGATTTATCCTACCCCTAATAAAAAAACTCCATAGGCTTAACATTGGGTCACTGTATTCGGTCTGGATTTCAGAAAAATGAAAAATATCGCTCTAGTGGGATACACTTGACAAATGACGTCATTTGTTAATGAAGAAGTAATTTAGACGGGCGGGGTAGGATAAATTCTAAACTCGAGTTAGTTGTGTTATTGTTCATCGCACTCCGGCAATATCGCGTATTACTGCTCTTGGCTTCTCCTCGCGCAGTAATACGCAATCTTGCCGTCATGCATTAAACAATACAACTAACTCTTGTTTGGTTTCTCCATGGTATTATGTCTTGCACTGCTGAATAATGTTTGTTTTCGTATTGGACTACAGCATGGTGTGGAGCTTTCACGGAAATATGGCCTGGACTTGGTTAATTCTTTGCCTGCTGATAATAACTGACATCCATGGAGCAGCCAGTGAAATCGGCGGTAAGTTATAGTACATAGTATGTCCAGAACTGTCTCCGGGTTTTGTTTCATAAGTTGTGAACGATTTTGAGGCTGGACGAAACAATATACAACCTTGTAGAAAACTATGCCCAAGAATGTGATGCTATGTTTACAGTACAGTCCTGGTCATGGAACTTTCAATGTCTTTTTACATCGCCTAGAGATTAGAGTTGTCACATTGAACCTCCAGCGTGCTTCCAGAAAACTATCCCTTCACTACCTGCATGTTATTCACTGTGATAGTGAGAACAGAGCAGGGAGCCAGTGTCTCAGGGTCCTAGAGACATGCCCAGCTGACTATGACCAATCACTCAAGACCAAAATACCTCAAGACCCACTGGTGCTTGATATGTTTGAATCCAATCTTTAGGCAGTTGCAGAAATACAAGTTGACTGGGTGCAGTTGGGTTGCAGAAAACTATCCATAGACTGAATGTAACCCAAATGTTCTAATTGTTATTAATTTATAATTGCAAGCTCATTTGGTCTGCTAGGATGGACAGCAATTACCAATCTGTTCACCCTCTCAGTTGCCTTGCCTCCTTGTGGTGCAGACTGGATAGGCTTGCACGCACGCATAACTAAGGCGACCAGGGTGGGGAGTTAGCTCAGTGGTAAAGAGCACTGGTCTTGTAATCCCAAGGTTGTTGGACTTTATTGATTCGAGTCCCACTGCAGCCACTTTTCTCAGAAATCAGATAAATACTTGTATATAGAATGTCTTGACTGTGCTGTACAAGCTACAAAAGGAGAGGATAATTTAAGGTTCGTACGGAACATGGCGCTTTCGCCGAGTTTCATACAAACCGTAAATTATTATCGAGTTTTGTGGCTTGTACAAGCATGCTAGGTCGTTCTATATTTACTATATACCCAAAATTAAGAAAAATTATTAATTTCATTTGGCTTAAACAACTGATATTTTGATAAACGTTTATGGAAGTGGTCCGCATTCTCCCAAGGAACAGTGTACTGTACAGTATTTTTACATTATATGGCGAAACGGTGCGTCTTTACCTACTACATATAAAACGTGTTAATTTCCGTAATATCCGCTTGAAGATTCTCCCGCACATAGAGACAGTGAACTAGACCTAGGAATGGAGACTGAAGGGCCACGAGAGAGAGATTCTCGTGTAGTGTTGAATTCGAACCTGCTCTTCTTTTTTCTAGATCGATAGACAGACATGCTTTCTCTCTTATGATTCATTTCAATCCATGCCAAAATCAAAGTTTACTATTGTAGTTTTCTGATCTATTTTTCTCATGAGAAACCAATGAGACCTCAACTTTCGCTGGTGTCAATCCAAATAGTTCTGATCGCTGATGATCAGCGCATGCACCTGTGTCATACGAAATGATTACCACTAGATAATGATGGTTTCCCGTTCACCTAGAGGTCATGCTAGAGGTCACGACGGCAGTTAGGACACAGAGTATCTATTTTTACTCTGTGGTTAGGAATCGTTAGCCAAATATGAATCGACAAAGTCGCTAGTTACAGTATATATGTCTTGGGTATATAGTGATATGATTATAAATATACATATATGTCTTTTTGTAGACCTCCACGTACTGAAACGAGATGAATGTGCAAATTTGAGTTACTCCTACCGAGGAGAATACGAGGTTCAGGACTGTGTCTGGTACACGAAGATCGGAAAACCCTGGACGAGGCCGCCACACTTCATCAAAATCCTCCAAGAGGGAGAAGGCCTGAACCTGACGTGCTCACTGGACCGGAACGAGTCCTCAGTTTCTGCCAAACCAAGGTGGATATTTGAAGACTATGCAGAAACAAGGCCTCTAAAACTACCACAACAAGTAAGCTATAGTTCTATGTAATATAATGTATATCCAACAAAAGGGCAAATCAGCACTCCGTAATTCTTATTGAAAAGAGTTTTTTATTGACGGGAAAAGATTCACACATTTGTACATGATTTTCAATCCATACCGTCAAACGTACAGTAACTGAACGGTTTGTACGATATCTTTCCAACATGAGGCTCTACCACTTGACAGCATGTCTGTTCTGGTAGTGGTATTGTTAATTGTTAATTAAGACTAGAGGAGCCTATTAGGTATATCTTGATAGACTATGGACGTATTCCCTAAGTAAAGACACTTTGTGGGGAGTGCGGATTTACTATTGTATAGGGTATAAAACGCCATAGACATCTGGTTAACAGTGTCTGAACTACTGAATAACTTTCTAGAGAACGTAGTGGTTAATGAATGGACTATTGAAACTAGACGTATTTATTAATACAGTGTCGACACCTAGCGGGAATTCTTATATAAATGGGCGTGGGGTATACTTGAGAGTATTCCCATTTCACTAATTAATCTAATTCATAAATCTGATCTAAATAGATAAATATGTATCCTTATGTAAGTCGCCTAATCATTAATAATTCTGTTTCATTACTTATAGTATTACGTAGGGAATTATGAATAAGTTATTAAATATGAATAAATTATGTTAATGATCTTAATTATTAATTATACAAACGTTGGGAGGTAGAGACTACTTTAAGCTGTGTGTTGGCAGGCTACCAGAATCTATTAAATCCTTACCAACAGCGAGGTACTTCTAAGGCATTGCGTAATATGTTAATTATATGATAATTAACATCTTAAAGTTAAGGAATAATTACTTTATTGAATTCTACGTGTCTCTAGTGTCATAGAAGAGGTTAGAGAGTGAAATACTATTTCTCAAACTTTAATAATTCACTTCAACAGTTACATGAATAAATACAATGGGTAGGTTTAAAATTCAATAACTGCTTTGGCACAGTTCCAACTTAATCTTAAATCATTCAATAAGTCAAATGACAAGGTCAATAATGCTGTAGTCTTGTGACAAGTAAAGTTCAGTTCTTAATAAATATTTGTTCATGTTGGCAAGTGGCCAAATTCCAATAACTTGTCAAATATTGATGATTCAGATTTCTGTATCATTCATAGAACCTCATAATAATTATGAGAGTGTTCTCAAGTTATTTACCAAAGTCAGCAGAATTCAGTTTGTAAATAAATTATATAATAATAAATACAAATCAGTCAAAACTCGTCAATAAATGATATGTCCAATGTGACTCACAAATCCAGTGAACTTATCACAAATATCACAAATATCACACATGATCTTATCTCCCTGTTGATATCACATTCAATTACCAAAGTTCATTCTCTAATATCAAGTGAGAATTGTTGAGAGATTGATCCGATGTAATCTCAAGATGAGGTTGTTGTTGGGCCTAAAAGAAGTAGTGAGTCTCAATCCAAGTCACCGTCACTTTCCAGCAAAAGGCAAGTTATGATATAAAGCTAAGCGCTTGATAATATGTTACCGTGATTCGAGGGGTCAATACCTTCTGTATCTTATGTATTTATTTTCCACAATATAATTGATCACTTGATTTGCTAGCTGTAATCTTAAGTGTACATCGACCGGACTGCCTAAAATACACTGTAATGGAAGACCGTCTCATCTGAGATGAATTACTCGTAATAAACAAAAACAAAACAAAAAAAGTTGCCTTATGTTGAGCTATCTGCTCTATGTGCGCGCACTTGTCCAGCCTCGGCACTGGGCAAGACACGTCTGTACAGCACGAGATGGTATCCGAGACTGAAGATACTCGCACCACGGGAACAACTCACTGATGTGAATTTGCTAGAGGCTCACGGTACATCACGTTTGAAACCACATCGGATCGAGACATCACAAAAATATGCTAATTCACACGTTAAAGAACGGAAACACCCTAAAGGAACTCCTTAGGGAACTCCAGAGGAAACTCCAACCAACGTCATCACCACGTCAGTCGATCCTAACTTAGAGCATAGGGAGGATCCCGGTATGTAAAAGTCAGTAGTACCTGAAAATGTCACCTTTCGTATGGCGATTCTTAGACCAAATACCTACCAACACACACGCTAGTATGTAAATGATGCATATAAGTAACACTCAATATCATACCTATAACAAATACTTGAATCAGATATTGTATCAACAAGTAACACTTGATATGGTATCACCTTTGATACTTTGATACCTTGATATTTAGTTACTTGAAGAATATATTTGATACCTTACAAATAAAACATTACCAGAATTACCAAAATACTTTCAAAATTTAAATAACTGACAAAGGCATTGTATTTGGAGTAGCATATGATAACATATAAAAACCCTTTGTTACTATGTAAAATTTTCCATCAGTGAATGAATAAATAATACTGAAATGAAAAAAAAAAATCAGACCCCAGGTGCGCCTTATAGCATTTTGCTTAGTTTGAGGTGTGCCTAAAGCCGGGGCCTCGCCTATGACGATGGTCTACGACATACTTACCTATGACTACGATTCAGGGATGCCAGTTTTCAATGTTTCCATTGAATTCAATGTTTTCATTTTCAGAACAACAAAATGATTCCTTGTGTGATATTGACATACAAACTGCCAAATTAACAAATTCAGCTACAGCCCAGAATCCCCTGCTGAACCTCCCCACTGACCCATGTAAAAACTTGAGCTTTCCCTTGATTCCTACTGTAGTGCATATGTGATGCATAAATTCTGTATTGCAAAAAAAATATTTCAATGTTTTTTTCTTACGCCCACCAACAACCTGTCGATTTGAAATGCCCAAATTGTGGCCTATCGGGAGGTCTCCGATAATTCAGATCGTGGAAATCGTAGATTGTAGGAATGCCTTTCGAGGACCAAAAACATAAACTATGGTCACGATTCAACCTGTGTATTAATTTAGATCTCAGGCTGAGTTTTGATATTAAAATACATTATAAATCTAGAAATATTCAATGAATTTCGATAATCTTTCAAAGGTATTTACGACATATTATGATGCTATTGTTCAGATACTAATAAAATCAAATTGAAAAATATAATTGAGATGGAAACATGATTCCGATATGAAACTATTATGTTCATACCTTTAAACTTAATCAAATAATATCACATTTACAGCGATTATACATCTATATGCGACCTACCTAATTCCAGAATTTCATAATTTTCCGCCAATTATTTTACCGAAATCGCAGAAACCTGTCCCACCTACCACGATTTTGGCTGACCTCACGATAGAATCGGTGTGGTGTCGGGAAGGCAGTCGTAAGGCCTGTCGGGACCAGAATCGTGGTAGGTGGCTTTACATGTGAGGTGCACCCAAAATGCAAGGTCACCTCATAGATGGTCATGACACTAGATGGCAGCACCAGTACCGAATATAGTTTTGAGTGTAAGGCACATAAGGCACTGCAATACCTACCCAAAACTCCCCTTGAACTTGTATGAATGTATACATGTATAACACGTCATGCTAGCAAACAACTTTGACGCTGATGTTGATTTTTCCAATAAAGAAACTTGAGTCTCTGAAATTTATAGATACACTGCATACACATGCAAGTCAAGATACTTTTACAAAGAGGACATCACATCACAGCATAAGAGAAAAGTTGTGGGTTTAAAAACTTCTCGTTCTTCCTTTCAGTGGACAATCCGCTTGGATGCTGCACAATTAACCGATCTTACCTGTGTTCGTATTACCTGTGTGACAAGACATCCCAATGAAAAACCAAAGACTAAAATCCATTCAATCTATGATCTGGAAAAAAAAGGTATTTATTGTCTCCTTTCCTACTAGTTCTAAATTTTTGCTTTTTCTCCAGGAATATGATTCTCATCCGCTTCCACTCTAGCGTAGCTGGTAAATTACGCTGTTGGACATGTACATTCCATACCATTAGATTGTGTGGAGAGTTGATATGACAGGGTTAGTGCTTTGATGACTGCTAAACTTGTAACGATATTATCTGAAACGTCCCAGAATTTCTTTATTTTTAATGCAGTCCTATCTTTTTTTTTAAAGCAAAATGGGCCGAACTGGGTGTTTATTTGCTATATTTGCCCAAATTAGACCCTTATTCATCTTTTCCTATTTTTAAAATCTGTTTTAAAGCACTGCCACTACTCGTGCAGTGCAGAGTCCACGATGTTTGGATTTGTATGGTAGAGTGATTAACAGCCCCTCAATTTCCACTGATAAATGTGTTTAACCGAAAAATGAATGTAAGCATTGATGTTATAAAAGTGCATTACACACTCTGGTGCTAAAATTCTATCCAAAGTACTGAAACTGTCTGAATTTTCATCCTCCACTCACTAGTTTACGACTTCAGGGGTCGCCATTCATGTTGACCACATTTGTTGAGGTGTAGGCGGGGAACAGTCAACGGGGAAGCACCAAATCTACCGGCCAGCTATGTATTCCAGCTGACAAAAAATATTCTATCAGCTTTTCCCAGCAGTCCTTTGTTTGGACATGATCTCATAGATTTTATGCCTGCCTGCCAACCAGCTCAGTAGAAGAGCAGGGTCTGTGTGTTGTAGGCAAGGCTGTAGACTGGTTCCCTGCCCATATGAATAAGGGGCAGGTAACGGGTTCCACAGGCACGACCTTCAACCTTGGCTGGTGCCCGCCTGTGACTAGGGGATACCCCAGGAACCAGCCTAGTGGTTTGGCTGGTATCCGCTTGTCATACACCTAGTTCCGCCGAGCCCTCTAGCGGACTACCGGGGAACCAGGAGGCGTTACCAATAATGCACTATGAAAATGGAACCCGTTACCTGGCCTATAGTCTAACTAGGCCAGGCTTCCAGGCTAGCAAGGCTGCCGCTCCTCAGGCTGCCAGCCACCTGGCTGGCAGTGATATATTTTACCTAAAATGAGGACCCAGACCCTCTGTGCTCTTCCAAAGAGCCGGTCATCCCCAAATCTGCCAGCGACCCCCGTATGGCCCCTGGCCAGGGCCAACGCCTGGTTGGTTGAACACCCGCTTAAGTGTACCTGAATGGAATCTGAATATTATGGTCGGAAATACTCATTGAGTTCAAATAAGGAGATGAATATTTAGGACTGAAATATTGAGGAGCCGATGGAATTCAGGTACACTCAATACAATAAGTCTCCTTATTATAATATACCAGGAATGGATTGAAACTTCATTTTAAAATCACTATTTCGAGAATGCTAGTGGTCATGTGGTATAGGGGGACGTGTTAATATTCTTTGGTCACTCAGTGACGAACGGAATCCGCACTTGAGGTCAGTAAAAGTGAAATGTTCAGACTTCTTTGATTTCTGTCTTCTCGGGGGCTTGGCACTGCATCATTGTCAACATCTGTTGTTTTTAAAGGCATATCCTTTAATATCCAGGTACCACCTGGTGATTTTTAGATGTTTTCAATTATCAGTCAAAACTGGTTCCTTATGATTTATTCTAATTCCAAATGAATAAATTTACTGTTTTGTCCAGTTTTCTAGTCTCAATAGGTAAGAAAGGCCAGTTTGCATTTACTTGATTTACATAGGAAAGGAGGGTGACCTATGAATTTTAAAACTGAAATGTGTAGTACTATACATCTACTATATTTGGTGACAGTTTGAGGAAAGTCACATGGGTTTTACTATGGGAAAAACAACTTTTTAGAATTTTTATCATAATATTGATCTTTAAATCAAAAACTAGCATGGTGAACCCTAATTCTCAAAACAAATTATCCCATATACCTTTAAGTTTGCATATGTAATCCGATGAAGTAGTCCATGAGAAGATGTTTGGCTGGAGGTGTCTGGGACCCTGTTTTTTAGTCATGACAATCGTTATGGGTGACATGTTTCATACTGCGCATGTTCCCGATTCATTCACAATCCGTTCTTAGGAATGAACCCAAAACTAGCACAGTCAATGTCAAGTTCGCCGTATAAATTAGCGGAGGAATGGCCAAAAAGCAAAAGCTTCTGTAGCTTGCAAAGGGTTGTCAATTTTCACCACTTCCTGTAGGATTTAAGCAATGAAACATAGACGCAACATATAATCTATAATCGCCTTAAATATGAAGAAGCTCGGCCACTTCGATCCACCGATATTACTGAAACGGTTCCCTGGCTCTGTCATAGAACCTAAGACAATTCTATACTTGTCATAATGGCTGACACTTTCCATGCCGGACTCCTGTGCCGCCCTACAACATTGTCTATAGCACAATGGCCATCTTTTGTCATCCAAAATGATGTGGATTCGCTGGACGATCTCAAGGTATTGTAGACCTGCGATGTTGTGACTAAAAAACAGGACCCTGGTCTATACATCCCTATCGTGGCTCAAGACTTTACAACTGACTGTTGTAAAGCCACCACTGTTGGACTCTAGGATTTCATTGATTTCATCACAGCAGGGATGCAAGTTCGCCGACAATTGACTGAAATCAGAAATTTCTGCATCTTGAAATATGATCATTAACAAAGTATGAAAATCATAAAATAAAACTAAATTCCAAGAAGTGACTGATAATTCTGGCAGCAGGCTTTCACCAACGGCGTATAAACCTCTATAGGCCGTTAGCATTGATGCACTTTGGCGGCAGTTAAACGCGACAAGGGCCTTTGACACTGCCGTCAGAGTTCCGGCAAGTGCCGAAATTTTGTTTGACGGCACGGGGGGGGGGGGGGGGTTGTTTCCGACTTTTTCATCAGTCCCGACTTTCATCCCTGACAGTGGTAGCTGGAACCGACTGCAGATATTAAGACGGTGACGGTAGATAGGAATGAAAGACAGACTTATTTCATTTTGATTAATCATGTTTGAAGACATTTAATATCAGTTACATCAGTTCTCATCGATAATTTGTAACTATTCTAATTTGAATTAAATGACAAATATAATATAAGATCTCGTCTTTTTTCAGTTTCAGTGAAAAATAAAACTAAATGGGAGTCTCTGGTCTCACTCTCCCTGAATCATACGGCCCAGAACACGTTTAGTTATGGCACCCATTTCATAATGTGTGCCACCCTACACTACCCTGTCATGTATGGAAGGGGATTCCTGGAACTGAGAAAGACGCCGCGAAGGACCGATAAGGTAGGAGTCCATTTTATAAGCAGAGATGGTACCTTTCCAATATTCAATAGAAATCTCATTTTTATCATTTTGAGTATAAGTTATTTTCCTGGGACCGTGTTTTATAGATGTGATATTCGTTAATAGTGACCGTTATGTAATTATCTTACATTTTGGCGATAATTATCAAACCATTGGGGCCAATGGTTGTTGTATTCATCTTGGAAACTCAACATAACTTTAGTAATAGCTATTAACGATTATCAAATCTAAAACCCGGTCCTGGTAAAAATCATGATATTAATTTAGCCTTATGCATTCAACTAGATTTGTGCAGGGTTTAGGTTCTGACAGCCAATATATTATTGCAACAGTTGACGTATACTCTCGCTAATTTCTTCTTAGATTGTGACAGGCAGTGGAGACCATGGGCCCGTCACAAAGTATCAATGGACATCGCCTCAATGGGGTATTAAACTGATAGAATAACCCCCCTAAAGGATTTGCCCTCCCCCCGACATTTTTAAAAGTTACGATTTCAAGGGGTCTCAAGTGAAATGATCTCAAAAACAGTCCCAACCTGAGACCAGTTGATACTTGTCATAACGTTTTTTTCAGTTGCTAAAACTTATTCAAATTAGAAAATATTTAGAGTGAAATGTACTAATAATCTGACATACCTATATCCCAAATTTCATAGTTGTCCTTTGCTTATTAAGACCGTGATAAACATTTGTCTGGAAATCTGAAAAGGGCAGCCACTGCACCACTCAGGTAGCTTGTGTATCCTACTGTGATGTTCGATTTTATTCGAGCAGGGTGAAGTCAAGGTCACTCCATATTTGTAAAGAATAACAACACCCATTCAAAAAGTAAAACATGTCTCACTTATTGAATACTTAACAGAAAATTATGAAATTTTAGGATTGGATCAAATTGACATGGACAATTATTCGGTTTAAAGTGGGATTCACACTGTGGGTTTCATGTACCTCACAGGGTGTTTGTCTGATACAAATCCTGCTGAGATATTTTACTCAAACACAATTACTTCGTCTAATTTGTAGGGTTCCATTTCCCTGAGACATGTTTTCCTCCCTGTAATTGTTAAAGACATTTCCCCTTAAAAGGAACAAAATCGCATGAGATTTTGAGCCCTGTGAGGTACACGAATCCCATCATGTGAATCCCATTTTAAATATGGTATAACTTGAACAAGTATAGATGTCTCAAATCAATTACTTATAGACAGTATCGTAGCATGCCATGGGATATCGGCGCTAAAACGATCGTTTGGAACGATTGTCTAAAATAGAAATCCATAGTAGTAGGCATGGTGTTTTATAGTCACGAAAATCAATATAAGTGATGAATAAAAATTGCAGAATGTCACAGTAGGTTATGCACAAGTCAACTGAGTGGTGCAGTGCCCGCATTTGTCAACTGAACATGGTAGTTTAAAAATAAATTTCTCATGATTAAAACACCAAAAGAATAATTATGAAATTTTGGATATAGGTACACCAGATATTTAGAAAACATATCTCAAAATATTTCCTAATTTCAATAAATTGCAGCACCTGAAATAAAAAGAATTACAACCACCCATTATACCTGTATACGACATGTCCACAATTGCTTTGGGTTGCGACACTATGGCCAACAAATTCACCTAAGACACCCTATGATTATCACTAATTTTTTATAGGACACCTCTAACCGCCCTACGTGTCATAGACCGACGATTGTTTGCCGACTCTCTGTGATCATACGTCTATATATGACTCTTGAAGCCTGGAAAATGTCGTTATGAACAATTGTCGTGACTGAGAAACAGGGCCCTGATCTAGCTCAATCTTCAAAATGACCTGGGAGATCCCTTGAGATTGTCACAACTTAAAAACACCTAAATCACCCCAAACGTCCGCATCTCAGCCCCAGGCTGAGATCTTTAAGATCGTCACAACTACAAAACACTTTGCCCCTCAAACGGTCTCAACTTAAGACTGTCACGACTGAAAAACACCACCTAGGGACCCGTTTCAATAGCTGGTATTCTGTTGTTCATCTCAGTGGCACTACAGCGGAAGAATAAAGATCAAGGTGTTCTAAAATCATGAAAAGTATTCCCTGGTTTTATTTTATTACCCACCTAATACGGAGTCTCCATACTAAGCCTATGTAGCCTACAGATCGCTACTGAGCAGAATACGAACCTCCGGAATCTCCTAGGAGGATACGGAGATTTGGGCCACCTGACGGGCATTACCAGAACTAATATATATACAGTAAAACCCCTCTAAGGGGACACCCCGCTTAAGGGGACAATTTGCTCGGAACGGAAATTTTTCCCTCTGTTAAGAGTTTATTTTAACCCCGCTTTAGGGGTACCCCGCTTTAGGGGACACCCCGCTTTAGGGGACAGTTTTTCGGTACAGAAATGCTTAAAAACCTCGCTTAAGGGGACAATTTTGGAGGGACATCATATCAAAAACACTGAAAATCCAGTTCAGCAGCGGCCGCATAAGCGACTCACCATGAGCCGCCCAGAGCCGCGACGGCTCACTGAATACCACACCTTTAAAGCCGCCCGCCCGCCCTGAACCGCCCAGCGCTAACCTGTAAGCGGGCCTCTAACCCCCTACCTTCAACGGGTGCGAAAGTCGCTCATACTAATATCCACTCACAGTCGCCCGCCCAGACCCGCTAGAGATGTGGTTATTACCTTGTTAGAACACATTCCGGCCGCCCGGGCTCACACGGGAATATTCAGTCTTTTGTTCTGGTTGCGACAACTGTCCACCGAAAGTGCAGTCCACACTCAATACCTTCCTGGGACTGAAACTGTATATACATTGTACTGTACATTTATATGTATTATCTATTTATATTCATTTATATTGTATAATTTATATTTATTTATATATTATTGATAAACCTTTTAACCTAATAACCATCGTTTCCTTCATTTATGTAGGTATTCTCTATTGTATAACCATTGGCAGACTGAAAACCCCGCTTAAGGGGACATCCCGCTTAAGGGGACACCCCGCTTAAGGGGACAGTTGGCCCGGAACGGAGGGTGTCCCCTTAAGAGGGGTTTTACTGTACATATATAAACAGTGCATGTCGCTTCGGTCGTATTTCTAATTATTTACAAGATTTTTTCCTAATAATTACAGGAAAGGTGAGTAAAGCCTGTATTCCACCAACAAGACAAAATCGTTGTACAGCGCCCGTATGGCGGTTGCTGGCAGATCTGCTCTATTTTAAATCATCTGTCGGAAGCACACACCAGACGTTTCAGCAGGTGTCGGCTCTCCTGCCAGACGTTTCAAGACGTCTGTTGGAGGATATTGGGGTTGATAGGAGTGTCGCCTCACGGTTGCTGAGCGTCTGGTGGGGCATTTGGCCATCTGCCAGCTGAAATGTGCTTCCACCAACCAGAATTTTCAGGCGATCCCCCTACCGATACCCCCAGCAACCCTCCACAAGATGTAAATATAGCGTCGGCCGAAATAACTGATTGATAAGGTTTTTGTCTGCTGGAATTGAGCGTCTGGCCGATACATTTGAAGAGTACGACACCCGCCCGTGGGTTCTGCCGGCAGTTGCGGTGAGGGAACGCCGCCAACATAGCGCAAGCGATACCCGAAGCCGCGAACGGACATCGGAAATTCCGACACTTTCAGTATTTTCAGCAGAATCCTAGCACCATAGCGTGCCATACACATTCATAACATCAATCCTTGTCTTTATTTACCTTCATTGTTCGATTAAATGTGTAATTCCTCGGTTATTTGACGTTTTCTGACCGTTCCCGTACAAATCCCAACACGCCGACGCACTGCTCCACTCGATACGCAGCTTTCGCCGGTTCGGAGCGTCGTAGTGTATGCCGCATGCCGCGCCGCCTATTGGGGAACTCGATCACTACGTAAAATGCGGCTAACGTCCACCAGTCGGTGCCTCGGCTGGAGCGTCGGCTAGGATCTGCTGGAACTTTGAACCCACCAAACGCTCGTATGGCGACCACATGAGCGTCTGTTGGGGGTTTCGGTGGAGCAGCGACGCATTTTGAGGCCATTTTTTTCAGATGTTGCAACCGACGTCGGCTGGAACGTCTGTTGACATTGAAAAAGTGGTTGTTTGGTGGAATTCAGCCTTAATAAATACACAACATTACTACGTAATACTCCTCGCTATCGCTCGGAGTTTTACTTTGTGTCAACTACGCGGAGAATACGGCCTCTCAGATCGAAATTGTGGTATTATTGTGTATATATCTCGGTCGAGGACCAGTCACAGCTCCTATCCCAAATCGTCACATACAGTAGTAGCATAGTGCTAGGAACCCGATCTAGCTCCGTCTTCAAAATGACCTGAAAAATGTCAGGGAATTTTGACTTCCCAAGTTACACTCAGAAATAAGAAAATGAACTTAATGTTTAATTTGTACAGGGAAGAAATAGGTCCAAACTGGAGTTCGCCTTGGAGGTGCTGGAACCTGTCTCACATGAAAAGTATTGCTGGGGTCCACCTCGTGAAATGGATTTTGATCGCAGTGGTCCATACAGGTGGACGTTTCGTTCCATGCAGTTCCCAAACGAAGTGATATTAAGTAAGGCCTGGACGATTCATTGCCAAACAAAAGGTACGTCGAATTTTTTTAGTGCCATTGTCCAACTAGCTACCTAGTTTAGTATCTTCATTGTGTTAAAAATGCAATTTACCTTTAACTGGAGCATATCCTGATGAATTGTCAAAAGGTAGAGGAAAGTAGAAGGAAATACGTGAAGAATAATAATAACATAAAAACGTTGTTTGAAATTATTTTTAAAAAGAAAGGGAAAAAAATCTGCTTTTGGAAAAAGACACCAAACTTTTATAGGTTATTGAAGTATTTTGATTTAAAAATTTGACTGAAAGTCTACACAAGTGGAAACCTTTAATCTTTCATGAACCGTATATACCTGTTGCTTTCCAGTCAGCTTGGCCTTGAATAAATTAAAGAAGATGGAAGACAATGTGGAGGACATAAAAAGCGACGAACAAGAACCCTCGTTCACCATGACTGAAAGTATAATCATTATGGGTGTAATGATTCCTGTGGTGGCTATGGCCTTAACCGCCATCGCGGTGTGCATAAAGAAGCACAAAAGAAAACACACAATTGAAATTCATAGTGTGAGTTCACTCTCTTCTTGTTTTTGAACCAACAAAAAGAATTGTTAGAATCTGGGACCCGTTTTTTAAACGCGATACTCGTTAACCCTTTCAGAGCAGGAGGATGGCTTAAGGCTTTACCACTGTATGGCAAGAAGATGTCTTAAGGCATTAACACTGTACGGCAGGAAGATGCCTTAAGGCATCTTTTTGTGGTTTTTTTCCAAAATCATTTTTTTTCTCAAAAAAAGATGAATTGACAAAATTCCTTCAGGTTATCAAAATCATTAACGTATTTAAGGGGTTCAATATCATTAAGAAATATGGAGAAATAAATTGAATAAATCATCAATTTGTGGAGAATATGGCGAAAATCATGGCAAAACATGCCTGCCATTCACACATTCCCTAAGTAACGTCTTCCTGCCTGTAGTATAGGCGAACGTCGATGGTGGCGCTGCCTCTGCTTTCCCGCCCGTGTGAGGCGTGCGGCTGTCAAAGGGTTAATAGCGATTATTAAAGATTCAAGACGGGTTTCAAGATAAAGACATCAACCATTGGCCCCAAGGGTTCTGGACTTGTAATCCCAAGGTTGTGGGTTCGAGTCCCACTGCAGCCACTCTTCTCCTTCACCCCCAGCAGTGGTAGATTTATTGCTATACCAAAGGCCAATCCTTCTCATACCATGTATATGAGGTGTGGGAAGTAAAAACAACTCTCACCTCGGTGAATGTGTAGGCGTGAGATTTTTACCCGAATTCATCTCATGGATTCGGTCAAACCCAAAGTAAGTCTAAATGAACAAATTGGACATTAAGCTACACAAACAAACAAGCATGCTCATTCATCAATGATGAACACTCTATTTGCTCCTAGTTATTACTTTGGCTCTACTCGCCCCTAGTTTTGCCTTTTTGTTGAGTTTTTTGTTTTGAGTGTGGAAGGCATAACGCACCATGCTGCAAGGCAGATGGTGGCCCGGAACGCTTGTGGCGTAAAAGCACTTTGGGGAAGTCCGGTAAGAACCTGTAAGTTGAAACTTGACCAACCAACCTATCGTGGGGTAGTTTACTTAAATTACTAAAAAAAAATCCAACTCGGAACCCACAGGGTTAACCCTTTAAAGGCGAATGATGCCTCGAGGCATCATCCAGCTCAGGGCGATTGAATTATGGGTTTTAACGACTGTGTGCCCATCCTCTAGCAGTATAAAGTGCCACCAGCACCCGTCCTCCAGGTGGTAACTTGGCCACAGGCAACCGTCTTTAAAGGGTTAAGCGAACGAAAAAATTACTACACACAGTTTACTTAAATGCTCCTGAGGATGGTAAATACTACCACTACCAAGCAAGCGCCATATCTCTGTTGCTCAACCCGACATTCTGTAACATCATAGACTTGAAGTAAAATATCACCTACCAAGGTGAACCTCATTTAACCTATTAATGATTCTAGAACTTAAATAAATCAGCTTTTGCCGGCTGGGAGCCCTGACACCAGGCCAATGAAAATATGCAAATATTTCAGATGGTTTTAAGCCGAGAAACAGTATGATGTTTCTTTGAAAAGTGGACTTTGTGAAGGTTTAAAATCTGACATTTTCAAAACCATGTTCATGTCATTCACCTTTGCTGTTTCAGAATTAGACTGACCATTGTTGTAATGTTGATGTGTTCTTTTGTCAAATTTGTCAAAAATCGCACCATTTTGAAATATCTATTCAAAGAAGTTTTCGGTTTCAGTGTATGAAACTCATTTTCCTCATCTTTGTTTTTGCATGTTCAACATGAAGATATTTCGTGACATCTTCGGAGATGATGGCGCTTACGCTGGAGTCTCCGCGGAGGTTGAGATCAGTATCGATGGCAACTCGCCGTCAGACCGGCTTGTTCTTAACAATGACTACCTTCTGCCTATTGACGATTGGGAGATGGATCGCAAGGGGTGAGTGCTGATTTATTGTGGTCCCTTTTGGGTTATTCTTTTTTAGGAGCTGGGTTAGAAATATTTCATATCACCTTTATTTTGCTTAAATCTAGATGCTTGGGAGGTGTTTTATAGACAGTAACAGGATCCAATATTATCGTAAAACTGGATGAGTTTTAATCTTGGCCACCATATGCCACGACTGGAGTTTGGCAAAGTGACTTCATGAGGCGAAGCCGAGTGAAGTCCGGAGTCAAACCTCCAGGAGTGGCATACGGTGACCAAGATTAAAACAAATCAGGTTTTGATTTTATCCTACCCTGTCTCCTCGATTTTGGAATATTACGTGATAATAATTCTGTATGCCACTAGTGGCATATAAAACTCCGTATGCCAGTCAGCGTGGCATACGGAATCTCAATGTTAAGCCTATGGGATTTTATATTAGGGGTGGGATAAAGTGTAGTATAGGAGGGCTGTCTAGTACGTATTCGTCAGAACCAATCAGATCTTGTCAAACTGATGCTATAAATAGAACAGCAAACCACGTTATCCCTTTCACCACCCAGCTAGGAAATCCAGGTCATCAATATATGACGTGCTCTCTTTTGACCATCACAGACCTATGTCTTTACTCTGTGCCATACAAACGGGACTAATGAAAGCTGCACGGTGATTAGTACTGACGAATACGCACTAGACAGTGGTGGAGGGACAAGGTCTCAGCTGGGACCTGGGGTGTGTTTTCCAGGGATGACAATTGTTCATAACGACACTTTCCAGGCGTCAGTGTCCTATAGACGTATGATCATAGAGGATCGACCAACGATCTTCATGCTACAACACATAGGACGGTTTCAGGTGTGCTATAGTATTGACAATCGTAGGGTATTATAGGTGAATTTGTTGGCCAAAATGTCGGAACCAACGACAATTGTGGACATGCCGTACAGGTATAAATGGTAGTTGTAACTTTCTTTTTCAGATGCTAACCTTCATTGGAATTAGGAAATATTTGGGGTGAATTTTTCTAAATATATGGCGTATCTATTCCCGAAATTTCATAATTTTCCTGTGCCTATTCCGATTGTGAGACTTTTTCTAAAGCATCATGTTTTAGTTCTCAACTGCGGGGATTGCGCCACTCGGCTGCTTTTGAAAACCTACTGCAGTGCTCACCCACCTTTTCAGAATCGGTTAAGACGATTGTCATAACTGAAAAACACCATGCCTATTATTATGGGTTTTCTAAGACAATCCTTCAGAAAGACCGTTTTAGCACCTATCTACTGTGGTGCGCTACGATACTGTCTATAGGACACTGGCCATATTTTGTCTTCCAAACTGTTGTACATTCACTGGGCGATCTTAGAGTATCTATACAAACGATTGCCTTGACTGAAAAACAGCCAGGCTGTTTTCCAGTTGTGACGTATCAAATGGTCTCCAGTTGTGACTATTTGGGTGATCGTTTCACTTGTGATCACTAGCGATCGTCACAACTGAAAAACACTCAAATCCAGTAAAATGATCACATCTCAGCATGTGGCTGCTGAGATCCCTAACTATCGCCACAACTGAAAAACACTTTGCTCTTCAAACGGTCTCATTTAGCGATCGTCACTACAGAAAAACAGCCCCCCGGGAGGTGTTTTTTAGTCTCGACAATCGTTAATAGTGACCAGTTGGCGACCGCTTTGGGGGCATTGTTTAATGTGATAAATTATCAATATCTGTTATATCTAATTCCCAAATTTCATAATTTTCTGTTGAGCAATATACATGTGAGACTTGTCCTTTCTTTGAATGGGCCTCAGACAAACAGTGATCATAACAGCCCAACAGCGACCGTGTCTGAGGAACACTTTGCAGTCATGATTCCTCTTTTGGTCTCCCAAATGGTCACTCTTTTTCGATCACAACTAATAAAGACGTCGCTGTCTGAAAAACAGGACCCAGGAATTTACTAAGAGTAGCAAAATATGCTTCAGGGCACTGTCCCTCGACCTTGTTGGGGTCCTTGGCGGCTACCAAACCTGCCAATTTTCACGGATTTTTGTGCATTTCCCAGCCGCATGCCTGTATTAAATGAGGAAAATTTAACAATGTTCGTTCCTGAATGATCATTAAACCTCTTGTTAGTCCTGTATCATTTCATATGCTATCATGTGATTGCTTTTTCAAAACCGACTGATTTCTAATTTCAGCATCAAATTGGGACCAATTATTGGAGAAGGACAGTTCGGGAAGGTGTACCTCGGACAGTGCCGTGATGGTCGCCAGGTGGCAGTGAAGACACTCAAGGGTAAACAAATCTGTTTAATCCCAAGTTAGGCAAGATGGCTTATTTGGTTGAAATGGCCTCATATATAGTCACTTAAGTAGTAGTCATAAGGATGTGATTTCCGGTAAACGGGGCGTACCGTAAAACCCCGCTTATAACCCGAATTCTTTTTTTAGGGATTTCTTTTTTAAAAATCAGCTTATAATTTTTTTGCTAAAGTCGGGGGGTCGGCTTATAAGCGGGGTTTTTCACAAATTGATTTTTTTTTAAACCCAAAATCAGTACAATTTTTTTTTTTAATCAGTACAAATCTATGATGAAGCACCAAAATCAGATAAACAAATATGAATCATTTAATGGTATTCATTTGTCAGATAGCATGCGATATCCTACATTGATACAAAGTTCATTGAAACCTTCATATTCTATACCGAAAATTCTACAAAAATTTGTGAGTTGGGGGGGGGGGGAGCCAGGACCCAAAAGTGGGGGGTCGGCTTATAACTGGGGTTTTCCTGAAGTTGAAATGCCCCCAGAATCGGCTTTTAGCATTTTGCTGAAGTGGAGGGTCGGCTTATAATCGGGGACGACCTATAAGCGGGGTTTTAAGGTACATCCACACCCCACTGCTACACGACCACGAATATAGGACGCGGGAACCGGGGTGCTCTAGGCGGTCCTTACTACCCTGTTATGATTGCTCTCATTGGTCAACTCCCTACATTGGATGTTAGGGGAGTTGTGACCGGTTCATGTAAGTTTTTCCAACCTGGGGTCTGTTTTTCAGTCGTGACTTTATGTGATAGTGACCAGTTAGTGACCGTTTTGAGAGTATCGGGTTCCAGAGACAAATGTTCATAATAATAGTGACCATTTTGAGGGTAAGAGGTTTTGGTCACTGTTTCGCATTACAGAGTCGTGACCATTTAGTCCAAATAGTCTCCAAAACAGTGACAGGGACAGACATGTCATACATGTATGATATAAATACAGAACTTATCAAAATTGAAAAATATTTGCAGTTGAGGATTTTATATGGATGTCATACTTTTATCCCAAATTACATAATTTTCTGTTAAGGGTGGGGAGGGTGTCACAGCAAATGACTTCTTCAAGGGCTGTTATAGCTACCCAAGTGGCACAATCGGTTAGCGCGCCATACTCATAAGGGCTGCTGACATCCTTGTAGATCATTCTCATACTATGTATATGTAACTACGTGAGAGGTAAAGGAACTCCCACCTCAGTAAATGTATAGCCGCTTAGATTCTATCACTGCTGCCCTTCTGAAAAAAAACCTGAAGTCCCTACGTGTTACCAGAGATGCATTTTTCCATGGAAATCTTTGCTTTCAATTCCAGTTAATAAAATCATATTTTCTTGAGCTTCATTCACCCCAACAAAACAGTTGTGTGAACTTCCCCATACACTCCCAGTCCTATTCTTTGCCCAACATTGACGTATTTTCCACTATCCTTTTCCTTACCCTAACTTTTTTTTAAAATTCAATGAGAGTTTTAACGACATACAAACTTGCATCCAATGATAGGCCCTCAGGGCTTAATCCAAATCACACAAATGAAATATCAGCCAGATTATATTTATTTCCTCTGTACATTCAGATACGGCAGTAGAGAAGGACTTGGCCGACCTGCTCATGGAGCTGTCCGTGCTCCGGTCTCTCGGCGAGAAGCCACACGATAATGTCGTCTCCTTTGTTGGCTGCATGACTGTAGGTAAGATCCAATGTTGTTCTTGGAGTACAATAGAACCCCGCGCAAGCGGACACCCTCCGTTCCGACTTATGCGAGGTTAAATTAAACATCTAAAGTGCTGATTCCACCGACACACAAGACATAGCCAGATTGGTCACGATTTGGGTGTCGTGCTAAGTCGGGCTAGGTTTGTAGAGTCGCGTGCCCATTTGTCACGATCTGTCGCGGTGGTGGAGCACCAAAACATACAACCCGACACCTCACGGCTACGTTTTGTGACAACAGAGGTGCGACACATCGCAACACTGTAAGACAATACAAAACATACCAAGATATATCACAGCAAATCCATTGTGTTGGTGGAATAAGCCCTTAATAGAGCGAACCGTTCCGAGCAGCGGTGTCTGAAAATTTATGTATGCCTCATAGTTAATAAATTTCTAGAAAGTCCTGAAAGGTTAAGTCTGCTTAATTGTAAAAAAATTTCTAGAAATACTAAAATTCATGGCCGTGTCACAAGCCAAACGTGTCATTTCCAGTCTACCAGGTGAAGGAACAGTCACACCCAATTAGCAACACAAAGTGTGTGAGTCCTCCCGCTAGCTGTGAGCATTTGCTTGAAAGATGGCTTAAATTCGGAGTCTTTCATTTCCAGCAGTGGTAGATTTACTGCTATATCAAAGGCCAATCCTTCTCATACCATGTCTTTGTGGTGTGGGAAGTAAAAGAACTCACCTCGGTAAATGTGTAGCGGTGAAATTTCTACCTAAATTCATCACATAGATTCGATCACCACCCTCGTGATGTAAAAGAACCTTGAGAAAGTCTGGTATGAACCTGTAATGGTTAACTGGACAGTAAATAAAGGCAAACAACCAACCAATTTGGAGTTTAACGCAAGATTGATAATTAAAGGGTATCCATTTGAAAGTTTAGACATGCATTATTCAAAGCTACACACCAAGCATGGTGCCCTGCTGGGTGTAGCCTGGGGCTGGGATGCAGTATGGCTTTCCCCTCATGAGGGGTATGAGGGAACCTCGCATAGAAATAACTGAACGACAAACTGACACCTATTTAGGGAGGGGGCACACATTTAGGAGGACAGAGCTAAGGTAGTTGCAGGTTTGCCTAGAAGAAAATACTTAAAAAAATAATAGCAACTCGAAAATTTTGTTTGAGACTATTCCATAGAAAGATCTCTTTGATTTGTTATAAAATATTCGTTCTGAATTTGATCATTTGTAACTCTTGTGATGGTACTTTTGTATGCCGGCATTTTGAATAGGCACATGGCAGCTCATATTGCAGGGAAGTTGCGTGTCCTATGCTTAATTTAAGACCAACTTGTCTTTTTTCTATACTGTATGTTTCTAAAGTTGCCCAACTACCATCTCTAGATAAGAGGGACCCGTGTTTTTTTAGACGAGATAATCGTTAATAGCGACCGTTTTGAGGCCCTAGTCTAATTGTGACACATTTGGCGATAATTATCGAACGCTTGGGGCCAATGGTTGTTGTATTTATCTTGAAAACCGTCTTGAATGTTTATTAATCGCTATTAACGATTACTTCGTCTTAAAACTGTTCCTGGAGACTGAAACTTGTAGTGGTTTGCTTGGGAATTCCGCGCTCATTTATCAAAGATGAAGATACCATTTTGTGTGTGTTTATCCAGTATTTTGACACATCTTTCTGATTTCCGCACAGGGCAGCCCATCGCGATTATCACAGAGTATGCGGCGAATGGAAACCTGTTAACCTTCATGCGCAGAAACTGGAGCAAGGACTCCGCTTCCCATACCCCAAAGATGATGTCCATGGCAGAGCAGATAGCAACGGGCATGGAGTACCTCGCCTCCAAAAAGGTGAAGCAAATTCTCATATTCAATGTGCGATAAAAAAAAGAATAATACACTGAGGTTTATCTCATTGTGCCATGGGGGTTGTACCATTCAGCAGGTAGACGTGTTGTTCTCAATGTTGCTATAGTGTAGCATTTTGTAGTCAGTCCACGAGTTAGTTTTGTCTCTAGGTGAATGTTAACTGGCCACATTTCTGGGCCCTGTTTTTCCAATCACGACAAGATCGGCCAACGATACCCTAAGATCGTCCAGCAAATATACGACATTTTGAATGACAAAAGATGGCGGGCATTTTATAGAGTCGTAGCGTGCCATGAAGGATCAGCACGAAAAGTGTCGTTCAGAACGATTGTCTTAGAAAAACCATAGAAGTATGTCTGGTGTTTTTCAGTGCTGACATCGTCATTGAGGGAAGGGGTTATTGGGGAATGCGCAGCAGTAGGTTTTTCAAAAGCAGCCGAGTTGAGCAGTGCCCACATTTGTCAACTAAAACATGGTGGTTTAGAAAAAATATTTCTCACGATCGCAATACTAAAAGGATGGTTATGAAACTTCGAGAATCAGTAAACCAAATATATAGCAAAATCGTCCCAAAATATTTCCTAATTTCAATATATTTTAGCATCTGGAAAAAAAGAGTGAATACTACTCATACCTGTACAACATGTCCAAATATGTCGTTGGTTCTGACACCTTGGACAACGTTTTCACCTCCAATTCCGTACGATTGTCGTTACACCTAGAATCGTAGAACGTATCGTTGAGCGATGATCATTGGCCGATCCTCTAAGATATGACGTATATAGGATACTGACGGCTTAAACATGTTGTTATGAACGATTGTAGTGACTGAAAAACAGGGCCCTGCTTCTTACAGTGATCCAGGTAGAGATGACTTATAATTTCTCTTTTTAGTTATGACAATTATTAAACGGTCTCCCGTTGTGTCTCTTTGGGTGATCGTTTATCCTGCGATCCTTAGCTATCGTCACAACTAAAAAACACCCAAATCCAGCAAAACGGTCGCAAATCTGGCTGAGATCCGAAATGTTTGTCATGTCGCAAATCTGGCTGAGATCCGAAATGTTTGTCATGTCTGAAAAACACTTTTCCCTTTAAACGGTCGCTATTAACGATTGTCACTACTGAATTACACACACAAAATAAGAGATGTTTATGGGCATGTCTCTTAACCCTGAAAATGGTTCAGTGATAGCATAATATGGCTCAAGCACATCCTAGGAAGTGAATTTTTAAGGTCTTTTTCAGTAACGGCAGTCGTTAATAACGATTTTCTAAGATTGCCCAACGAATGTATGACAGTTTGGACGACAAAAGATGGCAGGTAACCTATAGACCCGGTCGTAATGGACCGGGGGTATCGGCGCAATAAGAAAGTCGTTCAGAATGATTGTCTTTGAGAAAAGCATAGAAGAAGGCATGGGGGATGCACAACAGTAGGAGCCGAGTCGTGCAATTCCCGCAGTTACCAACTAATACATGGGGGTTTAGACATAATTTGTCTGGTTAATTTGAAGCGCGAGGTTCATCAAAAGTATGGCTCATTGCTGCTCTACTAGATAATTATAGTGTTCATACCATTTCTTTAAATTCCTTTACTTTCCTTTATTTCTGTGAAAAATTCCTTAAAAACCCATTCCAAGTCCATTTGAACAACATAAAATGTCATTTTAAGCAGGTATGATTTTTAGAATATGGACATTTGACCAATATTTTCTCAAATAGGTTGTATTGTGAAATATACACATTTCATTCCTGACAGGTTTGCTTCATGAAATAATAGTTCTAAATTTTTAGAAGCATGTGTGTCTTGATCAAATAATCAATTTTGCGTATATTTCAGATCATCCACCGTGACCTGGCAGCACGTAATGTGCTCGTTGACGCTGTTGGGGTGCTGCGTGTGTCTGACTCCATTTTGTATATTTCTTTGATCAGATCATCCACCGTGACCTGGCAGCACGTAATGTGCTCGTTGACGCTGTTGGGGTACTGCGTGTGTCTGACTCCATTTTGTATATTTCTTTGATCAGATCATCCACCGTGACCTGGCAGCACGTAATGTGCTCGTTGACGCTGTTGGGGTGCTGCGTGTGTCTGACTCCATTTTGTATATTTCTTTGATCAGATCATCCACCGTGACCTGGCAGCACGTAATGTGCTCGTTGACGCTGTTGGGGTGCTGCGTGTGTCTGACTCCATTTTGTATATTTCTCTGATCAGATCATCCACCGTGACCTGGCAGCACGTAATGTGCTCGTTGACGCTGTGGGGGTGCTGCGTGTGTCTGACTCCATTTTGTATATTTCTTTGATCAGATCATCCACCGTGACCTGGCAGCACGTAATGTGCTCGTTGACGCTGTGGGTGTGCTGCGTGTGTCTGACTCCATTTTGTATATTTCTTTGATCAGATCATCCACCGTGACCTGGCAGCACGTAATGTGCTCGTTGACGCTGTTGGGGTACTGCGTGTGTCTGACTCCATTTTGTATATTTCTTTGATCAGATCATCCACCGTGACCTGGCAGCACGTAACATGCTCGTTGACGCTGTGGGTGTGCTGCGTGTGTCTGACTCCATTTTGTATATTTCTGTGATCAGATCATCCACCGTGACCTGGCAGCCCGTAATGTGCTCGTTGACGCTGTGGGGGTGCTGCGAGTGTCTCACTCCATTTTGTGTATTTCTCTGACCAGATCATCCACCGTGACCTGGCAGCACGTAATGTGCTCGTTGACGCTGTGGGTGTGCTGCGTGTGTCTGACTCCATTTTGTATATATTTCTCTGATCAGATCATCCACCGTGACCTAGCAGCACGTAACGTGCTCGTTGACGCTGTGGGGGTGCTGCGTGTGTCTGACTCCATTTTGTATATATTTCTCTGATCAGATCATCCACCGTGACCTAGCAGCACGTAACGTGCTCGTTGACGCTGTGGGGGTGCTGCGAGTGTCTGACTTTGGCCTGACCAGAAAGATGGGACCAAAGGAGTACTACAAAGTGACCACAAGCGTGAGTACCAGCAGCGAGCAGTAAACCATGGACAGTATACCTAGAATTCCAGGACTGGTCTACCTTACCTACCTCACCCTATATTAAAATGAATGTGATGATCACTACCTTTAAACTACAAGTTTAATGAGGCTCCTCTCCACAACATGTCTGTAACATGTCTGTCCTGTGTCTCCTGTCCCGTCCGTTAATTGGCTTTCTATTGTTATCTATGTTTTTCTTTTCTTCTCTTTTCTATACAGTAAAACCCCGCTTCCGGGACACCCCGCTTAAGGGGACAGTTTTTTCGTAACAGAAATCTTTATTTAGTTCATTTTAACCCCGCTTAAGGGCACCCTTTGCTCGGAGCAGAGGGTGTATCCTTAAGCGAGGTTTTACTGTACTTAAATAATGCATATTGTATGTCCATAGATAAAACACAACCAACAATAGAATGTAAAATCTTTGTGGGAAAGTTTCAATTAACATCATAATGTGACCATGTGAAAAGATTTGTATCACTATCATGTATATCAAAAGTAGAGGACTTACTGGCCCTCTAAAAAGTACCAAAAAAATGCAGCCCTGACCTTGCCAATCCAATATTGAAGTTTATTTATCAATGAAAACAGGAATAGGATACTCCAATACACTGATTAAGAATGTGCAGATCAATGAGGACTCTGTAAATACAGTAATGAAATACTGTATGTAATATTATACTTTATGTAAATTCAGGGATGTCAGTTTTCCTTGTTTCCCAGGAAATCAGTGTTTTTTATTTTTAAATAAGAAATTCCCTTTTCATTGTGTAAAATGAACATAACAATTGATGTATTGTCATGAAAAATATTTCCTTGTTTTTTACCGACCCCAACTGACATCCCTGTATAATAATAAATGCTGCTATATAAAAAAAAAATTCCTGATTATGGGACTATCGCGTTCCATATTCAGATTGACAGTACAAGAATCTCCGGGGCAAATTGGCAAGGGAGGAGCAGCATGTTTTGGTATAGTAGAAACTAAGCCATTTTTTTATATTCCCAAACTGAAACTGTATGTTCTCTGTTTGTTGTAGACTCTTCTTCCAGTGAGGTGGATGGCGCCCGAGTCTCTAGCGACAGGCTTGTTCACCCTCAAGAGTGATGTGTAAGTTTGTTTCAAATAAGATCTATCCGGGGAAAAAAATTCAAGTTTTCAATCCAGTCGAAAGACCGGAGAGGAAGAAAGTTTTTCAAAACAAGATCTATCCGAGACTAGAATTTCTTCTGAAAGTACATTCGCAGCTTTATTTAGGTAATCTTCATACTCTTAATGTTATTAGAGAGTGGACAGTTGGTCTTGGAGGTTATAGCTATAGCCCACTGTAGTACACCTGCTTGTAGAGTCACTAGGTGACCTGACCACATTTTTGCTTTTAATAACTAATTACAGCTAGGAATAAGATTTCTGTTTTAGACGAAGTTTTATGGCAATATGATATCTAACAGTTTTGATATTTTATGTTTTGACATGGATTAAAAAAAACTTATGGCTAAATAAAAATGGCCAATTTCAAGGAGGTATTATAGTTAAACTGGATGAGTTTTAATCTTGGCCACCATATGCCACGACTGGAGTTTGGCATAGTGATTCCGCAAGGCGAAGCCGAGTGAAGTCTAGAGCCAAAACTCCAGAAGTGGCATGCGGTGGCCACGATTAAAACGAATCAGGTTTTGGTTTTATCCTACCCCATTTCCTCGATTTTCGAATATTACGTGATCACAATTTATGTATGCCACTAGTGGCATATAAAACTCTGTATGCCAGTCGGCATGGTATACGTAGACTCAATATTAAGCCTGTGGGATTTTATGTTAGGGGTAGGATAATAACAGAGTTATGGTTGACTTTGTACAACAGGTGGAGTTATGGTGTGACGGTCTGGGAGGTGTACACCGCGGGCTCAGTGCCTTATGACATCTCCGATCCCTTCATCCTCATGAACCGCCTGAAACAGGGACATCGACTGGAAAAGCCACATCTGATGCCGGGAGAAATGTAAATATCTCATTTTAATTGTCGATTTAGTAATATAATATGTTGTTCACATCGTTTTGTTTCTATAAGTTTGCTTGGGTTAGTATGGGGGTTTAGCTGTCACACAGCTGAGGCGTCTAAGGTGGCCGCTTACACGGGGTTTTAGGACTTTTCGTACCGAAATAACTGTCCACTTACGCGAGGTGTCCGCTTACACGGGGGTTTAGGCCTTTTCGTACCGGAATAACTGTCCACTTACGCGAAATAACTGTCCACTTAACCGCGGGGTTAAATTAAACATTTAATAGAGGGGAAACTTTCCGTTCCGAGCAAAAGTGCCCGCTTACTCGGGGTGTCCGTTAGGCGGGGCTCTACTGTATACCATATATTGTTAAATTACCATATCATGCTCTGATTTTATATCTCAGTCTTATGTAACTCACTCTCAGTACACCTCATGAAGACATAGACAATAATCGATGGTTTTGTGGACAGGCGGCCGTAAACCACGAGAGGTTGACGCGTAGTAATTCACGAGTGCTAGCGAGTGTATTACGAGATCAACCGCGAGTGGTTTACAAAGTTGCCTGTCCACAAAATCATCGCTTGTTGCATTTATTATCCATCTTTTTGAATAAATTAAACCCAGTAATTGCCATATTAGCGGGTATAACAATAGGAACTATTTCTTTGCTCTATAGCAAAAGCGACTATTTTTCCCGTATACCATGGTTTGGAGGCCGTATACCACAGATGTGAGTCCGTATACCACAGTATGGGTAGTGGTTTACTGAGTCCCCATACATTTTCAATGGGAGCTTTGTATACGATGGCTAATAAAACCATCGAAACATCTTGCTGAAGAAATATTATAAGCGTTATAATAAAAAAAAAATTCCAACTTCTCCCACAAGGGAAGTAGGAACGAAAAAGTTATCACAACGTTATAATCAAAACTACATGAACTTTTATATGGGTATTTGTCTCGGTTTTTTTAAAAAACTACTCAGACTTTTATAATTCTTTTTTCCTCTTGCAGGTATAAAGTGGTGTCCAGGACGTGGGCTCAGTGGCCAGCAGATAGACCCAGTTTCCAAGAGCTCCTACTCACCCTGACCTCACTGAAGGAATCGCTGGTACGTCTCTTCTCTTCTGTTGTATTTATTGATCATGACTCGGTTGTGACAATTTTTTTATGTATACGGTTTGTGGTCTGTCTCGGTGGGGCACCAGTAATTACAATAATTTTTTCAAATTATTCCTAAACAGGATCAACCAAGCATTTTCCTTGGTTTGTAACCCAAACACTAGTTTTTTATGGTTTAAATGTGGCTAACTTTAGCTTGGGCCCATTAGCCACCACCACCACCCCCCCCCCCCCCCCCCCCATGTCACCATGTTAACTTCTATGGGAAGGCCATCTGGAGAGTGCTTAAGTAGTGGTGTCTATGGGAAACTGCAATATTTTCATGAAATCAGATGGCAGCACCTGTTTTAAATTTAGTTCTGAGTATTGATATAGACGGCACTGCGACACCTATCCGCATTTGTCTATAAGGCAGAAAATTCTACAGAAACGTGTGGAAGACCCTGGCAGCATCAGAGATCCTAGGCTTTGATTGGTCAAAATTCCCCGTTAATTATGGATTCGAAACATCTAGACTTAATCAAATGAAACCATATTTATAGCAAAGAATAGTCCAGGTCTCTTTGACCAAATCCCAAGATTTCTCCTCCATTGTAGATATGGTACAGTAAAAATTCCACACACGGATGAGGCAGGTCCAATAAGAGAATTGACTGGAAAAAATGGCAATCTGACTGGAACAAACGTGGAAGACCCAGGCAGCATCAGAGATCCTAGGCTTTGATTAGTTAAAATTCCTAGCTAAGACACTTCTGGCTGGTAAAAGGTCCGGCAATCGTTCATTATTGATTTCAGACATCTAGACTTAATCAAATGAAACCATATTTACAGCGAACAATAGTTCATGTCCTTTGACCAAATCCCAAGATTTCTTTTCTATTGTACATTTGGTACAGTAAAAATTCCACACACGGATGAGGCAGGTCCAATAAGAGAATTGACTGAAAAAAATGGCAATCTGACTGGAACAAACAAATAAAAAACAAACTGCACTTCATTCATTCAACTATGAGTGACATTCGCATACAGGTATAAAACAATTTATTCTTTCTTATATTTTTGCAGTTCAGTAATGGAGCCTATGTGAACCTGATCTAAGGAGTGTCAGCTTCAAGGCTGTATGGTGAAACTGCATGTTGTCATTCACCATACTCCACTGACTGGTTCATCTACTCAGCTATCTTCATAGACTTACCGGCCCCATACAGCACCAGCAATCCATAACTTCTGTATTATTATCCTACCCCTCATATCAATCTCCATGGATTTAACATGGTGTGACTGTATGCCACGTTTATGGCATATACATCAAATGAAGCAAATGTCCATCAGTTTTGACTATGCATTTATTAGATATATGGTAGATGGATTATGCCTTTGCAGAAATTGACAGAAAGGTGCTGTGTCATTGTATCGATTTAGTTTTATACTGATGGAGGGAGCTTCACCATGTAACGATTTTCTTACTGCAACCAACAACCTGGGATCGTATTTTTAAACGCGGTAATCGTTAATAGCGATTATTAAAGATATCTTAAGTTTTCAAGATAAATACAACAACCATTGGCCCCAATGGTTCGATAATCATCGATAAATGTGTGATTATTACAAAACGGTCGCTATCATCAATTATCACGTCTAAAAAGACCGGTCCCAGGGACCCGTTTTTTAGACTAGATAATCGTTAATAGCGATTATTAAACATTCAAGACGGTTTTCGAAATAAATACAACAACCATGGGCCCCAAGGGTTCGATGATTATCGCCAAATGTATTATATTTAGAATAGGGCGCTCGCTATTAACGATTATCGCGTCTAAAAAAACATTTCCCGGTTGTACCGCAGTTAACGTCTCATGTAACAGTGTAGATGATCTAAGGGACTCTAGTCGTTTTTTGTTGTTGTTGTGTTTTCAATTGACAAACTTCGCCATAGGTTGGTGGTTTTACAGTTTGAGTAAAACAGGTCCAACACTTGTGTCGTCTCATAGACGATCATATACTACATTATGTTCAAGTTAGACTTGCGTCTAGTATTTGGTTATATGTGTTTATAAGAGCATTTAGGTAGGCATTGTCCTATTGCCTGACGAAAGTTTTCTGTTTTTGTTGTTGTTTTTATATATAGATAGTGTTAGTGAGTATGTATTAAGATCCTTGTCTTGTGAATGTACCAATTTATGTGTTTTTAAATGGGATCTTTTACTGACCAGAGTGCACTTACTTCAACCATTCCTATTGAGTAGGAAGACACTAGTCCCCAAGAACCAGCTAATCTACTATTGCGGAGGTTAGGAACCATACTGCTTTATTTTTGTAGAACCGTGCTTTTTATGCAGGGTTCAGTCTGGGCCCGTTTAATAATCTAGGATTTTTTTATTATTTATTTATTTTTTTTTTTTTTAATTTCTTTATTTTATCTAGGATCATTAATGTAGACCCTTTTCTGTATGTCATAGACACCAAGGGACGATTCGGTCAACTTTATTCAACACTTATGGACGGTCAAGACTGTCTTAGCTAACTGACTTAAATATTATTAAAAGACAACCCTTGTATGAGATACAGAAAAGAGTCTTCATTTACGATCCTAGATTATTCAACAGGCCCTGGATCGTGTAACCTCGTCTAGATATTGCTACATCACATTTGGGTATAGGGTAGTGCCCCTTAGTGGTTAAATTCACCCCCCGAGATTAAGCCCTACTACAGAGTTTAATCCTCAGTTTTGTGAACATGGCATTCCAATATTAATCAAAGACACCCAAGTTTATTTCTTAAGAAAGATATTGTTACTTTTGTTTTGGTTTATCTTTTTGAATACAAAGATCATCAGATATATTAGACATGTTTGTTTTAAAATAGTGGATTCTGTGCTGTGCACGATTGATAAATGGTTACGTTTGGCAGTGCAAGGCATCATTTTAATTGTCATTTGTCTAGATTAAGGATGAATCAACCTGATATACTTACATATGCATGACTATCTGTGAATGTGACAGAATTGTAGGAACCAGGGGTGTCAGAGTTCAGGGAAATTCCTGAAATCAGGAATTTTCATAAAACACAGAAATATTGTCCTCAGTATTTCAAAGCTTTAACCAAACCTATGTATGTTAACCCCATGTTATTTCCAGAATCCGAAGTACCTGACTTCCCTGTAAATGTGTGCACGGGTATCTGCTGTTTTAGCGGGTTCACTTTGGCTCCCTATCTCCTTGCAGAGATTCTAAGCCGAAGCGACACAAATAATCTAGGGAACAATGGTTATGTGTCTTTTGTTTGCGTCTCCGTTATTGTCCACATGACAATATCCCAATAGAGTCACATGATAGAAACCACTTTTTTCAATTGTTCACGTTTTTTAGTTGAACCCCAACTGGTATCCCTGAATGAAATATAGAGCTAATCTCTTTTTGAATTTTTTTTTTATGTAAGGGGCAAAACATTTTCAATTTCGTTTCTAAACATGTTTTGGAACAATGTTACATATATGTAATACATTTCCGGTGCTTCTGGTGTATATATGTCATGTTTAAGCCCTGTATTACCATCTTTTTTTCTGACCCAACTGACATCTCTGGAATATATGCGAGTCGCTGTATGGAACTTCAATGTATATGCATGGGTATTTATATAGAACGTCCTGACCATGCTGTACAAGTCACAGAACGAGATGGTAAATTATCATCGAGTTCTGTGACTTGTACAAGCATGGTCGGACGTTTACTATATACCCAAAATAAAAATAAAAATTCATTAATTTAATTTTTCACAACCGATATGTTAATAAACGTGTTTGGCAAGGTGGTCCGTATTTTAGTGTACGGACCAGTGGTCCGTACAGTATTTTTACGTTATATGTCAAAACTGTACGTATTTACAGTAAATACGGCATGGGTATATAGTAAATGGAAAAACCTGTGATTGGTTAAATTTATGTTCATTCTATGTAGTAATCGGCCATTTTAATATTGTGCGAGCTATGTTACGTTGCAGAAAACTGCCTTTTTGGAGACCCATTAAAATGTATTATTGAGGCGATTTGTGCAAACGCCATGTAGACATCCACCGTTTTACTGTAAATTCCCTCCTTTTTTGGAGTATACGTTTTTAGATGGTTTTAGGTAGAAGTTACTGATTGTTCCAAGGTGCCTGTTTTGTTATAGACATAGACGTTTCGAGATTCCTGGGAACGATTTTTTAGACGAGATAATCGTTAAAAGCGATCATTAAATACCTTCAGATAAATACAACAACCATTGGCCCGAATGGTTCGATAATTATAGCCAAATTTATGAGAATTACAAAACAGTCGCTATTAACGATTATCGCGTCTAAAAACCGGTCCCTGGACTATGACCTTGTCATTATGTGTTTATATTTGTGATAGAAGTGCAGTTTTGTTACAAAGAATTGCTGGTCGAAATGAGGTCACCGCCCAGTCCGTAACATGTGCATTCATTTCCTTTCAGCACCTTCATAATTGTTATGGTTTTTTATATGAATTTTCTTTTTATACTAGTAGAAAGCTACTACGGGATACCTGTCTCATAACGATAACCTTATTTACCAATATTTGTGATAAAAATATAGTTTTGTGAGTTATGGTGTTCTGGTACATTTGCTTTACTAGGCAAAGGCGATAACCCCCCCCTCACCCCATCCCCCAGAAAAATTACCGTTTGTCCCCTGTTGACTGAGAAATCTCCGTTTTCTCCCACAGGGTTCGTACAGAGCCTGGAAAACCTGGAAAAGCCTGGAATTATACTTTTGCATATAAACCATTTTTTTAGTCTATGAAATTCTGGACATAACTAAGAAAAAACGTGGTTACTGAGCCCGTACATGTGGCCGTTCTCGGTCATTTTACGGAAAAATACGGGCTCAGTCAACACGTTTTCTTATTATTATATACTTAAATAAACTAAAAAGCAGCCATTTTAAACACTTACGTTTTTCCCTTTTCACGGCACCACACTCACACATAGTAGCTTTCAATCTGTACGTCCCTACGTGAAGCCACTACACATCTATCATAACCTTTCATAAGAGTCGCTCTGATTCGTCAATGTCATCAAATTTTCAAACTTTCAGCCAATCATAGCACACGTTTCATATTTACATGGTATTCACTCCCCAACCTATCCTTTGATTCCAAAGTTCTATATGTGTAGGGACCTGTGCAAGTCAACTATGACTTTGGCACGTCTACTACGCCTTTCTAAGTATAGCCGCGGCCGGGACAGCCGAGCAAGCTGAGGGACAGGTTGATACAACTTGTTTTCCCGCGGTTTTGGAATAGGCCACCCGCCGCTGGCTATTATAGACACCGTGTTGGGACCAGTCTAGACTGGTTTCTCACCTGTCAGGTTGAGAACCAGCAGTGAGGATTGATCCTGAGGAGTTGGCCAGGCAACTAGCGGGAACCACTGGTTTGCTGGTGACCAGGCTGACTAAGAATACCCCTTTGGAGAATCAGCGGGATTCTTGCACATGCTCAGTGAGGACATGGGCTGTATATAAGCAGCCTGCTGTGGCTTACTGAGACACACTGGGGTGTGGAGAGACTACGTGCAGTCTCTCTGCAGGGCTCTGTCTCTGTGCTCCACCGACGGGAGCTAGTTCTCAGAACTAGCTGTTGACCGGTTCTGGTCCCCTAGGGGGTGGAGTCAGAGTATCTCGGTTCTCTAGGAGGAGAGGGTCGGACCCGTGTGTCCCTTCTCCGGATAGAGTTCTGGGATCCCGAGAGATGTGATCAGGGTAGTGTCCACCGACCAGGGCGTCTTGCTTCTCCGCTCTGTGAAGGTGTTTGACCTCCCTGTGATCCTCGAGGGCAGAACCACGGTGCTGGGTGGTTGTGGTAAAACACAGCTGCGGGTTAGCGGGTGGGACCAGCACCGAGATGGCATCTTGGACCAAATACTGTAGTGGTGCTCGGGAGGAGCTTCGGCTGGACCCGTCACCCAACCATTACATATATATATAGACAACAACTCGGCTGCGATTGGGTCATCTAATGACGACAGTCCTTACGTATTCTTAACTAAAGATGATATCAAAGCCTCTGCTGGAGATTGAAATTCTGATTTTAAGCGGGTCAACCCGCAGTCATAGGTTTTAAGGAGGTCGTAGGTTTTAGGAGAAGCCGTACTATGCCATTTCTTGCCGAAAGACTCAAGTTGGATATTTTTAAGTTGGATCCGCATATTAATAAGTTAAGTAATATTTATCTATTTGATCAATCCTTTGGTCCGTTTACCTACAAACATCCATAGATCATATATTAGAGCTTATTTATTGAACTCAATAAGGATATTCAACAAATTTTCAAGTTTTATTTCTATCAATTTACAGCGACATAATCCTCCACAGACATCATGCCAAGCTACATTTAAAATTAATGCTGATATTCGTCGCATTGAAAGTTGCACCTGAGAGCAAACCCTTAATCATTTCTTGATTAGATACTATTTCGGCATTTCTGTGCACTTGAAAGGATGTTCTGTCTTTTGCAACTGTTCCCACTGACATCTCATCATCATCGAGGTTCTCCAGAAATTCTTGTGTAAGATGAGTTTCCTACCGAAGACAGAATGGTGGGGAATATTCAAATAATTGCGAAATTGAATACATCTATGCACATGTTATATTGGAATTTATTTAAAATTAATTCTTTACTCACATTTTCAGGTTCTGTCATCGCAATACGTACTGAAGGTGGGGAGGCAGAATGTATGGGGGGCGACCGCAGGAACCACCTCTCCAGTCGCTGCAAATCTCTTTGCTCCCACCACATCCAACTGAAAGAAAACACGATGTATATCTGTATAAATATGGAAAACTCAAGACATCTAAACAGCAAGCACATGCAGAACAAGTTTTTGGAGCGATATATACGATACAATAATAATTAAAAAATCACCTTATCGCAGGGAGCCGATTCAAGAGAAGCTAAAACTGGCCGCTTATGTGGTCTAGCTAGTCGCCAAGTCTGATAACCTACAGGTAGGGAATTGAATTGTCTTTTCCCCTTGTTCAATATATCGAACATGCACTGTTGTTGATGTATACTTGTAGTCGCGTAGCTCTGTACTAGCGACTACATGTTTTAGTGACCCGATAATTGTGCGACAATATTGGGGGGGGGGGGGGGGACCCCGGCATGTATAAGCTGTGTACACAATGTTTTGCAGACAGAGTAGTTTGTTATATTCTCGTCCACTATCCCGGCCTGTATTGCCGCATTTCTCATTATCTTCGAGAGTTCGTTTTTCCCCATACTCTGTCTAGAGTACCACATTTGTGAGTAGGCAGAACGTTTGTGGTTAACGGGGGGTAAAACGAATAGCTCGCAGTCAAGGTATCCGCTGGTCTGTGGCTAGCATATTTTCTGAGCAACTTTATCGGGCATCTATCGGGGTTATCAACGTTTGGCCACAACATAGGAACAAACGCTCGCAAGTTTGCTCCATCCCCTTGGCGAGTTTTTGTTGTTCTTTCTTTGTAAGTTACGAACTCGTTACCAGTGCTATCCCTTTCTATATTTAAATCACCCCAGCATAACTGCTTTGCCTCTTGGCGTCCGCGCATCCCTAAACTTTTAGTAGTTATAAACCAAATAGCATTTCGCAAGCCAGTTGGGGTTGAACTATCGAATGCTCCACAGTCCCGTAGAGCAGCCTCATCTTCTTCTTTAATGGATCACACTGAAAAAAAAAAGAAAAAAGTAAATGTATTATGCAATTGCATAATATTAGTTTATTTATTAAAATTCAGTATTTATTATCCACTAATTTTATTTGTTTTATCGCTTTTAACAGGTTTTAAGAATATATGTTGGTTTTTTTACCTACCTTGTTAGGATGATTTCCATGTCCTACTTTGAGTTCTGTTTTTTTTGCTTGTCAACACTTCTCGAATACGTCTTGACTTATTCCGGTCATGTTGCATTTATAGTTTTGCAAGTCCAAATATTGTTTCACACTACCGTAAATACCACTCAAGGAATCCGGTTCAAAGTTTGTACCGTCCTTACGGCAGGCACTATATCTTCAATATCTAAATATTCACCGTTTTCCTTGCAGTATAACTTGAATCCAGCAACATCCCTACTGTTTTTTTATAGGTTTAGGCACTTTTTCTACTGTCAATATATTCCTGTAGTGTTTTCTCAGTTAATTCTGTATTTACTGTAGTTTCTTCAGGCTCTGGGCCTTCAGTAAAGGTAATTATGTCGCTTATGTCCATGCTCACCATGGGAGTGAGCAAGCTACTGTCAGATGAACGTTCCGTACAAACTTCATTGACATTGCCCTAGTTTCATGTGCGCGATGACGTAGTATGCCAACATTTATTTTCGTATAATGTTAATTATTTATATTTCAACTTGAATGTGAACATATTTATTTATTTGTAAAATATATATGTTAGTTCATTATATTTTTATAATCATTTGCACACTTTATATTTGGTTTTACTCACTGCCCATCTTTATTTACATTTCTTTAGGCGGCACTTCCGTCTTACAAACGTAGCATAGGAGACTGGTAAGTACAGAGATTATATCATTAGAAATGTCTTATGTGTTCCATTATCAAATATATCGTTTTTTATTGATATCGACGCATATTCCAAGTCAATTTAATTCATTTAGCGGTGGACATATCTGATGTCGAAGCGGACCATGTCAGATGTAGTTACGTTGCATTTATAGCTTTGTAAGTCCAAATATTGTTTCACACTACCATACATACCACTCAAGGAATCCGGTTCAAAGTTTGTACTGTCCTTACGGTGGACACTTATAAAATAACAGCCTAGAAGCACATTCAGAGGAACAGGCTCTATATCTTCAATATCTAAATATTCACCGTTTTCCTCGCAGTATAACTTGAATCCAGCAACATCCCTACTGTTTTTTTTATAGGTTTTGGCACTTTTTCTACTGTCAATATATTCCTGTAGTGTTTTCTCAGTAAATTCTGTATTTACTGTAGTTTCTTCAGGCTCTGGGCCTTCAGTAACGGTAATTACGGTGATACGTCCATGCTCACCAGGGGGGTGAGCAAGCTACTGTCATATGAACGTTCCATACAAACTTCATTGACATTAATTATTTATATTTTAACTGGAATGTGAACATATTTATTTATTTGTAAAATATATATGTTGTTTCATTATATTTTAAAAATCATTTGCACGCTTTATATTTGGTTTTACTCACTGCCCGTCTTTATTTTAGGCGGCACTTCCGTCTTACAAACGTTGTAGCATCGGAGACTGGTAAGTACAGAGATTATATCATTAACCTTGTTTTAGAAATGTCATATGTGTTCCATTATCAAAATATTGTTTTTTATTTATATTGACGCATATTCCAAGTCAATTTAATTCATTTAGCAATGGACATATCTGATGTCGAAGCGAACCATGGGGGCCGCCATTTTGTTTTTCTTAACGTCGACACTCAAACGTGATTCTCGCATTAAGACGTTATATTACGTTAGTGCGCCAAGTGTTGCTCACAGTGCGAAGTAAATAGTTGACACGGCGCCCAAACATTATTTATATTACACCCGTAGTAGCGGGTAGTATTTCATAGACTTTCGCTCATAGGTATGTAATAATAGCTTTCCTTAACTACGGTATCTAACTGCCTATAAAAATCCTTTTTGCTTATAATAAAGCATGGTTTTGATTATTTCTTTTCATATTTCATTCACTAACAAGATGAAAAGAAATATTAAAGTTTGGGAAAAGCCTGGAATATTATTGGGCTGTCTATGTACGCACCCTGCTGTCAGTTCTACATGTAGGAGAAATCTGTGTCAATACTAAATCTTCAAAATGGTCCACAGAAATTACACGCTCATATAAATATAGAAACAAATACTCGTAGAAATGATCTAAACATTTTTTATTAAACACCTGTTCATGTCAGTTCTATGTTGACCGACCCATGCTCATAAATAAATCATCTCACAGTGGTAAAAAAATATAATGTACAGACCAGTGTGGCATGTACGGCCCACTTTGACACAGGAACATAAACAAAGGCATTTCATGATGGATGGACCCAAATTGGACTTTAAATGGCTATTAATTCATAACATTTGAAGGTGTATAATACAAGGAATACTGACCAGGCATTACTCACACCTAGATTTGTAAATACACCCCTCCTGCTTTTACATCGGTGGTGCAAGTATTTGGGATTTTGTAACATTTATCAGACTAAATTAAACACCCACTCCGTTTTACTATTTAACCACATACAAAAATTAGATATAGGTGAATGTGTTTACTTTGTATGGTAATATGGGGAAGGTATACAGATTACTTGTAAATTATTTGAACAGCTATACATATATTTACCCTGTACACCTTACGTAAAAAATGTTTGAACAATAGTTAATATTTCTTTGTAAACCTTGTATAGTATTTCCACTTAGACAATCTACTGCTTCCGGTAAGTGATGACAATGGCCATGAAACTCGCTAATGTTATAGAGTAGATTTAACACTGGAAATATGATAATTCCTACAGATTTTACCTTAACATGTCACATTCTATATTTGAACAACTGTGACATAAAAGGCACATTACCCACTGTTAAAATAGCCTGATTTGGCAAAGTGGAAACGGAGTTACCCTTGGACACCCCAAAGGTGTTCCTAGGCTTCGCAAGAACCTTAATTCTCCTTCACACTTTTACCAAGGTAAATATTCGGATAATTACCTATTATCCAAATGACTTCCATATTGCCATTGAAACCGAATGTATACGTAATCCGATTGGACTGCAATTTTGAGTCTTTCTTTAATCCTGCCAGCAATCATATCAATCTTCCAGTGACAGATCAGTTCTAAAACATATTTCCTGTTAAATATGTTGTTTTCATAATAAGACATGACCACACTCCTTACGGCACCGCGTGAATGCGTTGCTTCGTGGAGTTTGAACTTGTTGGCACCAAAATGCCACATGATAGCAGGGAAATCCCTGTAATGACGTCAAGGCTAATACGGTCTAAATAATTGTAAAGTTTAATCAGGATACATCTTCCTCTCTTCGCTATGATGCGCTATCACAAAAATGGACAATACTGAACAGCTAATTTATATGCAACTAAGTGGTGTCTCTGTGACGTCCCGTTGTTATGACGTCACGTCATCTGCTGACGCAGAGTTCACTGCGTTGATGTAAGAAGTCGAGGAAGTCTCCGACGATGTCTTTCCTGTAGAGGTCCCAGTTCACCTCAACCTGTAGATTGTGTTGGAGAGTGTCATCGGCTGGGAAAGGTCGCACCTGACAAAGACATAACATTGCACCTAATTAAAGATAAAACATCGACTTGTCACACGTTATCTGCAGGAAAAGTTTGCACCTAATGAACAGACAGATATGTTGCACTTGTCACGCATGGGAAAATATTGTAGGCCCTACCAAATAGGCCTAAACACAGAACTTAATATCAATTACATATTACACGTTATCATCTCACACCTGATAGGATTACAGGGATGCAAGTTCGCCGACAATTGACGGAAATCAGAAATTTCTGCATCATGAAATATGATCATTAACAAAGTATGAAAATCATAAGATAAAACTAAATTCCAAGAAGTGAAAGAAAAGTGTTTGTTTATATCTTATAATTGGTGTTTGGAGTTATTAGGGTTGTTTTCGATTGTAGGTTCTAGTACTGTAGTACAGGATCCTATTATGGATACCATTAATAATTATTGCTCACATGCATCATCACCTCAGTAAGCCTGGGGAAGATGACGTTGGTGATAAGTGTCTGTACGAATTTAGAGGGTTCATCTTAGACGATGTACTGCCGCTTCCCTAATTATAATAGGGATTTTTATTTCTGTGGTGATTACATGCTCAATTTCTATTCCTCTTCAGTTGGAAGAAATACCGAAAGCATGACAAAAAATAATATCCTTACAATAAAAGGTGGAGAACATTGAAGCGGTCATCCAAATCAAAGCAGATTATGAAAAGTAAGTTTCGTACTTTTTAATTTCATTTTAAGTCCATGATATGTCCATTATGGTATATATAGATATATAGATACATACATTTACATATTTATATATAGATTGATACATAGATGCACATAAATATATAGATAGATATATGTAGATAGATGGATACATAAATAGATACATATAGATAGATAGAGATAGGTAGATAGATATAGATATGTACATACATATAGATATATACATATAGATACAGATAGATATATAGAAAGATAGATACAGACAAGGACGGACGGACAAAGACAGGGACGGACGGACAGGGACGGAGAGGGAGAGAGACACGGATGGACAGACATAGACGGACGGAGGGACAGGGACGGAGAGGGAGAGAGACAGACGCACAGAGACAGAGACGGACGCACGCACAGACACGCACGCACGCACGCACAGACACAGACAGACAGAGACGGACACACCTCACACTCTCTCACTCACACCTCTCTTACAAACCTCTCTCACTCACTCACACCTCTCACTCACACCTCTCTCTCTCTCTCACTCACTCACACCTCTCTCACACTCACTCAGAGACGGACGGACAGACAGACAGAGACGGACGGACAGACGGACAGAGAGAGACAGGCGGAGTGACAGGGACGGACGGACGGACAGACAGACAGGGACGGACGGACGGACAGACAGGGACGGACGGACGGACAGACAGACAGGGACGGACGGACGGACAGACAGACAGGGACGGACGGACGGACAGACAGACAGGGACGGACGGACAGACAGACAGACAGGGACGGACGGACAGACAGACAGGGACGGACGGACAGACAGACAGACAGGGACGGACGGACAGACAGACAGGGACGGACGGACGGACAGACAGGGACGGACGGACAGACAGGGACGGACGGACAGACAGGGACGGACAGACAGGGACGGACGGACGGACAGACAGACAGGGACGGACGGACAGACAGACAGGGATGGACGGCAGACAGGGATGGACGGACAGACAGGGACGGACGGACGGACAGACAGACAGACAGACAGGGACGGACGGACGGACAGACAGACAGGGACGGACGGACAGACAGGGCCGGAGGGATGGATGGACGGACAGACAGGGACGGACGGACAGACACAGACAGGGACGGACAGACAGGGATGGAAAGACAGACAGGGACGGACGGACAGACAGGGACGGACGGACGGACAGACGGGGACGGACGGACAGACAGGGACGGACGGACGGACGGACAGACAGGGACGGACAGGGAAGGACGGACAGACAGGGAAGGACGGACGGACGGACAGACAGGGACGGACGGACGGACAGACAGGGACGGACGGACGGACAGACAGGGACGGACGGACGGACAGACAGGGACGGATGGACGGACAGACAGGGACGGACGGACAGACAGGGACGGACGGACAGACAGACAGGGCCGGACGGACGGACAGACAGGGACGGACGGACGGACAGACAGGGACGGACGGACGGACAGACAGGGACGGACGGACGGACAGACAGGGCCGGACGGACGGACGGACAGACAGACAGGGACGGACAGACAGGGACGGACGGACGGACAGACACGGACGGACACAGGGACGGACGGACGGACAGACACGGACGGACGGACGGACAGACAGGGAGGGACGGACAGACACGGACGGACGGACGGACAGACACGGACGGACAGACACGGACGGACGGACAGACACGGACGGACGGACAGACACGGACGGACGGACAGACACGGACGGACGGACGGACAGACAGACAGACACGGACGGACAGACACGGACGGACAGACAGACAGACACGGACGGACAGACAGACAGACACGGACGGACAGACAGACAGACACGGACAGACAGACAGACAGACACGGACGGACAGACAGACACGGACAGACAGACAGACACGGACGGACAGACAGACACGGACGGACAGACAGACACGGACGGACAGACAGACACGGACGGACAGACAGACACGGACGGACAGACAGACACGGACGGACAGACAGACAGACAGACACGGACGGACGGACAGACAGACAGACAGACACGGACGGACAGACAGACACGGACGGACAGACAGACAGACACGGACGGACAGACAGACACGGACGGACAGACAGACACGGACGGACAGACAGACACGGACGGACAGACAGACACGGACGGACAGACAGACACGGACGGACAGACAGACACGGACGGACAGACAGACACGGACGGACAGACAGACACGGACGGACAGACAGACACGGACGGACGGACAGACAGACACGGACAGACAGACAGACACGGACGGACGGACGGACAGACAGACACGGACGGACGGACAGACACGGACGGACAGACAGACACGGACGGACGGACAGACAGACACGGACGGACGGACAGACACGGACGGACGGACAGACACGGACGGACGGACAGACACGGACGGACGGACAGACACGGACAGACACGGACAGACGGACGGACAGACACGGACGGACGGACAGACACGGACGGACGGACAGACACGGACGGACAGACACGGACGGACAGACACGGACGGACAGACAGACACGGACGGACAGACAGACACGGACGGACAGACAGACACGGACGGACAGACAGACAGACACGGACGGACAGACAGACACGGACGGACAGACAGACACGGACGGACGGACGGACGGACAGACAGACAGGGACGGACAGACAGACAGGGACGGACAGACAGACACGGACGGACAGACAGACAGACAGACACGGACGGACAGACAGACACGGACGGACAGACAGGGACGGACAGACAGACACGGACGGACGGAGGGACAGTCTCTCTCTCTCTCTCTCTCACACCTCTCTCTCTCCACCTCTCTCTCTCTCTCTCTCTCACCTCTCTCTCACACCTCTCTCTCTCTCACACCTCTCTCTCTCTCACACCTCTCTCTCTCTCACACCTCTCTCTCTCTCACACCTCTCTCTCTCTCACACCTCTCTCTCTCTCACACCTCTCTCTCTCTCACACCTTTCTCTCTCTCACACCTCTCTCTCTCTCACACCTTTCTCTCACACCTCTCTCACACCTCTCTCACACACCTCTCTCACACACCTCTCTCACACACCTCTCTCACACACCTCTCTCACACACCTCTCTCACACACCTCTCTCACACACCTCTCTCACACACCTCTCTCACACACCTCTCTCACACACCTCTCTCACACACCTCTCTCACACACCTCTCTCACACACCTCTCTCACACACCTCTCTCACACACCTCTCTCACCTCTCTCTCACACCTCTCTCTCACACCTCTCTCTCACACCTCTCTCTCACACCTCTCTCACACCTCTCTCTCACACCTCTCTCTCACACCTCTCTCTCACACCTCTCTCTCACACCTCTCTCTCACACCTCTCTCTCACACCTCTCTCTCACACCTCTCTCTCACACCTCTCTCTCACACCTCTCTCACACCTCTCTCACACCTCTCTCTCACACCTCTCTCTCACACCTCTCTCTCACACCTCTCTCTCACACCTCTCTCTCACACCTCTCTCTCACACCTCTCTCTCACACCTCTCTCTCACACCTTTCTCTCACACCTTTCTCTCACACCTTTCTCTCACACCTTTCTCTCACACCTTTCTCTCACACCTTTCTCTCTCACTCTCTCTCTCACTCTCTCACACCTCTCTCTCACCTCTCTCTCACTCACTCACACACACCTCTCTCTCTCACTCACTCACACCTCTCACTCACACCTCTCCCACACACCTCTCCCTCTCTCACTCACCCCTCTCTTACTGACTCACACCTCTCTCTCACTCACTCACTTCTCTTACTCTCTCACACCTCTCATTCTCTCTCACACCTCTCATTCTCTCTCACACTCACTCTCTCACATCCTCTCTCACTCACTCACACCTCTCTCTCACTCACTCACTCACACCTCTCTTTCACACCTCTCTCTCACACCTCTCTCACACCTCACTCTCTCACACCTCACTCTCTCACACCTCACTCTCTCACACCTCACTCTCTCACACCTCACTCTCTCACACCTCACTCTCTCACACCTCACTCTCTCACACCTCTCTTACTCACACCTCTCCCTCTCTCACTCACACCTCTCTTACTGACTCACACCTCTCACTCACTCACACCTCTCATTCTCTCACTCACTCACACTTCTCTCACTCACTCACACCTCTCATTCTCTCACTCACTCACATCTCTCTCACTCACTCACTCACACCTCTCTCACACCTACTCTCTCACATCCTCTCTCTCACTCACTCACACCTTTCTCTCACTCACTCACTCACACCTCTCTCACACCTCTCTCTCACCTCTCTCTCACACCTCTCTCTCTCACACCGCTCTCTCTCTCTCACCTCTCTCACACCTCTATCTCACTCACTCACACCTCTCTCACACTCACAGAGACGGACGGAAGGACAGAGACCGACGGACAGACAGGGACGGCCACACCTCTCTCAGTCACTCACCCCTCTCTCTCAGTCACTCACACCTATCTCATACTCACTCACACCTCTCTCATACTCACTCACACCTCTCATTCTCTCTCACGCCTCTCATTCTCTCTCACACCTCTCACACTCACTCTCTCACATCCTCTCTCTCACTCTCTCACACCTCTCTCTCAGTCACTCACACCTCTCTCTCACTCACTCACACTCACAGATACGGACACACCTCTCTCTCACTCACTCACACCTCTCTCTCACTCTCTCACTCACTCACACCTCACAGCTGTGCGCCTCGTCTATACAATCAACACACAGATCTTACTTAGACATCCTGGCTTAAGACACGTTTCATATTCAAATGAAACTTTGTTAAAATAATTTTCTGATAATTTTGGTAAATTTACCTTTTCTCTGATGTAGCGCTTGGAAACTTCTGTAGCGTGTCGCTCAAAAAATCGCCTTGACAGCATAATCAGCTCACATCCGTTACTGACCTATTATCAGTGTGAAAAATAAATCGTTATTATTTTGAATGAGAAATTACTGACCTATCAATGCACTAGAAAAAGAATTCACAAGAAATAAGACCCTGAATTATTTTTTTAGAAAAATAGAAATAAATAATCTGTTGTCATTATCGATACATTTCCAATCTATCATTATCATAATTTACTGATCTGTTATCATCATAGATGATAAATTACTAGGATTTTATCGTAAATAATGAGTCATTAATCTGTTCTGTTCTTATCATAGATAATAAATTATTTATCTGTTATCATCACAAATGATGAATTACTATTCTGCTATCATCAGGTATAATGAATTACTAATCTGTTATCATTGTAAATAATGCGTTATCAATCCGTTATCGTAAATAAGTAATTACTAGTCCTTCATAATCGTAAATGATTAACAAGGCAAAAGATCCCCTGGGGTTGGGGAGGGAAAAGGGCAGCACACTGGAATTTGCCAGTGGGAATACTGGGAGTGAGGGGGAAGAGGAGTGAATAAGGTGGGAGGGAGAAAGTAACATGGGAGACAATGTGAAATGGTTACTCAAGAACTGGTCCTGAAATGAAGTTACCCGGAAATTCATAGTTGATATTCTCAGCTGTCCCAAAACTGTACACTGCTTCGAGATATTTGTACCGAGCTCTCTTGCGATCAGACCAGACCAATATCTAAGTCGGAGACAGAGGTGGTGGCCAATCTCTATTCAGGATGGCTCTCCTCTTGTTAACCCAGTATAGACCGGATAATGCCTTGAGGCATTATTTATGAAATTTAGTAATATTTACTAGAAACTTTTAGAGAATATACCTAAGATATAGTATTGATATATCAATAATATATATAAGAATGGTGTGTCATATCACATGATCAAATAATGGAATATGGGTTTAAACAAAATTTGGTCCGTCCCCTCTTGGTCGCCTCGCCTCCTCGTGCTTGCATGCAAGCATAACAAAAGCGACCGGGTTGGGGAGTTAGCTCAGTGGTAAAGAGCACTGGACTTTGTTGATTCGGGTCCCACTGCAGCCACTTTTCTCCTTCATCCCCAGCAGTGGTAGATTTACTGCTATATCAAAGGTCAATCCTTCTCATACCATGTCTATGTGGTGTGGGTAGTAAATTCCACCTAAATTCATTTCATAGATTCGATCACCACCCTTGTGGTGTAAAAGAACCTTGAGAAAGTCTGGTGAGAACCTGCATTGGTTAACTGGACGTTTAATCAAACCAACAAACAAAAGTCCCCTGAAGTTATGCCAATCCTAAGTACCTGCCCAAACCAACAGGGCTCTGCCACAGACCCCCGTCGTTAAAGGGTTAAGTCGAGAAAGAGGGTTACTGACCAGTGTCACAGATGTGTTGGCTGAAGCGTCGAAAGCCTGGTCATCATCAAACTTCACCATCTCAAGTCCCTGTAGGAAATCACAATAGAGAACCTTCATGTAGTATTCTGAACAATCTGCAGTATAATAGTAACCATCATAGTATTTCAGAGAACCTGCAGTATAAGTAGCTTTTGTATTCAAAAACGTTAATGCCCAGAATAAATAACAACTCCAGCATAATTTCAAGCCTCCTCTTCACTCAAAACACTACACTTCAGTGCAATTACATTTAGTTATTCTTCATCAAATTTCACCATAGCCTATCTCTGTATGGCATGAGAACAGGAAACTTTGATAACTTTACATTCATGGGTAAACTTGACATGTGTGAATGGGTGGGTAAATTTTGGGAAAGGGTTAAGTTGGCGTTCGTTTGGTGTGGAGGCAAATAGCTACGAGAATGAAAACAATATTTAATCTACAATGAATCGCTCTTTATTGGTGCTAGCACAAGTCGCCTTCAGAGAATTGCAACAGCCAGATAATATTTGAAATATTCTTTATTTAAAAGTATGAGGAGATCTCTCATAACATAATATAAGAATCAAAGCAGATATAGTTTACAGTAATAAGAAGGAAATTGATGAGTGATTGGTCTTTGTCCTCGTTCGCCATCGAGTTTGGAGTGCTCAGTAATATGAACGAGGCGATAGTCGAGTGAATATTCTGAAGCACTCCAAACGAGATGGTGAACAGGGACTCGGACCAAGCACGAATATGTTTCTGATTATATCTTAGCCTGAAAATATTCATCTCTTTATCACCCGTTGAGAACGAGTTACCGTTCTCGCAAGCGTTTTGAGAACGAGATCGTAATGCTAAGCCTATGGACATTTATACCAGGCTAAAATAAAGTAGAGTAAATTATAGTGGACTTACGAAGGCGTCTCTGGGTCTGAGCCTTTTTAGTTGCACGAAGCAGGGTGGGTTGAGTGGTGGTTCAGGTCGTTTGATGGTTCGCACAGATCTCGTGGACCGCGCATCGATGGTCATGGCGTCAGCGAGCGTCAGTCTGTCATCCTCCTCGTCATCAAGATACGCCCAGGACGCCGGCATGACAGGGGTCTGCAAGACAAGTGTCACAGAGACAGTTAATGACAGGTGTCACAGTCTGACTGACAGGTATAGCTCCCTGGGAGCTGTTTCAAAACCATAGACTTAACCCACGTTTTGAAACAGCTCCCTGGGAGCTGTTTCAAAACCATAGACTTAACCCACGTTTTGAAACAGCTCCCAGGTGTCACACTGATTGACAGGTATATGACAATGTCTGCAGTGGAATATGGCAGCTTACTTTAAATTAGTGATAGAGGAATCCTTGGCTGTGTTAGCCCTTATAGATGAAATCATACAGAGGTACTGTATCAGAAGCAAGGCGTATCAGAAACACTGACAGACTGAGTACTGCTATAACCAAGAGTACTTGTATCGTATGAGCTTTAGAGAAGTGAATGTGATTTTGTATGTTGATGAGAATTTTTATGTAACTACTTTGTTATGATATATGTTGTAAATATATATCTGTATATGGTCATCGGTCTTCTTCATTAATAATAGAAGATATTGCAAATTCTCTTTTCTTTTCACTTAGTTTCCGTCGGTGACACCCTGGGCCCTGTTTTTCAGTACGACAATTTGTAAGACAAAAGATGGTCGGTGTCCTATAGACAGTGTCGTAGCGCACTACGGGGGATTGGCGCTAAAAGGGTCGTTCGGAATGATTGTCTTCGAAATCCATAGTAGTAGAATCGTTATAAACAATGAATAACAATTTTGGAGCATTGCAATAGGTTATGGACAAGACGACTGAGTGGTGCAGTGCCCGCAGTTGTCAACTAAAACATGGTGGTTTAGAAAGATTTTTCTCACGATTGAAATACAAAAAGTATAATGATGAAATTTGGGGTATAGGTACACCATATCCCATAATATATCCTAATTTCAATCAAGTTTAGCCTCTGAAAAAGAAAAATTACAACCACCCATTATACCTGTACAACATGTCCACAATTTGTCTTGGGCTGCAACATTTTGGCCGACATTTTCACCTATGATACCCTAAGTCACTACTAAAGCACACCTGTCATAGGCCGACGAACTTTGGCCGATCTTCTAAGATCATACGTCTATAGGACACTGACGCCTGAAACATGTCGTTATGAACGATCGTCATGAATGAAAAACAGGGGCCTGTTTTTCAGACAGCGACGTCTTTATTTGTAGTGATCACAAAAGAGTGACCAGTTGGGCGACCAAACCAGTGATCATGACCAAAAAGTGTTCCTCAGACCCGGTCACTGTTCAGCTGTTATGATCACTGTTGGTCCAAGGCCCATTCAAAAACAAAAGCATGTCTCACATGTATATTACTCAACAGAAAATTGTGAAATTTGGGAATTAGATAAAACAGATATAGATAATTCATCGCAGTAAATATTGTTTTATTTGATACAGTGGAAGTGTATAAAATGAAATATGCCACCACACCTCTGGAACCCAAAACAGTGACCATGACAGTTTACCCCTCTAAATTGTCGCACATGTTATGACGAGTTATCTCTGGAACCCAACGGTCTCCAAACGGTCACTAACTGGTCACTATAGGAAATGGTCACGACTGAAAAACAGGCCCCAGGGCCCTGGTCTATCTGACAATTTGTTTGTGCCTGGATGTGGTCCAGTGTACTACCATGACTAGGATTCAGGCATTACGGTGTGAATAACTTAATCAGATGCTGTTGAAGGTGTAGTGCAGAAGTCGGTTGAGTGGAAAGTGCTTGACTGATGTGAATAAAGAATGATAAAGACACTACTTTACATTTATACACTACTTTATTAGATACCCATGCGCGAACTATTAAAATTAATTACCGCTGCTACTGTACTGTACTGCAGCATGTACCGCAAAATTGTTATACAAAGCACATTGCGACACAGGCAGAGTGTGGTATTTATTTTAAGATGGATTATACACCAATTTTATGATCAGATGCTATTAAATGCGGGTAAATAATAAATAACCCACCGCCTGGTTCATGTTAAACAACTAAATGGGGTTTGACGTGATTTACGGAACTTGGCCACAGACCTCGTCCTGTATTTAAATGTCAAACCCCATCTCGTTTTGTAGCATGGTCAGGCTGTTCTATATAAATACATTGTGTGTAAATCTGATAGGAAAGCTATGTGCAGCAAGAATTCGTGTGTGAGAACGGGTGCTACAGAGCGTATATAACAGTTTGGTGAAATAAAAGCATGAAATAAAATAATCTCTATGCATAGCTGAAAATGAAATGATCTCTGCTACAAAACTTTGTACAACATTGATTTTACTTACGTCGGCTTCTTTGTCCTGCTCGTGAAAAAAACACGATAGATGTTAATTAACAGGTCACAAAATGAGTAGATAGATGTTTCCATTGGCCGACAAAAACGGCGGAGATTCTTTTTAATTACCCTGAAATTCTGTCGGTTGTGCGTGCCACTGACTGTATATCAGTATCAATGTATCGTTGAGGGTGTATTGTATGCACTGTTTCTACTGTATTTTCTGGGTACAAACAGACCTAAGTGGCATTGTTACATAATCTATGCAAAATTAATCTGTGAGCAATCTTTGCAGGTCTCGTTTCCCTTCACCGATCTGGCATCAGTGTACCCCAAAGATCTAGCAGTGGTTCCCTACTGCAGATCAGTGCTAAATAGTCAACCAATGGAACACACCTAGCTGGGAACACACCTACCAATAAACGCAGTGATCTCCGGAATCGCCAACACAAAATGGCGTGTATGTGAGATATTATTTCAAAATAATACTTCCACCGATAATTTATTGTTTCAGAAGCAATAACCAGTTGAAATATGAAATAATAGCTCACATACACACCATTTTGTGTAGGCAATTCCAGAAATCGCTGCGTTTATCACTTGGTGTGTCCTTGGCTTAAGGTATGCCTTAAAGGACCAATTAGCAAGCCTGCTAGTCTCATAGTCGGAAAGGACCTTAAAACCGGAGATGTACCAAGCGAGTCAAGGCAGTGATCTCTTGAATTAGCAACACAAAATGGCATGTATGTGAGATATTATTTCAAAGTGATATCTCTCATCGTCAAATTAGCATATCAGAAGCAATATCCAGGTGAAATAACAAATAATAGCTCACATACTCGCCATTTTGTGTTTGCGATTCCGGAAATCGCTGTGTCCTCGGCATTGAGGCACCCCCAGAATTAACTAGTCGCATAGTGGGAATAGGCGTTAAATGCTATAATTGGTGGTCATAATCGGTAGGTGGAAATGCTGCATGTGGAATACGGTTACTGGAGAACTTGACCCGAAATTAACTCGACCCGTAGTTGTCAGGAGAACTGAACCTATTTTGGAGAAATCGATTGGAGAACTGGAAACGTTTCAGATACTTATGGATAATCAGGGATGTCAGTTTTCCTTGTTTCCGCGCAATTCTGTGTTTTCATTTTTGGAATAAGATATCCTTTTTTCTCGTGTAAAATGAACGTAACAATTAGAAAATACTCAAATCAACCATAACTCATAAATTCCCCAATTAACCTGCCTCCAGACCCATGTTCCGTAGTGGAAATGTTATTTGTATCTACTATATTTTAGGTCTTTTTGGTGTTTATATAGATCTGATGTCTAAACCTGTATTGCCAGGGAAATATTTCCTTGTTTTTTTCCTACCCCAACTGACATCCCTGGATAATACAGTTTGATACAGAAAGAAAGATCTGAATAGTTATGTTCAGGGTTAGGGCTAGGGTCATGGATAGGAAAAGGGTTAGGAGAAGGTTTTTCTGTTTGCTTTCCTCCCCAGAAAAGACCAAATTTGAAGCATAGCATGCTTACTACTAACTATAGGAGTCATCCAGTGGTAATGAGATACTTTAGTTATGACGATTCAAAACGGGTTGAGTTCATTATGGCTAGAGTTTTTTATGGGTCGAGTTCTTAAAACAGGTCGAGTTTTTAAAACGGGTCGGGTTCCTTATGAGTCAAGTTCTCCAGTATTCGGTGAACACATAGTTAACTCACAATGTAGGCCTTTTTTATCTCCGGCAGGAAGAAGAGCTTGCTCTTGGAGAACCCGGGGCCCTGCAGATTGATCCACTTGGCGGGCGTCGGCGCAGACTTGGGCGCCGTCTTCCGCTTCCGGTTCTCCCTGTCCTCGTCGCCAGGGGTCGCTGGGTGCTCGCGAATGGGGGGCATGGGCTTCTCTACGTCTGCGCAGGTGAGGGGACGCGCGGGCAACGTGAACCTCGTGACCCGCACCCGGTCCTGAGCCTCGATCTCGGCCTCAGCCTCCTTTTCGTGCTCAGCCTCCTTCTCGTCCTCAAACTGCTGGTACTCCTGGTAACCGGCGTGTGGGAAGTGCATGTTCAAGAAGTCATTTATTAAATAAAATGGTTTTCCTAACCACTACAGGAATAGAGGGAAACTATGTTCCGGTGAAAGGAAGTCAAAGTTACGAGGTAAGGCTTGGAAAAATTACTGCCCAAGGCCCTGGCCGCGGGCAGTAATTTTTCCAAGCCTTACCGAGTAATTTTGACTTCCTTTCACTGGTACTTGGTTTCCCTATTCCTATATACCTTCAAATGTGGTTTAATAAGAGACAATCTGATTGGTCTAAATGTCAACCTTGGGTAGTATACCAACCTTGGGTAGTATCAGATAGTTACTCCACCCCCCAGAGCGTGGTGTAAGCATAGAGTGTACAGCCATAGGTATATAGGAATTGTCATTATTAAATGAGACGATTCTACTACCTGATACAGTTACTGTCATTCCTTTATACCTATGGCTGAACACTCTTTGGTTACACTATACTACGGGGGGTGGAATAATTTATGTTTATTACCCAAAGTTGACGTTTAGACCAATCAGATCGTTTCTTACAAAATTCACATGAAAAGCGCAGTGGGGAGAAAACATAGTGGCAAGTTACTGAATAAGGTTGGATCTGGCTTCATGTTTGAAAGGGTATGCAAATACGGCTATTCATCGTTATTAAAACACATTTTTGAAGGTACATAGGAATAGGGAAACCAAATTTCCAGGGAGAGAAAGTCAAGGTTACTCGGTAAAGCTTGGAAAATTACTGCCCGCAGCCAAGGGCTTGGGCAGTAATTTTTCCGAGCCTTACCTTGTAACTTTAACTTTCTCTCACCGGAACATAGTTTCCCTATATTCATAAATGAGACGATTTTCCTACCCACTGCAGAAACTTGTTATAAAATAAGACGATTCTCCTACCAATTACAACATATGTATATATATATTGAATGAGTTGATTGTCCTACCCACTAGAGTAACTGTCAGTATACAATGAGACAATTCTCCAACCCACTACAATAAATGTAAATATTAAATGAAACAATTCTCCTACCCACTACTATAGCTGTAAATATTAAATGAAACAATTCTCCTACCCACTACTATAGCTGTAAATATTAAATGAAACAATTCTCCTACCCACTACTATATCTGTAAATATTAAATGAAACAATTCTCCTACCCACTACAATAACTGTGGTTATTACATGAGTCCTTACGGTACCCTGCTTACCTCATCACAGGAGGACAGATCGTCGTCTGAACCAGAAGCCGGCTTCTCACGATGAGGAAAGCCGTCTATCCGTAACCTCGTGTCGATACGCGGACCTGCGAACAACACCAACATAGCAATAAACTACAGAACTCTAACTCGTATGTCTATACACGATCGGGTGTCTATAGGGAACATTGATTATGTGTTATGGAGGCGGCCATCTTGCCCCCCGACGCCAAACAAAACACAAGGTGGCAGCTCCAGTTATCAATGGTTTTTTTTTTTAAATATCATTTTTCTGGTTTGTTATAAAAGGGTATTAGCTTGTCTCACGATTACCCAAAGATTATGACAGCAGAAAATAATTGTTGTCCCTCGACCACAGTGGCGCTATCTTACAATTTCCTGATGGCGGAATTATCAATCACTCTGTGCCCTGTAGGGTACAGAGTGATTGCTAGTGGGCATCAATAAATGACATCATGTATGAGAATGAGAGATGTGTGATTGATAAATAATTTTTTTTTTAAATGCGGAAGGGAGATGGCCCGAGTCTCCATGACAAAACATGACAAGTGGGGTAGGGAGTGAATTTTTAAAAATGGACCAATCAGGGACGAGGTAACGAAAGTAGATCCGGCAGCATTGATAAATGGACCCATCCTCCCATAAGTGTCAACTACTAAGATAGATAATTACAAAGTTTTCTCTGTATATCGGTGAGATGGGGTAGGATGAATAAGGAACCGAACTCGAATTAGCCTTGTCAATGTTTATGCCACCATGGGCAGGTCGTGTATTATTACACAAGGTGTTAGCCGATTGTAGTAATAATACACGACCTGCCCATCGTGGCATAAACATTGAGAAGGCTAACTCTCGTTTGGTTTCTTCTAAATACTCACCGGGCTCTGCAGTGCCGTTGCGTGGTAGTTTTATACGTAGATCGAGTTTGCGTTCTGCCCAGGGACGACGCGCGTCCACAGCATCAAGACGTTTGAGTATCTGACAGGAACCCTGAAAAGATGGTCTGTGTTAACGTGCACACAACGTATATATACGGCCACAACAGAGACGAGATGGTCTGTCGTAACGTGTTCACACTCTTAGAGGGTGCGTCCACCAACCACGACAAGGCTGCGACATGCGCCGACAAGAAAGTTCTTATCGGCTCCTTGTCGCAGCCTTGTCGTGAGGAGGGGAGCTGTCGTGAGCCCTTGTCGCAGCCTGTCGGGAAGTGCACGCTCCACCTAAATATTCTATCGTAGACCACTGCCACACGCCACGACACGCCACAACACGGCTCCAAAATCGAACATGTTCGATTTTGTCGTAACCTTGTCGGAAGGCCCCCGACAAGGTTCATGTCGCAGCCTGTCGTGGCCTTGTCGTAGCCTCTTGTCGGGAACTGTGGTCCACCAACCACGACAAGGCTACGACAAGGCTTGCTATCGTAGAGCTGTCGTGGACCTTGTCAGAAAGCCGTTGTCGCAGCCTTGTCGTGGTTGGTGGACGCACCCTCTAATACGATCACAACAAAGACAAGATGGTCTGTCGTAACGTGTACACACTCTAATACGATCACTACAAAGACAAGATGATCTGTCGTAACGTGTTCAGGGACCTGTTTCACTAGTTTCGTGACATGTCTGTGACACCATACAGACATTGGGGTTGTCTAGTTTCGTGACAACACAAGTAGCTGCACTTACGAAAAGACAGACCCCAAACATAAGAATTAGACAAATCTACACATCATGAACCTGGGACCTGTTTCAGTAGTTTCGTGACATGTCTAGATGGCGTCTGTGACGCCATACGGACAGATCACAAGATTGCAATCGATGACACACGGAGTTTCTAGTTCTTATGAAACTGGACACACCATCTAGACATGTCACGAAACTAGTGAAACAGGTCCCTGGTGAGAGTTGGCTGAGCTACAGGCTATTTCAACAGTTCAACCTTAACAAGACCCATTCAAAAACAAAAATGTACCTCAATTGTATATCACTCAAGAGAAAATGATGAAATTTTGGATAAAGGCATGATATAGAATCCTCCACGGCAAATATCTCTCAATTTGGATAGGTAATAGTATGAATATCGGACCTGTATGTCAAGTCTGACCCTCTCACTGTTTGGGAGATCATTTGCACTAAATGGTCGCCAAATGATCAGTACATTATTCATATTTTTGTTTTTTCCCACATTCCATGCTGTTGCTGGAAGAGCGATTTTGTAATGAATCGGAGCAATAAAGCCTTTAAAAAATCATGTCTCTGCAGCGCAAAACAGTGACTAAGACCTCCCAGCCCCTCAGAAGGTTTGCTATTGTCATGATCATTTGTCTCTGGGACGCAATGCCCTCTAAATGGTCACTATTAACGATTTTCATGACTGAAAAACACCTCCCAGATTCCTTACAGATCGCATCATAAATATGGCGCCATCTGTATTCAACTATAAAACTAATGAACCTTTCACCTACACAATAGCAATGCAACATGGAAATAATGTTACCAAACAACACGATCCGATATTACTGGAGCAACGCCTTCCCCATATTTCTAGGAGCAACAGGATATTTAGGGGAGATAGAGGCGATACTGTATCTGAAATCCATTTACTAATATCTTAATTGGATCCGAAGTTATCAAACTTTGAATTATAGAATGTATTTTCTATGAATATTCTTGCACACATTCATTAAAAAACACAAATTACTGACTCTTTTTGGTAAGATGTCCGTCAAAGGTGTCTGCTTACACGGGGTTTTAGGCCTTTTCGTACCGAAATTACTGTCTGCTTACGCGAGGTGCTCGCTTACACGAGGTGGCTGTTTACGTGGGGTTAGATTAAACATATAATAAAGGGGTAAATTTCCATTCCTAGCAAAATTGTCCGCTTAAGCGGGGTGGTCGCTTATGCGGCGTTCTACTGTATAAGACTCACCGATCTGACGATGTAGATCCACTCGTTGTTCTTGCTGTCGGCGACGACCACAGCGCCCGGCCTGAAGAAGTGGAAGAGGCAGGTGCCGGGGATGCTGGTGGACAGGTCGATGGGGAAGTCGCGCAGGAAGGTGATCTGGTTCTTACAGAAGGAGATGTGCTCCGGATCCTGTCCGTCCAGGGTGTTGAAGAAGATCCGCTGGAAGTCTTCCCGAGTGATGACCAGAATGTGCATCTCAGTGGCGCTCTCTACCGTCGCCGTGCGCACTGACTGATGCAGCAGCGCCACCTCCTGTTAACACCCGGGACGAAATCATTACCTACTATATCTAAAAAACTATGATTCTGGTAGGATCCGCTTTGAGATTCTCCCGTACATAGAGACATAGTGAACCCGACCTGGGCTTGGAGATTGAAGGGCCACGACAGTGAGATTCTCGTGCACTTCTAAACTGTAAGCAGCTACTCTTTTTTGTATTTCTATATGCAGACATAAGTTTTCTCTTATGATTCATTTCGAGCCATGATGAAATCAAAGTTTAGTATTGTAGTTTTCTGATCTACTTTTCTCATGAGAAACCAACGAGATCTCAACTTTCGCTGGTTACCGCTGGTTGTGGTTCTGATCGCCGATGATCAGCTTATATGCCTGTGTCTTGCCAAATAATAACCTATTGAGAGTTACGCTGGTAGTTTCAGGTATCAATAGTAGAGGGCGCCACTAAGGCCTCACACTCACACTGATAAACTCGAGCAATCTAGCAACTCGAGCAATCAAATATGACGCGACGAAGTCGCTAGTATACTTCATGACGATAATCATTCTTTGTGTCAGATCCGAGTTAATATCTCATCCCGGTGTATTTTTTTCCATAGGCTTAACGTTAGGAACTCACCTAATACCCAACTGTTTATTTGGTGAGGTTTTTTATTAATTAATAATGTTATACACTAGGGTGAGATAAAATCAGAAACCAACTAGATGAAAATGACCAGGTTATTTTCATGTCGCGAGTCTCTTTCTAATTATTCCATATACAGTAGAACCCCGCGTAAGCGGACACCCTCCGTTTCGGGTCAAAGTGACCGCTTACGCGGGGTGTCCGCTTACGCGAGGTTAAAATAAACATCTAATAGAGGGAACCGTTCCGAGCAAGGGTGTCCGCTTGCGCGGGGTGTCCGTTAGACGGGGTTCTACTGTACTTGTGCACGAATGTCTCACACTTACTGGACAGCTGTATAGATTTCATTTTTCACACTGTGCAATAACTAATAACTTGTGCACTACGTACCCCGTGACTTGCTATAAAATAGTGTTTTTAATGAATTCCGGGTATACAATAATCAGGAAACATGATTAGTGTGTTTGAATTGCTTCTGTTCCTTGGTTTGGTCAGAAATGTTCATTTCGTTCTTCGAACTCGGTTCCGGCCAAAACAACTTGTAACAGATTTCATTCAGGCACACTTATCATGTCTTCATATATCACTAACACCACACATTTCTACATATAATCGCCCATGGTGAACTACTATAATCAAGCTTTACGAAATATTTAATAGAAACTGCCTCAATTGAAAGTCAATTTGTTACTTGGTAATTACACTTGAACTATGAAAAATATCTCATGGTGCATTCTCATGATATTCTGCGGTACCAACTTATCGTGAATATATTCCTCTTTTTCAGTATGGGGCCAACCATAAAGTACATACGCACTAAGGGGTGGGTAAAAATATTTGGAAATTTTGCATATGCTCCCTTTTTGTTCTATTGCGTACAAGGTCGGGAGGGGGCGAGGTAAAAAATTTCAGAAATCCTGCGTACATACTTTATGGATGGCTCCTACTTAAATCAGGGGAATCAAGAGATATTTCGACAAGGAGGGTATGACTTAAACTACAAGAGATTGAGAGAAAATTATCAAAGTCGACAAATTTAGACACCTAGAGAAACCCTGTCAAGACTGTGTAGGTCTCTAATATAAACTTAAGGTGTCTCTCCATTTGTTGTAATATATTAAAGTCCATCGTATTCGTCTGAGGTTTCTGTAAACTACTCACACCAAAGCTCTGGCCGCTCTGCATCCTGGCTACTGCCCGCATACACAGGTCTCCGTTACCGTCCTTAGTGATCAGCTTCACGATGGCTGAAAGGAAAGCAGACATGGTTTACCAATGAAATCTCCATCATTATCGAGTTAAACAAAGAAATCTCTATTATAACGGAGTTAACCAAAGAAATCTCTATTATAACGGAGTTAACCAAAGGAATATCTAATATTACTGAGTTAACCAATGAAATCTCTACTATAACTGAGTTTAACAATGAAATCTCTACTATAACTGAGTTAACCAATGAAATCTCCATCATTATCGAGTTCACCAAGGAAATCTCTATTATAACGGAGTTAACCAAAGGAATATTTACTATAACTGAGTTAAATAATGAAATCTCCATCATTATCGAGTTCACCAAGGAAATCTCTATTATAACGGAGTTAACCAAAGGAATATTTACTATAACTGAGTTAAATAATGAAATCTCCATCATTATAGAGTTCACCAAGGAAATCTCTATTATAACGGAGTTAACCAAAGGAATATTTACTATAACTGAGTTAAATAATGAAATCTCCATCATTATCGAGTTCACCAAGGAAATCTCTATTATAACGGAGTTAACCAAAGGAATATATACTATAACTGAGTTAAATAATGAAATCTCCATCCTTATCGAGTTATCCAATGAAATCTTCATCTTTATCGAGTTCACCAAATAAATCTCTATTGGTACTTAGTTAACCAAAGGAATATCTAATATTACCGAGTTAACCAATGAAATCTCTATCATTATCGAGTTAACAAAAGAAATATCTACTGTTACGGAATTAACCAATGAAATCTACATAATTACAGAGTTGACTAATGAAATCTACTTAAGTACTGAGTTAACCAATGAAATCTCTGTAGGTACTTAGTTAACCAAAGAAATATCTACTATTACTAAGTTAACCAATGCAATCTCCATCATTATCGAGTTAACCAAAGAAATCTCTTATTACTGAGCTAACTAATGGAATCTCTACTATAACAGGGTTAACCATAGAAATTTCTCCACTATTACTGAGTTATAACGATTGACCACATCTAAATATCCAGATAGGATAGTAGGCATAAACTGAATACTGATACCGATGATCTACGCTCTGACATTTTGGTATCCTTCATCTTCATTGTTTTCGAGATTTTGATTCATTATGTCTTGGGGGTGGTTGGGTTTATAGGGTACATAGTTATTGGGTTATGGGGGTGGCCATCTTCCCACTGACGCCAAAGATTTGTCGTAAGAAAAAAACATTAAAAATTTATATGCAACGATCACCCACGTAAAGTGCAAATAATATGCCATGGTCGTGGCGGACCGGGAGTGATGTGAGATGACATCATAAGCGACCGCTTAAGCGATTTGCTGAAGCAATTTGAATTATTCTGATATCATGATGCAGTTTAATGTCCTTTAACCCTTTAAGGGCGAATGATGCCTTGAGGCATCATCCATGCCAGGGCGAATGATGCCTCGAGGCATCATCCATGCCAGGACGAATGATGCCTTGAGGCATCATTTCTTAGAAATATACAAAATCGTTTTTAACTAATAATAATGGAGGAACATTGATGAAATTTTCACAGAATGTATGTATGATACCATGATTAGTATTTCTATTGTAAATAAATAAAATATTTAAGATTATATATCATAACATATGATTAAACAGTTGAATTGTGGGTTTTAACGACTGTGTGCCCATCCCCTAGCGGTATAGAGTGCCCACCAGCACCCGTCCTCCAGGTGGTACCTTGGCTACAGGCACCCCGTCCTTAAAGGGTTAAAGGGGGTGAAATAAATCCAGAACCACACTCGAATCGTAAAACACAATACTTCCCTCGTTTGGAGACCCTTTAATCGGCTTCGTCTCAATGATGATGACTGCGCTTACAAACTTGTGGAGTATTTTTTATTTACACGATTGTCGAATCAGTTCTTTATAAAACCTTAATGGGTTCAGGTGTCTGAGGATGTATGAAGTTGACCAACCTTTGCCTGTGAGAATGAAGTAGAAGTTCTCGGCGATGTGTCCTTGTTTCAGGATCACCCGTTTAGGAGGAACTCTGAGAATAGGTAACAATGTCCATCACAATTATTCGTATAGGGTAAATTCCATGAGTACATGAGCATTTTTATCTGAAACCAGTCTATATAATATTTATCATCCACCATCATCCAACTGGTAGCATGCCGATATTAGTTCACTTTAGTTATGCACTATCTCAACTCCTAGGAGCGTATGAGCATTTTTATCTGAAACCAGTCTATATAATATTTATCATCCAACTGGTAGCATGCCGATATTAGTTCACTCTAGTTATGCACTATCTCAACTCCTAGGAGCGTATGACCATTTTTATCTGAAACCAGTCTATATTGTACTTATCATCCACCTTTATCTAAGTGGTGGCATGCTAATTTTATTTTACCTTAGGTATGCACTATTTTTTCATATGCACTATTTTTCGTATGCCCGCTTTTTGCCTGGAGTATGCGCCGAGTATGCTCCTATAGACTTACTATGGACACTTTGCATTAGGTAGATAGGGCCTAATAAATACTCGAAAACAGGGTTTCTTTTTAGGGAGCGTCAACAAGCTTGTTATTAAGGTATGTAAATTGTGGTCAACAAAGGAAAAAGTGTCAACCATCATGTTGTCTCCTTCTCTTAGGGCTTGGGGCCACTTTTTGTATCTATGCAAAAAAAGCTTTACAACGGTTGCAATGCATCTAATGCCACACCACAGCTTGCAGCAGCCACCCTGCATTGAATGGGCATGCAAATACTGAACTCATGAACTGGGATATACAAGTCTGTACTGCTCTGCATAAAACGTTACTCAATGGTTACACAGTGGGTTTGCCAATTTATAAACAGATATACTTTCAAAATTTGTTTACGCTCCCGATTCGAGTCTCAATCCACTTTGTATATGACCATATATGGCAAACTCTTGTTTCCATGTATACTCACACTTGGAACCAGGCGACCTGTGCAAACTTCTGCTGCATGTGCAATGGGTACTCTGCGAAGGCCTTCTGGTTTTGCAGGATGGGCAGGATCTGGAAAATCAGAAATTTCTGAGTTATGTTTCAGCTGTCTAGATACGCGGTTGCTCGGACAAACACGTCCGAGTCCGGGCCCTTGCCCATAGAGACATACAGTTATCACACCTAAAGTGTGAACGGTGGGTGTGATTACAGGAGTGTTGTTTTTTGACAGATTAAATTGTTGGAGCAAACTAGGGTATTGTATCAGTGAGTCTGAGCTGTCTGAACTTTATACTTGATAATTATTTTGGTTTTAACTTTGAAAAAGATAAGCATATTATAGCTAGGCCTGCCAATGTATTAGTATGTATGCGTTTTGGTGTCCCTGTGATATCTAAGGTATATCTAAAGTATGCATGTGTGACACATCAAATTGGAGCTGGAATACCATAGAATACGATGCAATCGCTGTTATTTCTATGGAAATGATGTGCATGGGTATTATAAAGGTATTACGCTTATACACTCTGTGATCAAATGCTAAAGTATATGTTGCCAGGTGATTGTTTGGCTTCAGACATGGCGTAAATAAGCAGATAACGTGCGATACCAGCCAGTGGAAAAAGGCCTATTAGATGGGTGATGTTGAAGGGTGAAAGGATGGGCGATGAGTACAATACACATCGACTCATTATCAATACTTAAATACATATTACCCTCACAGTATACATTGTCAATAAATGATGGTTTTTTGGACAGGCCGCCATGAACCACGATAGGTTGACGCATAGTAATACACGGGCGTTAGCTTGAGAGGTCAACCTTGAGTGGTTTACAAAGCTTCCTGTTCACATAATCATCGTTTGTTGCATTTATTATCCATCTTTTCGAATAAATTAAACCCATGCCATATTAAAGGGTATAACAATAGGGACTATATCACAAAGGGACTATTTTCCTGTATGCCACGGCTTTGAGGCCATATGTCACACATTTGAATCTGTATACCACAGTTATGGTATCTGACAGGTTTTATATAATGGGTCATATATGAGTCCCCATACATTTTCAATGGGGTCTTTGTATAGAATGGATTATAAAGACCTTACCTCAAGGCCAAGGGTATTAACTTACATTCGTAGCTTGTAATAGCTCGTAACATCGAAGTCGTATTGTGTACTATGTTCTATGAAGTTTTGCACCCTAGAGGGTTATTTCTTTTCATCAGTTATGAGTTTAGAGTCATGATGATGTCAAGTGTCACTGACAACAGATGTTGTCACATACGTACACAATATCAACTAGTTTCAGGTGAAAGCGACCGCGATCTCCTGGGACCAGACACGTAGTAATATCCGAGCGCATGCGAGGATATTACGTAGATTCCGGTCTGAGGAGTTTACGACCGATTTTATCTGAAACCAATTTACATTGAATTTATCAAAGCGGCTGATCCACCAAGCCGGAGCTAGCACCGGCCGATGGCACTGTGGAGAAATTGTGGATGTCGGCCACAGTAGCCGGCCCAAATTGCTCATCGGCTCAAATCGGCTACGACAATCTGCTCGGTGGATCAGCAAATAAGGCAGCCACGGCCGGCGCACTCCGGTCAGGTCTGCTTCTCACAATGCTCGGCTAACGCCTCGCGCAGCAATTCGCGACCTGCCTGTCGCGCAATACACACTAACACTACTAACATTTGTTCAGTTTCTACTAATTATCTCACCTTCTGGATCATATCCACTGTTCTGCGTTTTGCTGGAGTTGTGAGAATCGATCTTGCCTCTTCACTCAATTGAACCTAAACGAAATAAATGTATATCAGGCTAGATAGGGCAGTACTGGGTAAAACGTCAGTACTCAATATAGACGGGATATCAGGCGAGGTAAGACAGTATTGGGTAAACCATCAGTACTCAATAGAGATGGGATATCAGGCTAGGTAAGACAGTACAGGGTAAACCATCAGTACTCAATAGGGATGGCATATCAGGCTAGGTAAGACAGTACTGGGTAAACCATCAGTACTCAATAGAGATGGCATATCAGGCTAGGTAAGACAGTACTGGGTAAACCATCAGTACTCAATAGAGATGGCATATCAGGCTATGTAAGACAGTACTGGGTAAACCATCAGTACTCAATAGAGATGGCATATCAGGCTAGGTAAGACAGTACTGGGTAAACCATCAGTACTCAATAGAGATGGCATATCAGGCTAGGTAAGACAGTACTGGGTAAACCATCAGTACTCAATAGAGATGGCATATCAGGCTAGGTAAGACAGTACTGGATGAACCATCAGTACTCAATAGAGATGGGATATCAGGTAAGGTAAGACAGTACTGCGTCTATTGAGCCACAGTGTATGATTTTAGGACACAAGAATGGATAAATCGATTCATGTATTGTGACTTTGATGCTGACACCCTATGAATTTTGCAAGTGATAGTGGAATGGGTCAACCTTTAACCAAATTGGTCTAGGTCTGGCATTCCAGTGGAGCAAAGGCAGTCCTTGGGAATTAGTACAAAACCAGTCCATCAGGTGGTGACCAATACAGGCACATTAATATCCAGACTGGCCAGCGAATATATACCACCTAGATATAGAGAGGAAAACATTTACTGCATGATAACCTGTCTAAACTGTCCTTGATAGAGCCTGATGTTGTTCTGAGTGAATATTATTATTGTACTTTAAAAGCACCGTAATTGTGGTCAGTATCGTAAACATGGGGGTTTTGGGAAATGGTGAGACCAGGAGTGGTAACATGATAAAAATCGTGGTTGGAGTTTTGGGGAATAGGTAAGACCAGGAATGGTAACATCGTGAACATGATGGTTGCACTGAAATTGGTTTAAATTTCAGGGAGTTATCATAGAAACAGAGACGACATGAACTACCTCAATTTTTGATAGCACAGTACTGTTTGGGGTCGAAGGTTAGAAGCTTGTTGGAGTTTAGGAGAATAGCTTAGATCATGAATGGTAACATCATGAACATAGTGGTTGGAGTTTTGGGGAAACAATTAGTCCGGAAATGGTAACACTGTGAACATGGTGGTTGGAGTTTTGGGGAATAGCTTAGATCATGAATAGTAATATCATAAACATGGTGGTTGAAATTTCAGGAAGTTATTGGCGTAGAAACAGAGACGATGTGAACTACTTCCTTTTTGGCACAGTACTGTTTGGGGTCGAAGGTGAGAAGCTTGTTGGAGTTTTGGAAAATAGCTTAGATCATGAATGGTAACATTGGTTGGAGTTTTGGTGAATAGCTTAGACCAGGAATGGTAACATTGTAAACAGGAATGGTAACATCTCAAACATCGTGGTCAGAGTTTCGGGGTATGGTGTAGACCAGAAATGGTAACATCATGAACATGATGGTTGGAGTTTCGGTGAATAGCTTAGACGGGGAATGGTAACACCATAAACATGGTGGTTGGAGTTTCGGTGAATAGCTTAGACACGGAATGGTAATATCGTAAACATGGTGGTTGAAATTTCAGAAAGCTATTGACCTAGAAACAGGGACCATGTAAACTACCTCCTTTTTGGCGCAGTGTTGTTTGGGGTCGAAGGTGAGAAGCTGGTTGGAGTTTCAGTGAACAGCTTAGACCAGCAAAGGTAACATTGTAAACAGGAATGGTAACATCTCAAACATCGTGGTCAGAGTTTCGGGGTATGGTGTAGACCAGAAATGATAACATCATTAGACGGGTAATGGTACTATTATAAACATGGTGGTTGGAGTTTCGGTGAATAGCTTAGATGTCGTAAACATGGTTGAAATTTCAGGAAATCATTAAACTAGAAACAGGGACGATGTGACCTACCTCCTTTTTGGCGCAGTACTGTTTGGGGTCGAAGGTGAGCCCGGAGCGCTCCTCGATGTCCTGCATGCTCGTACTCTCCTCCAGGTCCTTGGCCATGTCCAGGAAACTCTTCAGAGTCTGGTCCACCGAGTCATTCTTCCTGTCAACACCAATCAAACATCAGCATGGTCAGCAGTTAGAAAAATGTATTTTTAACAACAAAAAACACTCGGCGCTCACGTTCCTGCTATTATTTTTCTAATTCAATTGATTTAAGTTGCAACTATAAACTTGTGCGTCTTGAAGTATGGCGGGAATTTAGCTAGAAATTCTTACTTTTTTTTTTGAAGCAAAAACGCCATTTCACTCAGATTAATTACTTTGCTGTATCCGAGATTCGCTCATAATTATTTTGTTACAACCAAGTTTTGTTTTATAGAAACTACTTTGTTGTAACCGAGTGTTTGTTATAAATAAGTTTTACTGTATACATAAATACATGTGTGTGTATATATATATAAAAATAAAGTATAACATCTGGCATATTGTCATTTTCTCTGTGATTATATATATATATATATATACATATATATATAAATATATATATATATATATATATATATATATATATATATATATATATATATATATATATATATATATACATATGCAAGTCCACTCCCACTCCCCGTCCCTGTTCTGTATGTTAAAACGCCATATACGCAGTAAATTATACCGTCCATTTTTCCTCAACAAAAGAAAACAACCGAGAACATAAAATGTGCTACTTATCTTACACCACACTTCTATAATGTACCTTTAGCGGATAAGAAAATATAAACCACTTTGCGGTACATCTTGTGGAAACTATGCCACGCGCTCATACACATTGTATCGTGCAGCGCCTTTCAGTGGCCCGGGGCTTAAGGTACTTAACTTCTCCTCGCCCAATGCCCACCTGTGGCGTAAATACCCGGATTACGGTGACAAACAGCATTACGGTGGCTCCCCTAGCGGCAGCCGTTGACGGGGTGCCCCCGGGCGACCGCGGGCAGAGTTTGGGGTCTGTTGAATAATCTTGGGTTGTACATGAAGACCCTTTTCTGGACCTCGAAGGAGCGTTATCATTTGAAATATCTAAATTTGTTCGCTAAGACAGTATTAGCCATACATAAGGACATTCGTTAGTGTTATATAAATTTGACCCACATCGTCACTGGGTCTCCTTGGCATAGAGAAAGGGATAGTTATGCACGAGCCTAGATTATTTAACGGGCCATTGAATAAATTACGATCGACAAAAACATATCTTAGAATTGTCTTTGGGGCCATCGTGTTGTATGAAATAATTTGTTGTAAGCATAGGATGGTTTGATGATTCAAGTAACCTAAAGCCTTTCCAAGGATTATATACAAATATGTTCATTTAGAGAATATCTTCTGTCTTGTCAAACAACACGGAATGGAAAAAAACGTCCAGCATGTTCCTTATCGTTGGAGTTATCGTATCGTTCAGACCAGCACCAGAAACGAACGAACTTTATTCAACAACCCCCTGGGGCCTGTTGAATGATTTCGTCTCCTACATGAAGACACTTTTCTGTATGCCAACGAGACCCAGGGATGATGTGGACTGATAGCAAGGACTGTCTTAGCGAATGAGCTTGAGTATTATCCTACCCTTAATATAAAATCCCATAGGCTTAACATTGGGTTTCCGTATGCCACGCTGACTGGCATACGGATTTGTATATGCCACTAGTGGCATACAGCATTGTTATCACATAATATTCCAAAATCGAGGAGATAGGGTAGGATAAAATCAAAACCTGATTTGTTTTAATCTTGGCCACCGCATTCCACTCCTGAAGTTTTGGCTCAGGACTTCACTCGGCTTCGCCTCATGAAGTCACTTTGCCAAACTCCAGTCGTGGAATACGGTGGCCAAGATTAAACCTCATCTAATTTTACGATATTATCAAGCATAACTCTTTTACGAGGTCTCCTTGTACCCTGTACTTTCTCAAAGCCATTTTCCACTAGCAGACGACAACGGCACCGATTTATTGAGTTCTCCTAAAAGACGGTCAGCGGTGGCCAACGACTGCACGTCGGTCTCTAAAAATCGGTGAGGGTGCGGTATATGCCTTGTTTTTGTTGCATTTGACAGTTCCATACCTACTGAAGTTGTTAGGTGGTGACCTCATTGTATGGTCTGTGTAAAATTAATCGGCGAGTACTATTTTGCATGTCTGTTCCCATTCACCGATCAGGGGTCGATGGTTCCTGACTGCAGATCGCTGGCGAATAGTCGGCCAGTGGAAAATGACTTAAAGGCATTAGTTACCCAACAGGCCCCATGGGTCACGGGCCCGTTTCATAATTTAGGATCGTACATGAAGACCCTTTTCTGTACCTGTACAAGGGTTAACATTTAATAATATCTTAACCTGTTCACTACGACTGTATTAGCCATCCATAAGGTCGTCCATAAGCGTTGAATAAAGTTTACCCATATGGGTCCATGGGTCTCTATAGGATACAGAAAAAGGTTTATCCTACCCCTAATAAAAAACGCCATAGGTTTAACATGGGATTTGTTTATGTCACGGGTAGTAACATAAAGTGTTGTTTATGCCACTACTTTCTGATACTGAAAAAATATGGAAACGGGGTAGGATAAAATCTAGACGCCACTCGTTTGAGTTTGAGCTTATTTATGCCACGCATTTTGTTGGCTCCATAATTTCACGAGTCGAAGACATGTGTGATCCTTAATTATTAAACTTGTCCCTTTAACTCTTTCTGTTCGAGCCTGATTGGAGAGCACAGGCACTATAGGACGAGGCATAATACCTCTATAAACCCCAAGGGGACGAGACTATCGCCGTATGGTGTCTGTTTGTCGTATGGGCGTCATTTAGCAACCTTTAGATACCAGTTACTATAGTTACTTGTCGAATACCCATAGAATATAATAATGAACATCGTATTTTTTATTAATTGTGAAAAAATGGTGTAAATCTATTAATTATTTCTCATAAAACATAACGTTTGTGATGGTGACACATAAACATAAATATATTTTTAAACAATGCCTGGAGGCATTGCTCGTCCCCTGGGTGGGAATGCCTCCAGGCATTGCTCGTCCCCTGGGTGGGAATGCCTCCAGGCATTGCTCGTCCCCTGGGTGGGAATGCCTCCAGGCATTGCTCGGACTGAAAGAGTTAATAACGAACGCACGAGGGCTCGTAGAGCAGGTATCATTTGAAATTGGTTGGTATCGTCTGGCCACGATCCATGCAGGACAGACTTAAAAGCTTGTCAGTGGGCGCGTAACTCATTAAAAGTTCTCCTGGCTATTTAATCAATCTACAAAAAATAACTGACACCTTTCACCATCTGACTAGACACCATATATATATGAACGGCTTTATCAAACGATTTATTCGCGGGATAGCTCTGATCGTCCAGTCTTATCATCGTTTGTTTATCATTGATCAGACCCCAGGTTGAGGAAAACAGGACTTACTTGGAGAGGCTCTTGAACCAGGAGAGCACTAGCGACACCTTGCGGACGGACCTCCGGAACAGACCGAGTGCCTAGGAGTAATACAAGAGCAGTATCAATATCAGTGTATAGCCGTGTAGGAGTAATACAAGAGCAGTATCAATATCAGTGTATAGCCGTGTGGGAGTAATACAAGAGCAGTATCAATATCAGTGTATAGCCGTGTGGGAGTAATACAAGAGCAGTATCAATATCAGTGTATAGCCGTGTGGGAGTAATACAAGAGCAGTATCAATATGAGTGTATAGCCGTGTGGGAGTAATACAAGAGCAGTATCAATATCAGTGTATAGCCGTGTGGGAGTAATGCAAGAGCAGTATCAATATCAGTGTATAGCCGTGTGGGAGTAATGCAAGAGCAGTATCAATATCAGTGTAAAGCCGTGTGGGAGTAATACACGAGCAGTATCAATATCAGTGTATAGCCGTGTGGGAGTGATACAAGAGCAATACCAATATCAGTGTATAGCCGTGTGGGAGTAATACAAGAGCAGTATCAATATCAGTGTATAGCCGTGTAGGAGTAATACAAGAGCAGTATCAATATCAGTGTATAGCCGTGTGGGAGTAATACAAGAGCAGTATCAATATCAGTGTATAGCTGTGTGGGAGTAATACAAGAGCAGTATCAATATCAGTGTATAGTCGTGTGGGAGTAATACAAGAGCAGTATCAATATGAGTGTATAGCCGTGTGGGAGTAATACAAGAGCAGTATCAATATCAGTGTATAGTCGTGTGGGAGTAATACACGAGCAGTATCAATATGAGTGTATAGTCGTGTGGGAGTAATACACGAGCAGTATCAATATGAGTGTATAGTCGTGTGGGAGTAATACACGAGCAGTATCAATATCAGTGTATAGCCGTGTGGGAGTAATACAAGAGCAGTATCAATATCAGTGTATAGCCGTGTGGGAGTAATACAAGAGCAGTATCAATATCAGTGTATAGCCGTGTGGGAGTAATACAAGAGCAGTATCAATATCAGTGTATAGCCGTGTGGGAGTGATACAAGAGCAGTATCAATATCAGTGTATAGCCGTGTGGGAGTAATACGAGAGCGGTATCAATATCAGTGTATAGTCGTGTGGCAGTAATACAGCGCTGTGTATGGCTATGTGGGAGTGATATACGAGAAGTATCAGTCTCAGTGCTGTGTGTAGCTGTGTGGGAGTAATACAAGAGCAGTATCAGTTACAGTGCTGTGTATAGTAGCTTGGGAGTAATACAAGAGCAGTATCAGGTATATCGCTGTGTGTAGATGTGTGGCAATCAGCGCTTGAGAGGTTTATACGCCGTTTTAAAACATGCCGTACAATTCACATCAAAATGTAAAACACCCAAAAAGAATTTCCAGGAAGTTAGATGTGATAATCTCATTATAGTTGTAGAACACATGTATTACTTTAAGTCCCGGAATTAACATAGCTAGGCCAAGGCCTCAGTATGCGAATTCACAGACCCTCACCTTGGAAACCCAGAATTCTGACACCCGAAATAAGTTTCTCTCTATTCATCTATGATATGATATTCTCACTTTGGGGTTTCTTTTTTCACGTTCTGATTTATTCATGAATACTTCTCTTTGTAGAACCACAGTCTCAGGATACTGTGCCACACCGCCAATATCGGATATTTCTCTCAGTGTAAATGGTGGATACTGTGCTACATCGCCACTGTGCGATGTTTCTCACGGGGTAAATAGTGGACACTGGGCTACATTGCCAATACACTATGTTTCTCAAAGGGCAAAGGGTGCACACTGTGCTACGTCTCCAGTACGCTACGTTTCTCAGTGTAAATGGTGGACCCTACACTACGTTGTGTAAACCATCAAACTACCTCGTTTCATGAGTTTAAAGTGACTGAAAATACAAACTGCACGAATCCAAACTCGCCAGATGCATCCCAGATACCGTTCCAAAGAATTTCCCCAAAGCGTTCTGATAAGAAAACCGTAGCACATCGTCCCAGGCTGTCACTGGGATAATATGCATTCTGCCCAATACAGGTGTTGCCGTTCAGCGCCGCCTAACGGCCCACTGTCTAGTTACGCGGCCGCTCGGACAAACACGTCCGAGTCCGGCCACAGGGTACAGGGTCAGGCAGCAATCACACCTAAAGTGTGAAAGGTGGGTGTGATTGCAGGAGTGTTGTTTTTTGACAGATTAAATTACTGGAACAAACTAGGGTATTGTATCAACGAGTCGGGGCAGTCTAAACTTTATAGTTGATAATGATCTTGATTTTAACTTGGAAAAAGATAAGCATATCATAGCTAGGTCTGCCAATGTGTTAGTGTGTGTGCAGTTTCGGTGCCCCTGTGTTATCTAAGGTATATCTAAAGTATCATTGAGGTGATATGCATGTATGATACATCAAATTGGAGCTGGAATACCATAGAATATGATGCAATCACTTTTATTTCTATGGAGATAATATACATGGTTAATATAAACGTATTACGCTTATATACTCAGGGATCCAATGCTAAAGTATACGTTGCCAGGGATATGTTTGGCTTCAGCCGTGGCGTAACCAGGCAGATAAGGTGCGACACCAGCCAGTGGAAAAAGGCCTATTTACGCGAGTTCGTATGTATGAAGTCTTCTTTTTAAACAAGGAGACTTTCAGAACTTATGATACTTTTTATTTGTTTTTCTTGTTCAGATATTTCTGGCTTGAGAGCATACAGTTCTTTCAATGGAATATTATGTGGAATACATGTGGAATAAAAAAAAATAATGTACTGTTGTACCCAATACTGTATATATTCCGTATATGTAACACTCTGCCATAAAGAACATATTGAGACATCAGCTGAGTATAGACTTTCACTTCAACATGGCTTCTGTGCCAATCTATGGTGAAATATCATGAATTTGGGGGATATAATGAATATATATCATTGTCGCACACCATACAAGACTCGATGAGGTTGACATTATTTGCGAGAACTCAGCCTCACGGCCTCGTGCCATAAATAACGTCAACCCCAGTCTTGTATGATGTATGGCTATGGTAAGGTTGTTCTACACGATTATCTGAAGTATTCTATACTATTTACGGCTTTGTATACGCATTTTTATAAAGCTAATTGGAACTTTGCTTAACGGAATGGGATCAAGAAACCATGTAATGCTCTTGCCAAAGGTGCCTCACAGAAATCCCAGCAGTACCGCCATGAATCATTTGAATGAGTTTATAGTGTGTTCATCACGTTCTGTATAAATGTTCATACAACACTGTCCTACATTATAGTGTGTTCATCACGTTCTGTATATATGTTCATTCAACACTGTCCTACATTATAGTGTGTTCACCACGTTCTGTATAAATGTTCATACAACACCGTCCTACATTATAGTGTGTTCATCGCGTTCTGTATAAATGTTCATTCAACACTGTCCTACATTATAGTGTGTTCACCATGTTCTGTATAAATGTTCATTCAACACTGTCCTACATTATAGTGAGTTCATCACGTTCTGTATAAAATGTTCATTCAACACTTTCCTACATTATAGAGTGTTCATCACGTTCTGTATAAATGTTCATACAACACTGTCCAACATTATAGTGTGTTCATCGCGTTCTATATAAATGTTCATACAACACTGTCCTACTTTATAGTGAGTTCATCACGTTCTGTATAAATGTTCATTCAATACTTTCCTACATTATAGAGTGTTCGTCACATTCTGTATAAATGTTCATGGAACACCGTCCTACATTATAGTGTGTTCATCACATTTTGTATAAATGTTCATACAACACTGTCCTACATTATAGTGTTCATCACGTTCTGTATAAATGTTCATACAACACTTTCCTACATTATAGTGTGTTCATCAAGTTCTGTATAATTGGACAAAATCGGGGCCCGATTTACGAAAATCGGGGTGCCGATTTTTTCCAGGAGAGTTCCCACATAAATGTTCATACTGAGTAGAAATGGCTCTAGGTCAGGCAATTTGGATTTATGCAACAAGGTCCATGTGTGTAGTGATCTCCACGAGAGAGAATAGTAGCAGTACGAGCAGAGTTGTCAATCCAGATAGATTCTCACCAAGGATCGTTTAGGATATGTACTATACACCTATGCCTAAAAATACCACCCTCTGCTATGCAAGTGGTAGTTGAGCCGTACAACCATACTCTGCCGGTATGGCGCCGTTCCACCATACTTTGAAAGCTCGATATCATTGGTTAAGACAGAAATATGTAAATAAATGATAAACAACTACGAGCGAATGCGGTAGTTTTAGCGAAAGAAACGCGGGACGAATAGACGTCCCAATTAGGTTAACTAGTTTCCCTAATGTACTTAGTACCTCGTCTCCTATAAACATTTCATGCCACGCCGCATTGAATACATTGACTTGTTGTTAAGCCTCTGGCGTTTTTTGTATTAGGGCTAGGTTCAAACACTGTTGTACATTACATTATCATATACCTGCAGTCAAGCATGAAATACTACGCTCTGCTAGGGGTGTAGTATTTGTATAACGACCTGACCGTGCTGTACATACTAAAAAAACTAGTTCCGTATGAACCGTAGATTATCAACGAGTTTGTAGCTTGTCCAAGTATGGTGGGTCGTTTTATATTTACTGTATACCCGAAATTAATGAAATAATTATCTTAATTTGGCCTTACAACTAATATTTTATTCAACGCGTCCGGAAGTGTTCCGTATTTTACCGTATAGAACACTGTTCCGTACAGTACTTTTACGATAGACGACGAAACGGTACATATTTTCAGTATATACGGCATGGGTATATAGTAATATATGAAATAATGTTTGCGTCCTAGGACCGTAGTGAATGACCGCTAGCCTGTAAAGGGGGGCGTCCACCAATCACGACAAGCGCCGACAAGAAAGTTCCAATCGGGGGCTTGTCGCAGCCGTGTCGTAAGAAGGAGGGTCTGGGACAGCGTTGTCGTGGTCGGTGGACGCCCCCCTTTAGGCCTGGCGTCCACTGACCTCCCGATACGCTACGATAGGCCTTATGATCTCCAGACATGCACGATATCGCTGTAAAGACACGATATCGCGTTGGAAAGTCAGCTTTAATCCGTAGCCGATACACCCGAGGATAGACCCCGATGCATGCGTCTTTAATAGGGCCGGGCCTTAGTAATTGATACGTCGATTTTTTATCATTGTAAGGTATACAAAAATAAGGGAACATTGTAATTGAGCCTGTAGCGATGGGGTTCTGGGTCTTCCAATTCTGAAATACGGCCCGATGCCGTATTTTATAGGATAAAAGACCTAAAGCGTCTATCGCTACGGGCTCAGTAACCCTGTTTCTTCATAGTACACCCACTTCACACCGTCGAGATACTCATAGGAGCTATTGAGCACACAGTCAGTCTGAGAGCCGGAACCGCTGCGTTATTGGACAAGATCCACGAAATTAGTTCCTGATTCAAAACTCAATATGAAACTCGTCTGGCTGTCTGCTACACTTGACGCTCCACAGGGAGTGCTCAAGCGGGATTCACATGTAGAGACTCATGTACCTGAGACGGGTGTACTTCACACCTTTCCCCTAGTCTAAAGTGAGATTCACACATAGAGATTAATGTACCTGAGACGGGTATACTTCACACCTTTTCCAGAGTCTCAGGCAATTTCTCCTAAAGTGGGATTCTCATGTAGAGACTGATGTACCTGAGACGGGTGTACTTCACACCTTTCCCCTAGTCCCAGACAATTTTCCTAAAGTGGGATTCTCATGTAGAGACTGATGTACCTGAGTCCGAGTGTACTTCACACCTTTCCCCTAGTCCCAGACAATTTTCCTAAAGTGAGATTCTCATGTAGAGACTGATGTACCTGAGACGGATTTACTTCACACCTTTCCCATAGTCTAAAACACTAATGTACCTGAGACGGGTGTACGTCACACCTTTCCCCATGTCTTAGAAAATCTCCTTTGATACAAAATTCTCATGGCAAAGTGCTTTGATTGGAATTCAAATGGTGCGATTCATGTATCTCACAGAGTTCAAAATCTCATGGAATTCTGTTCATTTTCTAGGGGTATATTTCGCCAACAATTACAGCCGGAAAAATATGTCTCAGGGAGATGAAACCCTACAATTAAAACGAAGAGATTGTGTTCCAGTACAAAATCTCAGCAGGATTTGTCTCAGACAAACACTCTGTGAGGCACATGAATCACATCACATGAATCCCACTTTACCAGTCTCAAGCTGGCAAACTGGCAAATTTGAATCACATGAAAGGACACACTGCAATACTAAACTTTGATTTCGGCATGGCTAGAAATTAGTCATAATGATTCACACGGAAGGACACACCTTGGACCTGTTTCACTAGACAGTGACATGTCTAAATGCCGTCTAGATGGTGTGTCCGGTTTCATAAGAACTAGACATTAGACTTCGTTTTGTCCGTTCTTGCTTGCACTGTTGCTGCCGCTTTTCATATCTGTCTAACACTTTTGTCACAGAACTAGTGAAACAGGTCCATGATGTGTCTAGATTTGTCTAATTCTTATGTTTGGGGTCTGTATTTCCTAAGGGCAGCTACTTGTGGTGTCACGAAACTAGACAAACCCAATGTCTGTATGGTGTCACAGACATGTCACAAAACTAGTGAAACAGGTCCCTGGTACATAATGTCAGACGTAGTCACAGTGAACACTCACCCCGGGACTCAAGTGCCCCTGAGGTGACTGGTATGACTAACATGTAATCATGCTTGTTGGCCTCCTATTGGCTAGGGCAGGTACTGCGGGTCCATATCCCACCAAAATGACCCTATAGATTTTAAATCAAGTTTAGAAGAAAAATTTCATGAGATTTTGTACCTCTTTAGGGGTAATTATCACCGACAATTGCAGAGGAAAATACATGTCTCAGGGAAATGGAACCATACAATTCAGACAAGGAGTTTGTGTTCCAGTTCAGAATCTCAGGAGGATTTTGTGTCCGACAAACACCCTGTGAGGTACATGAGTCACGCTGTCTGAATCCCACTTTAGTTTTGTCGTCGATTCGTTTTTAGCTACCATCTACCCCTCCCCCCCCCCCCCCCCGCGTCATCCGATAGAGGGCGCATCAGCCTGGGTAGGAGGGGGGCACCAGCGGAGATTTGAAAGGGCTACCAATGTTGGGGTCTCATTGGTTTCTCACGAGAAAAGTAGATCAGAAAATACATTATTAAACTTTGATTTCGGCATGGCTAGAAATTAGTCATGAGAGAAAAAGTATATTTGTGTATAGACCTAAAAAAGAAGAACAGGTACAAGTTTTTCTCTCCACGAGATTCTCACTCTCGTGACACTACAGTCTCCATACATAGTTCTGGTTTGTCTGTCTCTATGTGGCGGAGGATCTCCAAGCAGATCCGACGGAATTCTAACGTTTTATATGTGGTAGGTAATCAAGAGTTTATGCACCTAGCAACTCTACAGTGCTCCCCTATTGTCGTCGATAGTCAATAACGATTCTCACGTTATTGAGAGCTGGCAGAGACGTTGTCAATATTGGGTGATAAAGTTCTACACTGGTCACTATTTACTTTCCTGACCTGCGTGCTTGCCAAATAATGTTCTATCTGCTTCTTAACGCCGCCGTTTGTGAATAGCGTGTGCACAATAAGGTGACCGTCTGCGGGGAGAACTCTCAAAGACTGCATAGTTTCACATGCAGGTTCCATGGTCGGCTGGAGTTGTGGTTGGTTAAAGGCATATCGGACAATTTGGCTTGAAAATTAAAACCAGTGTCATTTTTTTTAAAATTTGAATATGATGATCTCTAAGTGTTCTAGTACACATATCAAAGAATTGTGAATTAGCAACATGGTTATGGACATTCTGTAGATAAACTTCACCAAGGTACAAATGTAGATAAACTGGAGTGGCGTAGATACCTGCAACTGATGTCTATTATGTGTTACAAGCTATCAAAAATGGAGGTGCTTATTGATCAAAGGGTAATAGGAACGAAGAGTGATGGGAAGGTGAAGTTTGTAGAGAAACAATTCAAAGGCCACTCCTATAAAAGATCACCCATGTTTAAAGGTATTAACTCCCGTGTATAATACAGAGATCAGACATTAAAAAGTCTTTCAAGATGGAGTTGAAAGCCTTGGGCCATCCATAAAGTACCCCTCCTACCCCCCCCCCCCCCCTTCCCGATTTTGTACGCAATAGAACAAATAGGGAGCATACGCAAAATTTCTGAAATTTTTGACCCCCCCCCCCCCCCCCCTTTAGTGCGTACGTACTTTATGGATGGCCCCCTACAGGAAAGATAAGGCTAGAGAAACGAAGTTCTAAAAACAAAGAGTAATAATATTGTGTAATGATTATTGTATCATGTATCTAGTAATGACCACTGTATCACCTGTTTTGTTTCATGTACCAAAACTGGTGCCTTAGAAGTGTTATCATAACACATCATCATTCATCTAACCCAAATGGGTTACTTAACTGAGAAATGAAACTTTGTATTCACAGGAAGATCTCTCTCAATGAGAGATGTGAATAAAAACATTCAAAAACAATTTTTAAACCCTTAAAAATAGGGGGTCACCGTGCTTGTTTTTGATTTAGGGCTCAATGTCATGATCATATTACAAAAGAATATATAGAAATTCTAAAAAGTGTTTTTTCAGATCCCATGTCATTTTCTCTAAACTTTCTCTATGAAGATAAGAGAAACTGGACAAAACGTTGAATTTACAGATTTGGCATTAAATTAAAACACAATTAACCAGTTTTGACTGATAATTGATAATATTTGATAATTACCAGGTGGCGCCACCGTTAATTGTCGGATATGCCTTTAAGGGTTTTGCGGCTCGTCCTTTGAGCTGCGGCCTCACGCCGAGCCTAACTCCTACTTAACGTAAACCCGACCGACAACAAGCGCCCGCCATCAAACAGCTCAATGTGCCTCCCGCCGGCCACCAGCTGCCGCGCGCTTGCGCAGTGAGGTGTGCGCGCTGTGTAAATATGGCGGACAGCGCGTGGTCATCGGGTTTGGGATTTGGGAATTGAGCTCGGGATTTGTGGTACTGGGGGTAGCCTTCCAGGTTCAGGGTAAAGGGCTCAGAGCACCGGGCTTGGGATTTGGGAATTAGGCTCTGGTTTTGGGGTTCTGGGGCCAGCAGTCAGGGTTCAGGGTACAGGGCTTGGGGTTTCGGGTTCGGGGACAGTGTTCTGAGTTCATTGTGCAGGGCTTGGGGCACAGGGTTGGGAATTTGGGAATTGGGCTATGGGTATGGGGTTCTCGGAGCAGTGTTCCCGGATCAGGTGTTCGCCTCGAGCATGGGAGGTCGTGGGTTCAAACCCCGGTCGGGTCATACCAAAGACTTACACAAAAATGGTACCCACTGCCCATTCGGCTAACACCCGCCATTAGAATGAGGAGTAGGGGTCTAGGGCCCGAGTGGAAGAACGGCTATATAGCCGAATTCGGTGATTGCTATAAAAAAATTCAAAAAATGCTACAGGGCTCAGAGCTCAGCTTGGGATTTGGGAATTGGGCTCCGGATTTGAGGTTCTGGGGGCAATGTTCTGGGTTCAGGGTACAGGGCTTGGGGCACAAGGCACAGCTCAGGATTCAGGGTTCAGGGCTCCAGGTTAAGGTTTTTTGGGCTGAGGCACAGGGTTTGGGGGCTGGGGCTCGGGGGTTTGGGGCATAGGGTGGAGGGTGGTTTCATGTTTGGGGCTCGTGGTTTGAGTCCTAGGACCTTGTGGCTCAGGTATGGAGTTTAGGTCTTGGGGTTCAGGCTTCAGGGCCAATGTATTTGGGGTTTTCAGCTCAGGGTTTGGGGGCTCAGAGCATGGAGGTTTGGGGGTTGCATTCAGGGTTCAGAGTCAGGGCTTGGGGCATAGGAGTTCTGGAGTGTGGGGTATGAAAGTGGAGGGGTGCTGGGTGAATGTCGCATGTCGCAGGGAGGGAGCACATGGCTTGGGGCACAGGGCTAAGGGGTGGAGGACTCCGGACTTGGGATGCTGGGCTTGGGTCTCATGACTCAGGTTGGTTGGTGCAGTTTCTGTCCTCGGGGCCCGAGACTTGTGATTCAGGCTCTGGGCTCGAGACTTGGGGCTCTGGACTTGGGGCTCTAGACTATGTGCTCATGACTCAGGGCTTGGGATTTGGGAATCAAGGCTCGGGGCTCGAGACTTGGTGCTCGAGACTCGGTGCACGGGACTCATGGCTCGGCATTCGGGGCTCAGGGCTCAGTTCTTGGAGCTTGGGGCACGGGATTTGGAGATGGAGGATGGGGACTCGGCGCTCAGGACTCGGGATTCGGGACTCGGGCCTCGGGATTCCGGACTCGGGTGTCGGGACTCGGGATTCCGGACTCGGGTTTCGGGACTCGGGCCTTGGCCCCAGGCTTTCGGCGGGATTTGCTGGTCGTGAAACGATTCCGTGAGGCAGGTTTCGTGAGGCAATCATTCGGTTAGATCAACAAATCAGCGCGGCGCCAAACAGGCTTACTCTAACCCGACCCGGTGGCGGTGTTTACCAGCCTTTTAACTCATTCACACATTACGCTGCTCGTGGATAGACTCGACACATATGTCAATATTATACGTGTGCACAGTGCAGGTATGAAGTAACCAACTGTGACCGATACAAGGCTAGGGTCCAACCATAATATATATTTTCCACTGGCTGACGAAACCGACACCGATTTATTAAGTTCTCTTAAAAATCGGTCGGGGGGTGGCCAATGACTGTCAGTTGGTGTCTAAAAATCGGTCAGGGTGCAGTGTATTCCTTGTTTCGACTGCATATGACAGGTCCATACTGACTGAAGTCGTTCAGTGGTGGCCTCATTGCATAATTTGTGCACGATTGATTGGTGAGCACTTCTCCGCATGCTTGTTTCCATTCACCGATCTGCGACCTGTTTCACTAGTTTTGGTCACATGTCTGTGACATCATACAGACATTGGGGCCTGTCTTTTCATAAGGGCAGCTACTTGTGTTGTCACGAAACTAGACAACTCTAAACATAAGAATTAGACAAATCTACACATCAAGAACGGACAAAACGAAGTCTAATGTCTAGTTCTTATGAAACCGGACACAACATCTAGACGGCATTTAGACATGTCACGAAAGTAGTGAAACAGGTCCCTGGTGACGGTATATCTTAAAATGGATGGACGATTCCTGACTGCAGATCGTCAGCGAATAGTCGGCCAGTGGAAAATGGCTTTAAGGTATATAATGATAAGGAAACATAGTAGCTGAGCCTGTAGCGAAGTCATTCTGGGTACAATAAAGTGCATATCTGTACTGAGCTGTACAACTCAGTACAACTCTGTAAAGCTAATGTAGCTCTGTACAACCCTGGACAGCAGAGTACAGCAAAGTACAGCTTTGTATAATGATGTACAGCACAGAAAAGCTCTGCACAAAACAGTACAACTCTGTGAAACACAGTGCAGCTCTGTATAACCATATAGAACTTGGTACCACTGACAACATCTGAGATTAGTATAATGCAGTTATAACTCCTGATCTTACGACGAACATTTATGTACGTTATGGAGCTAGAACTAGGTGTGTAAAATAAAGCCTAGAGATTTGTGTTTTACTATAGAGGAAACCTATGAAAGTTTAGGGTTAGAGTTGGTATCCCATCGAGATTGAGTGGCCTAGTAATTCACTGGGCGAAGCCGCATGATTCAAAGGAGATGGGGTCGAGCTCTGAGCCTAAACTTAAATGGTTTCTGAATTCATCGGCCGTGGATACGAGTTCCCAATGTTAAGTCTGTGGAGACGAAATACCAGGGGTGAGATAAAGAGTGAGAACTAGACGTGTGGAATAGAGACTCCTTGTAAGAGGTGTATATTTCTCACAGTGAGAACTAGACTGTGAAATAGAGACACCTTGTACTTTACGGAATGAGAAATCTGACAACTGAAATTATTTTGACCGGCATACAAATATCAAAGTATGATATAGCAGAATTTTTAGTGTCAAAGTCAGGGTATCCAAATCTTATTTTTCAAGTTCGTTTTAGTTAGGATTACAGAGTTAACACTTGTAGATCATCGTATTGAATTTTCAGGAAATTTACATGGGTTTTAATTTTCAAGGCAAATTTTCCGATAGGCCTTTCAGTGTTTGTATTTTACAGAGTGAAAACAAGACCTGTGAAATAAGACTCTTAGAGACTTTTAGGAGATGTGTATTTTACAAAATGAGAACTAGCCATGTGAAATAGACTCATTTTAAGAGGTGAATTTTACAGAAATGAGAACTAGACATGTGAAATAGACTCCTTTTAAGAGGTGTGTATTTCACAGAGTGAGAACTAGACATGTGAGTGAGAAACGTGAGCGCTCACCTCTCCCTCGTGCAGGAAGCGGGGGATGTACCACTCCTGTGGTTTGGATGAGGCCGGCACGGTGCCCCGCCGCGCCGGGCGCAGCTGCGGCGAGTTCCCCACCGGAAGCTGTCCCGTCGTCGCCTGCCGCACCAGACCGCGCGACGTCTTCCGCTTCCGCCGCGGCTTATCCTCGTCAACCGGAAGTACCCCGGCGCGGACGTCGTCGGCGCTCGCATGGTGCATGCGCGGGTCGGAGCGGCGTCCCTGATTACGCGACTTGACCGGAAGATCGTCGGCGTCGCCGGCGGGTCGCTGCTTCCGGTTGTCGGCGTCGGGGCGGGTGGCGCGTCGGCGCTCGATGTGCGCCTTGGCCAGGCCCATGTTCTCCAAGCGGGTGAGCGCCCTCTCCCCCCCGACTCTTGGCAGGACGGCGGAGTTGTTGTCGCGCGGCTCAGAGGACTGACCGGAAACGCTCTCCTCCCCGATCACCGGCGGAAGTTTCTCCAGCGAGACGACTACTGGGCCGCGATGTCGGGGCGTGCGGGGGTCGGCGCGGAGCCGCACGTCGACGCGGGCGCGGTACGAGACCCCCGCCCCCGCCGCCATGTCGCTCAGCCCGCCCGGACAGGAAACGGAAGTGGGCGCCGCCAGAGCCCCCCGCCCCGCCCGCCGCGAGTGGGTCGGGTTGGGGGCATCGCTCTCCCGGCACAGGTTTGGTATGCTCTTGGCGTCGGTGATGTGGAGTGTGGCAGGGAGATTGTGGTGGAGAGTGGAGGCGCGGCGGGACGGCAGGCGGGGGAGGACTTCTCGCGAGAAGGAGCGGCGAGACGAGATGGTCTGGTCGAGGAGGTGGTGGAGGCGGCTTTCCCGACTCGACGACCCGACACTGATGGGCAGCGAGAGGCGCCCGCGCAGATCCACGTTCATCATGGTCTCGCGGGTCATGGGGTCGTCACAGGGGGTCACAGGGTCAGAAGAGGGTCACAAGAGGGTCACCAGGAACAGGGGGTCATAGGGGTCGCCCTGATCGTGGGGTCACAGTGAGTCATGAGGGTTACATGGGGGTCACAGGGGTCGCAGGGGGTCACGGCGATCCCAGGGTGTCTGTGATCACAGCGGGTCACTGGGGTCACAAGCGGGTCGCCCTGATCTCCAAGAGGATCCCCCTGATTGCGGGATCACAGGGGTCATGGGGGTCAAGAGCAGGTGACGTAGAAGTGGTGAGGACGTCTTCTGTGTGTCTCTGACACTGAAATTCTACATGACACAGTGAAATACTGACACATGGACCGTGTGTTCCCTAGGGGTCACTGGGAGTCATGGGGGGGGTCAAAGGGAGTCATGGGGGGTCACGGGGGGTCACAAAGAGTCACAGGGAGTCATGGCTGACTTGTGTGTCTTTAATGTGTCTGTGACACTGAATCTCTACATGACACAGTGAAACACTGACACATGCACAGTGTGCTCACAGGGAGTCACAGTGGGTCACAGAGAGTCACAGGGGGGTCACGGTTGGGGTCACTGGAATCTCTACATGACACAGTGAACCACCGACACTAGGACGAAGTGCTTACATCATCCAGCCACGGGGTTCCACACGCTGGCCGCAGTCAAGTCACACAGAGGAGTCAAGCTCGTCAAATTAACTACATGTATCCGTGCCTTCGTCTTCAGATCGTAGTCTTTTACATATATCCATCCTTATAGCGTGGGCTCCTCAAAAACTGGCATTACATCTCCTGCTCTCAGTATTTCCTGCCCTCAGTATCTTTTCAAGTCAGTGTGGTCTCTCACGTCAATGTGGTCTCTCACGTCAATGTGCCTCACGTCAGAATGGCTTCTCACGTCAGTGTGGCCTCTCACGTCATCTCACACCTGATTCTCTTCTCACATTAGTTTGTCTGTGTCACAGCGGCATTTCCTCACATCAGTGTGGCTTGAGTGGCTTCTTTTCAAACTAGAGTGCCCTCTCACACCAGAGTGGCCCCTCACATCAGCTTCTCATGTCAGAGTGGTTTTTTTCTCACGTCAGTGTTGCTTCTCACATCAGCCTGGCCTCAGTATCTCCTCACACCACTGAGACAGCAGCATGTTCACATATCCCCATTGCTGCCGTTTCTCTGTGGTTGGAACACGTTTCGCTCGGTCTGCGGTGGCACCTTTCTCCGTCACTGTACAGTCCGCCGCCTCACTTCTCTGTGAAGTTCACGTTCCTACTGCCGACGTACTCCCTACTCCGGTCTCTCCTTTCACTGTCACTGCCCCAAGCTACTGCGGAGCTCGCTCTGCCACTCGGTTCTCTGAGCCGTGGTTAGAAACCTTCCCCCCTCACTACGCCACCTGCCACCAGAACAGCCCTACAGGTCGCTGGTGGTGTCCACACTGCACCGCTAGAGCAACCTACAGAAACTCGTTTTGCGGCACAATAAACCGGAGCGGCGCAGTGTGGCTGGTGGTGTCTACTGGTCTCCCCCCACCCACCCCGCCCGCCCAACACCCGCCTAACGCCCGCCTAACGCCCGCCTGATCCCCACCTGCCCAGAATTGGCCGGCCAAGGGTCGTAGAGCGCTTCTCTACCTGTTAACCACCAGCCCTGCCGCACGCTCAGTAATCCTATTCTTCCACTCTAAGAGGTTTTAGTGTGAGATCGTGTTTGTTTACGTGCACCGCTGGCACGATGCCGCCCGATGCCGCCCGATGCCGCCCGATGCAGCCCGATTTGGCACAGTGTTGTAGTACACATATATCTAACTTAAAAATCGGGCGTCACCATGCTAGTCTTTTTTATTTAGGTATTAATATTATGATTCATTTTATATGGGGAATATAAAATATATGGACATTCTAAACAGTTTCTTTTCACATAATAAAGCCCATGTTATTTCCCTCAAACTTTCATGGAATGTAGTAGAGGTATAGTACTACACCTTTAAGTTTTACAATTCATAGGTCATCGCTGTTTTCGAGAGACTTGAAGAAAACCATATTTTTCAGTACATTTCTAAGTATACAAAGCTCATGAAATCGGCCTATTTCACTTATCAAAATTAGGGCACAGCCAAGACTGGGGGCGTGAAAGCCACAGTCGCGCATGGGCTGCACCACAATGCCGCGTTCACACCTGTGGTGCCGGGAGCGAGATATAGCGTAAATAGACGTTAGGGCCCACATTATTTTGCAGAATTGATTAATGTTCGTTAGCTTGTTAGTGCTAAAATCGGTTTTTGCAAATTCCATGAAATGTAAGTAATTGTTAAAATATTGCTATCACAATCTTCTCACATAATACATGTATGCATTTTTCTAGCCAGCATACCCGGCCCTGTCTCCAAACAGGGCCGGGTGCCGACTCCCTACACCCCAACCCTGCCTTGTCATTCAAGAATGGCCGCAGTCTGACATATATGGAAAAAAAAATTGAATCGATAAATATATACCCATTTGTCTTCGCCAACCTTCAAAATAGCTGTCGCTTACTTTATAACTGTGTTTTAGAAGTAGTTTTCCAGTAGATCTTGGCTGGTTCTCAAAGCCAGCCATTTTGTTCAGTTTTCCTCGCTGGTTCCCTAGCTGCTTAGCGCCTCGCCTGATATCATAGAACAGCTGTTCACCCCTGAATGGAGATGAGGGGTGAATTCTTTACCTAGCATTTTTCAATAATATACGTCGATGTTATTATAGGTCCCGATGAGTGGGCCCTAACGTCCCGATGAGTGGGCCCTAACGTCCCGACTTTCGGGTGGTGGGCCCGAACGTCTACATACCGTCAGAAGAATCGAGGACACTCTAAACATGTAGACAGGTTGTTCAAACCAGAGTTGATTATTGCCTCAGTTTTAACCATTTTTTAACAAATTTGCTTCCAGAACGTGCACATACATTGTAACATCTGACTGGCCATGGGTTAGGGTTTAAGTTGTCTGGTGAGGATGAAAGCACTGTTTTATTGGTATGAGTGAGACTCACTATATGGGAAATGATCTTATATATTGAAAATAAAAAAAAGAATTTCTATAAAAAGTAGAAAACTGCCATTCCTGATTCTGTATCTTAAGCATTATTTGTAATAAAATGTTTCTTACTATTAATCATAAATTTTACCTTCTACTACAGGTCTTCATTATAACAAATGCTTGTTTTGAAACAAACTAATTTGTCCATTCCTATTCATCTTCCATATATTTCTATAGTAAAAAAACTAAAATCACAGACATTATGATTTAAGAATAAACACTTATATTCTTTGTTATCTCATCTAAAGAGAGAGGTATAATAACTTTATAAAGTATTGAATTTCTTTTCATATATATATATATATATATATATATATATATATATATATATATATATATATATATATATACAATTTTACAGGTAAATGGGACTAGTCTCAGGTGAGGATTGGCCACCTGTATGTGGTGGAGCCACCTGTATGGAGAGTACCGTCTCATACCTGTAGGTGGCGTTCCGATATATACCTACTATATTTAAAACGGTAGAATTCCGTCGAATCCGCTTGGAGAATCTCCCGCACATAGGGACAGAGTGAACCCAATCTAGGGTGGGAGACTGAAGGGCCACGAGAGTGAGATTCTCGTGCAGTACTTAACTGAATCCTGCTTCTCTTTTTTGTGTTTCTCCACACAGATCTATTTCTATCCATAGGATTTGTTTCTATCTGTACTGAAATCATAATTTAGAACTGTAGTTATCTAATTGCCTTGCCCCGTGATCGGCCACGAGAATAATTGCGCTTGTTACCTACCACATATAAAACGTGTAATTTTCGGTACTATCCGCTTGAAGAGTCTCCCGCACATAGAGACAGAGTGAACCCGACCTAGGGTTGGAGACTGAAGGCCCACGAGAGTGAGAATCTCTGGTAGTGCATAACTCAAACCTGCTATCTATTTTTGTATTTCTCTACACAGATGTACTTCTATCCTTATCATACATGTATTGCCATACTGAAAACATAATCTAAAACTGTAGTTTTCTTATCTCGTTTTCTCGTGAGAAACCAATGAGACTTCAACCTTTCGCTGGTAGCCCTTTCAAAACTCCGCTGATGACCCTCCTCCCCCCCCCCCCCCCCCCCACCCACCATCACACCAAGTATTTGGCCTTTTCAAGGCAACTGGCTCTGTGGAACAGCCAGCAGAGCGTCCTCATCGGAATGCGGGTGTTGGGGGTTCGAGCCAAGGTTTTGGCAACCCGACTTTTCAATTTTTTTTATTATTCAGACTCGGACTCAACGACGTCGCTAGTAATACCACAGAATCAGGAGCAACGGGGCCCAGAAGGGTACTTAGTAGACACCAAACGAGAGTCAGCCTTGTAGTCGGTAAAATCGGTGTCACATGAAGTGATGCTTGGGAACTATTTTGGTAGTTTCCGGTATTAATAGTAGGGGGCGCCACTAAGCCCTCACCCTATTTCAAATACGACGCGACGAAGTCGCTAGTTATAGTAGAATACGTGTGTCTTTGTATTCTTTCCATATATAGTCTACACATGTGTATTATGTATATGTATAAATATATATACGACACTACGACATTATATATACGACATTACGACATATACGACAAAACCACCGAATTGTAGCTAGATTTCCATAGAATACGATGCAATCACTGTATTGTCTGGAAAACTATCTAATTGTGTTCTACAATCGTTTGAATCTTCTAGACGCAATCTTCCAACGATAACGAATACATTTCCAGGCGTCTGTTTGGCCGCACACATTGCGTTACCAAGTAGATAATGTGCACTGCCGGCCAGTGGAAAAGGATATGCCTTTAAATGTTTTTATTCATAATTTTCTTCATTTGATTCCGAAAACAATGGATTTGAAATCTACAATAATGGTTATGGTTTCTGACATTATAGAAACAATGTGCAGTCCCCAGACATTTTTACTGGGGACCTTTTATAATCCATCCTTTGTGCCATAGAGCTTAAGAAAATGGATTATAGATATAGCAAAGAATGGTTTTGTGGACAGGCGGGTCTTATAATCTCGCTGACGCTCGTGTACTTACTACCCGTCAACCTCTCGTGGTTGTCTACAAAAACTATCGATTGTTACCTATGTATACGACGGATTTTTAAAGGTAAACTAGCGACACTAGCGACTCCAGTCTAAAGCCTATAAGACACCGAAATTTGTTCCCGATTCATCCCGACCATCGGCTCGGTGAGAGTCGGGAATAAAATTTCACATGATGACTGTCCCCGATCACAATTCCCTCTTTTATAACCTCGTAAATTACCCGGAATAAGATCAAAGAGAGCCGCCGGGAGCCGAGCCGGGGTGAGCCACGGTCCGCTGGTGTGCAATCATAGAAATTAATTCAAAGTTTAATAACTTCGGATCCAATTAAGATATCGGGAAACGGTTTTCAGGTTTATAATCGCATCTGTCTCCCCTACAAATCGGCATAAGGACCGTCTAAATCGAACTAGGGGATAGGTAGCATCGCTTTTCTAATGGCCAACTCAGAATCGGTAACAATCGGTGAAAATGCGTACACCGAAATCTTAAGGTCGGGGAGAGTTGGTCATATCTGACACAGTAGTAATGCCCGACGCGTCGGGAAAAGCAATAAAATCGGGTCGGTGTAGTGCGTACATCGACCCGATTGATACAGATTGTCACAGACCCGACGGATCCGTCGGGGAAATGTAGAATCGGGCACTGCCGTCGGGTCGGTGTCCTATAGGCTTTAAAACAATTCATAACTGCCATCGAGCCCCCTAGCGGGAGAACGGGAAACCATCGTAATCTCGAGGTTATCATTTCACATGACAAAGGTGCTTGAGCCGATCATCGGCCATCAGAACTGAACGGGTTGACACCAGCGAAAGTGTGAGATCTCATTGCTTTCTCTCGAGGAAAGGAGATCAGAGAACTAAAGTTATAAATTATGTTTTAAGTATGTAAATGAATAAGTCCTAAGGACAGAAGTACACTCTCGTGGCTCTTCAGTCTCCAAGCTTAGGTCTTGTTCGATTTGTCTCTATGTGCGAGAGAAACTCCAAGCAGATCCGACCAGAATCACAGTATTTTAGATATAGTAGGTAATAAAGCATGCGATAAGGTCTATCCGACTGGAATAATATAATACGTTCATCATTATTTATTATAAGAGACAAAAAGAAAAGTCGGATAATTTTTAGCAACACGAAAATAATTGAATACGTGTGAATATAGGATTATTGATTTAAACTGAAACGATGTTTTTCGTGTGTCTTTTTTTCCAATGACCAATACAATTCTTCGTTGAGCCATAATCTCCCTTCCAAGCATTCTTTCCCTTTAAACCTCTTAAAACTAGAACATGTGCGCTTTCCACCGTGGAACAATGGTACGTCGTATATCCTAAATGCTACAGGTATTAAATCCTCGTAGAACACAGTAAAGCGTGTTACATGTGTCCTTTCCATCAATGCATAAATGTTCCTGGAAGAAAAAGACTCACGTAAACAAACAATCATTATTCCAGAAAACTTTGTAGATCTCTATGTATATTGCTCTCTTTTTACTTTTTGTTGTAGTATTTGTAACATGGATTAAGAACTGAGAGAGAAGATTGAACACGTAGAATTATAAGAGTAAACTAGCGACTTCGTCGATTCGTATTTAGCTACCACCCCCCCCCCCCCTCCCCCCTTCCCCCTATAATTTCTAACTACCGTTGGGCCCCCTAGCGGGTGAACGGGAAACCATCGTAAACTCGTGGTTATCATTTCGTATGACACAGGTGCTTGAGCTGATCATCTGCGATCAAATGGTTAACGAACAGTGAACTTCACAGTATCATCTGCATAAGTAATATGAAGAAAAAGTAGTTGAAAAGGGAAAAAAGAGAATGAGATGTAAAATGAAAATGATTGATTTGCTCATGAAAAACAGCCAGAAATTGTTGATACATGGATACATAACTTACATTGTCGTTACTATTTAGTTGCAAAATTCCAGCTAGCTACTCTTTAAATTCTTCCTTTGTCTTTGATAGATTACGTTTGGACGACAGCTGGTTCCATAGTCTTGCTCCTCTTAGATAGGGACTATCAAACACCAAGTTAGTCACATATAACATAGATATATATATTATACCTTATCACCTTCTCATTCAGCTAAACGTCCATAATATTATTGGCACACTGGTAATATTGTGTATTTATTGGCACACTGGTGATATTGTGTATTTATTGGCACACTGGTAATATTGTGTATTTATTGGCACACTGGTAATATTGTGTATTCATTGGCACACTGGTAATATTGTGTATTTATTGGCACACTGGTAATATTGTGTATTTATTGGCACAATCAATATCATAACACAGGTGCGTTATGGTGCTGGTTCTTCTAGGAGGCACAGAAAACAGAATTTGGAGATAGTGACCTGATCGGACGAGCTGCCAGTGGTGAAATCAGCTTTTCATGGAAGGTGCCGTGAACGTTAACAGGATATTGGTGATTAATGTGAGCCGTAATCTGCTGACCCGACTCAGATCCCTAATTAATCTGCTCCAGTCAGCAGCCTGTGGGTAGCGAGCGGAAAACTCATCTAACAAAAACAAAGTAGTACACGAAGTACGTCAGGGTAAAGCGCCAGATCCATTAACGTGAATGAATTCACATGAGAATTCCCTTGCAATGCCATAATACTTTGTCGCAATACGACAATGCAAATACATGCAAATCTGAAGTCCTATTTCCACTAAGGCGACTGTATTCACATGAGAATTCGTGTACGATGCCATTAGACTATGCAACGATATCAATATGTGCTAATGTGAAGTGCCATATCCACTAAGGTGACTTAATTCGAATGAGAATTTTCTTGCGATGCCATTATGCGAATGTGAATTGCCATAGTTGCTAAGGTGACTTAATTCACATGGGAATTCCCTTGCGATACCATGAGACTATGCGACAATGCGACGATACAAAACAAATATGTGTGAATGTGAGAAGCACTTGCGACAATTTTAAAAGGTTTTAATACCATGACGTAAATGTCTAGTACCATACACCTACTACATTCTCTGAAAGGTTGAAAAAAAATGACATGGGTTTTACTATATAAAAAACTACTTTTTTTAGAATTTCTATATATTCCATTGTAATACTACAATGATATTCATTTCTAAATCAAAACTAGCACAGTGACCGCTGATTTTTGAGATAGATATGTGTTCCATAAGACTTTGAGATCATCATATTCCATTTCCAGGAGATTGACATGGTTCAAGGTAAAGTATCCGATTTATCTTTAAAGTCTGGTTATAACCTTCCTATTTGTTCCTGTCCTATGTGGCGTTTCAACCTGCCGACTAAAACCCAACCGACAATTTTCATGCTGTACCAAAAATCGGTCGGTGGTTCTTATTGTGGACGCTAACAGACTTTTGGTTGTAAAATGCAGACCGCCACTGGTTAATTCAATGTGCTTTGAATTCGTTGGTGGTTGAAGAAGGCGGTCAGTGCCGCCTAATTGCTTAGGGGATGAGAGAAAAATTGTTAAACAATCTCTTTCACCAGACGATTTATTGCACTAAATGTGTGGCATAATCGGTCGGCGGTGCGAAATGCCATAATCGGCGGTCATAATCGGCAGGTGTAAACACCATATTATATTCACTTTCATCAGTGATTGTTCACTGATCAATACTTAATGAGCTATGTGTGGCGTACTTAGAAGGAAACCCACGAGATGACAATAGCTTGGTCCGTACTCCATCGAGTTTGACTGCAGAGTAATTCACGAAGCGAAGCTGAGTGAATTACTCTGTAGTCAAGCGAGGTGGAGTACAGACCAAGTTATTGTCATCGAGTGGGTTTCTGATTTTATCTCACCCCGTATAACATTATTTATTGATAAAATGAATCACCAAATTAGCCATTGAGTATTGGATACACGAACCTCACGGCCGTGGGGTACGAGTTTCTAATGTTAAGCCTATGGAGAAAAATACCGGGGTGAGATAAATAGTGCAAATATATTGTTGTCCGCCCAAGCAGGCCATGTGGCGTACATAGTGCAGATAAACTGCATTGACAATTCAGTTAAAAGTATCATTGTAAATATGCATCAACTCAAATTATTTACAAGTTGTCATGATATCGTCCATATGGTCAAGATGTTATTTGTTCATGTTTTATTTACTTGTGAAATTAAATACTTGTACAACTGTCAATTATGGATCAAACTCGGACTATTCATCATAAAAAGAAATATAGAAAGAGAGAGGAGGAAAACTCAACTACAGGATACCTATAATAACTCCAACTCATATGATCGAACGTGTACGAATATATAACGTGGAATAGACTAAGGCCCGGCGTCCACCTACTACGATATGGCTCCTATATGGTCTACGATACAAAATCAAAATCGCGTCGGACGGTCACCTAATATTGGGGCAGTTGACCACGTTGCTGCGATTAGCCACTGAAAAAAATCCCTTACGATGTGTTGTGGATTGGCATGACTAGACATAAATCTACGATTTTGCACCTTCCCGATATGTCTCCGATATTTGCTTTTTGTATCTGTGCCATATCGGTAGGTCTAAATTTCTATCGTAGTAGGTGGACGCCAGGCCCAAGAAACAAATGTTATCGCCGTTGGACGATCCCATGTAAGAACTCAAAGATTGAGAGGCTCAATTAAAATAAAATGAAGAAAGAAACACTCAGTGCTGGAGTGTTGATACTACGGCACCCCACTTTCACAGCTCTGGAGGGTAGGCTTAATGCTGGGACATTCACTGCTGGGCTGTAGGAACCTTTTATTGATGAATAAACTCATTTTGTTGACTTTAGGGCTCCTCAAACTAAAAACATTTTAAAGGATTTAAGTCAGAACTGATGTAAGTGCTGCGAAATGTAGTTATATATAACTGGCTGGCTGGATGTTTGAAAAACAAACCCTTGGCATTCGTACAGGTTTGAGCTCTACGTTTGATACATAGGAGTTAACAAATGGTGTTTTTTTTATCACATTCTGTATTGACATTAAGAAAGAAAATATGTGATGTCGTTCCATACAATTCGGTCTTTTTATAGTAGATGTCAATAGACTGGGATTTATTCTAACTGAGGGTGGCATTAAGAAAAGTATTATAACTGAGAGGAGCATTAAGTAAACTATTGTAACTGATGTGAATATCAAGAGAAGTATTGTAATTGAGGGGAGCATTGAGTAAACCATTGTAACTTAGGGAAGCATTTATTTAACTATTGTAACTGAAGGGAGCATTAATTCAACTATTGTAGCTGATGGAAACATTGAATAAACTATTGTGACTGATATGAGTATCAAGAAAAGTATTGTAATTGAGGGGGCATTAAGTAAACCATTGTAACTGAGGGGAGCATTAATTAAACAATTGTGACTAAGGGGAGCATTAAGTAAACTATTGTAACTGAAGAGAGCAACAAGTAAACTATTGTGACTGAGGGGATCATTAAGAAAACTATTGTAGCTAAGGGGAGCAAGTATTCTCACTGGTGGGAGCATTTGTAAAATTTTGAATCTGACAATAGGAGGTTGTGTATTCCAGCAAACGCTATCAAAATAGTTTTCTTTTTGTTGAGCAATTCAGATCATGGCTATAGAAAACTGGAGCTGTAAGTTGTTTTGGTTATTTTTCTTTTTGTAATCCAGATATTTGAGTATATGTACTATTTTATACAGATAATTCTTAAATGATAAACCCTGCTTTCTTCAGTAAATGGTAAGTGTGCCAGAATAGAGGGAAACAGTTTTACGCTGCTTTCCCAATGACTGTGAGTGTTGCTCTGGATGTTGCAATGGGATAACGTCCTAGGGACAGCATAGCTGCATGGATATGATATGTTTACATTTCGCAGACTTCGACATCGCAGCGATTGCGATGAAACTCTCATCAATTTAAACACCCATACTGATCTGTTAACTCTACTGTGACTGGGAGAATGGGAACAAACCAGATATTAGGCCTAACGTTTCATTAATCGCCACGTAGAATGATAGATTATGTATCAACTGCCAGAACCATATACTGGATAGAAAGAATAAATACCACGATGAAAGAATAAAAGAAAACTGCATACCTCACCAACAGAAGGTACTGGAAGGACATAAATAGACCGTACTACATAACCAACCTAACAAGGCAGGAAGCAAGCCAAATATTCAAAATAAGGAACTGAATGCGCCCATACAAGAAAAACTACAAATCAATGCACTTAAGAGAAGAATGTAGGGGGTGTGGCCTGAAACCGGAATCTATCCACCGTATACAAAACGAATGCACAGGACTACTACACAAAACAAATCAAACCAAAATCTACATAAATGAATTATTCAATAATAATAACAAATATAACTAAACTAAAGGACCTAGCAAAAACAGCAGTGAAACTAGAAGCTAAAATCCTAACAGAACAAATAAAGAAACCAAAAATAAAACTACAAACAAAACTCCCAACAGAACAAATAGAGAAACCAAAAATAAAACTAGAAACAAATCCCCCAACAGAACAAATAGAGAAACCAAAAGGAACTAAACAAACAGATCTTCACATTTCAGCACAGCTTGCATGTCAGATTAGGCACTGCTTGAGCGACCTGAGACCCAGGAGTGTGCATAGAGATAAGAACTGCGTTTTCCAATCAGATCGCAACTTTTGGTCACATATCAACATAGGTAAGAAAACGTCAACCTAGGTAGGAAAACGTCAACCTAAGGTAGGAAAACGTCAAACTGGGTAGGAAAACTTCAACCTATGTAAGAACGACAACCTAAGGTAGGAAAACGTCAACCTAAGGTAGGAACACGTCAACTTAGGTAGGAAAACGTCAACCTAGGTGGGAAAACGTCAACCTAGGTAGGAAAACGTCAGCCTTGTCAAGAAAACGCAAGTTACTACACCCCCAGCAGCAGCAGTATGTAAATGTGGAGTATTTGCCCATAGATATTTATATAGAACGTCCTGACCATGCTGTACAAGTCACAGAACGAGATGGTAATTTACGATTTGTACGGACCGAGGCGTTTACGCCGAATTCCGTACAAACGGTAAATTATCATCGAGTTCTGTGGCTTGTACAAGCATAGTAGGTCGTTCTATATTTACTATGTACTCGAAATTTATAAAAATTATTAATTTACTTTAGTTTAACAATTAATATTTTAGTCAACGCGTATGGGGAAGTGTTCCGTATTTTCCCGTACGGACCAGTGTTCCGCACAGTATTTTTACGTTATATGGCAAAACGGTGCGTATCTACAGTACATACTGCATGGGGATATAGTAAATAAGAATATACGATTCGTCAATACTGGTTTGAGTATTAGCGCCCAAACAGATGTGTAAGTAGCCTGGGGGTGCCCCTCAGCTGAGTGTGCTTTTATTAATGAGATCTGTGGCCGTTCACCTGCCGAGTTACAAGGACAAGCGTATCAAAGACTTATCAGGTGTTGTTAATGGCTGCTTCGCTCCCACTGCCCGTGGTCTTCTAGCGGCCAGCGGTAGTACAACTCTGTCCCAGTTTACACCCACCGCTTTTGTACACTGGTTATAGAATCTGACATCACTGACCGATCATGATTTTTGCAAAAAAAGGAGGGAATCTCACTTACTGAACCATATGCATGAGAAAGCAAAAGATAAGAACCTAATCCAGCAAGAAAATATGAGAACTAGAACCCATGATGGTATTGTTTTGAAAGTACCTAGACCAAAATGCACAGCCTATCAAAGAAGTATTGAATATATGGGACCCATTCACTGGAACAGACTGCCAGCAGAAGATAGGAACATAATGCAACTTAAAGACTTTAAACGTCGACAAAAAGCTGCCAGTATCAAAGAGTTATTCACAAAATAGTCTCTATATGACAGAGAGATCATACTGCTATTACCTTCCTGTATTATTTTCGACCATCATCACCAAAAGAGACCTAAGGGTAAAAGCAAAAAACACGAAAAGCTATTGGATACTACAAGAGAAAATTGAAAAACTTGTTACAAATGGTAGCAGAACCGTATAGACCATTGATATATTTTATGTATAAGTATAATAACATCACCCCATACTTTGTTATCTTGTTATACCAACCAGAATTTAACTATATTGCATTTGATCTATTAACACTTATTTATATTTATGCTCATTTTGTATTTATAAATATCTTCGTTATATTGTACTGATATTGATTGATTGTATTATATCATAAACGTGTACATCTTATGTAACTATCGCTGTAATAACCGAATCAGATAAAAATAAGAACTGAAAGCGAAACATTCATAAGGAAAATGTAATCGATCCTAATTTTGTTTGTTATACCAAATTGTACCTTAAATAACTGAGATTGGAACCAAATGATGAATGCTGTAAAATGAACTGTTGGCACATGGAAACCAGCCGATACACAGGCTGAGTGCTGTACAGGTTAAATAAACGTATTAAAAAAAAAATTACATGTTCCCGATAAAATATCGGTAATTGTATACAACATAATTCCCCAAAAAGTGTGCAACAAATTTTATCCCCCGAAATTGCTTAAATCTGACACTATCGTCCGAATTTTAAAGCCACGGCTGACCGATTATTCCCAAACAGATGTGTGGCACCACTGACCGATTATTACACATTCCCGATGAAATATCGGTAGTGTAAACAGTAAAAAAATCCAGATCCCTCAACAATTTCTCAGCCTGGGTTCAATTGATCAGTGATGTATTACAAATTTATATTAAAAAAAAAAAAGATTTATACTCAGTCAGCTGGAAATATGATTTATAATCAGTCATCAGGTGTAGACGCCTCAAATATTTGATATATATCGATATAGAGTATACACCTTCTGGTGTGTTCATCACACAGAGAGAGGATACATATATACCCTGTGTAGTGTTCAGCTGACGGGGTTTGTTTGTTTGGGTAGTTTAACGTCCAAGTTGTTCAATTAGACTTACTTTGGGTTTGACCGAATCCATGAGATGAATTTAGGTAGAAACCTCATCCCTACACATTTACCGAGGTGTGAGTTCTTTTACTTCCCACACCACATAGACATGGAATGAGAAGGATTGGCCTTTGATATAGCAGTAAATCTATCACTGTTGGGTGTGAAGGAGAAAAGTGGCTGCAGTGGGACTTGAATCAACAAAGTCCAGTGCTCTTTACCACTGAGCCAACTCCCCACCCACCCCTGTCGCTTTAGTTATGCTTGCATGCAAGCATATCTGGTCTGCACCATGAGGAGGCGAGGCGACCAAGAGGGTGAACAGATTGGTAAATGCTGTCCACCCCAGCAGACCAACTGACGGTGAGGTAGACGTTGAGGTTGAGTATACTCGCTATAAATCTGTGTACAAGTCCTTCTTCCAGCTAGATTGGTCGCCACCTCTTTCTCCACCCTGTTCCGACTTAGAGGTTGGTGTGGCTCATTCCAGGCTTCGTCCATGAATTCTTGGACCAAGCAATGTTGTTCTACGTGGGTTCTGAGTCCCGAAATACTCATTATGAAATCTTTATAGCTCACAAAGTTTATAATAAAGTCTACTACATCTTATTCAAAATACACACAAAAGGAAATCAGAACAATGGTAAAAAAAATACTTTACAAACATTGGTCCACAACAAATGAAAATTCTTCAGGAATAGTAATAGGACAAGTAGCAGATAAACATCCGTCGTTGACTGAACAACGCTGACCCACATGCTTCCGCTTCCACTGAGCCGGGCGGTTGACTGGTGCTGGTGAGGCGATAGTTTTATAGGGTCGTCTGATGCACATTTGCCACATTAACTTGCTAGCTGAGTTCTAAACCACCAACCCTGTCTGCGCTAAGCTATGATATAGGGAGCCAAAGTGAACCCGCTCAAACCACAGATACCCGTTTACAAAAGACCATTTCTGGATATAGGCGCTCAGTACTTTGATTATGTAGGTTCAAGATTATATGTGTCATTCTCCAATCTTTTAGATCCATATTTTTGATAAACTTAACACCAGTCATCGTAGCTTTGAGACAGAGCTATTAAGAGACGACAGTAGTAAACTACACTTCAAAAGTAACAAACGAGACCAAAAACAAAAGTCTAGCCTCAAACCCCCGTAGGTTTAGCACTAGGCCTCGTTCTTACTGGCCACCGGAAATGGTGTTTTGTAAACAGGTATCTGTGGTTTCAGGGGGTTCATTTCGGCTCCCTATAGGGGTTGGTGGGGTTAAATCCCACACACTCCAAGCAGTATATGAAGATCTGGTAGGAGAGTCACGGCATATCGGAGCGTATCGGCACCTACATGATCTGACGTATGTTCTATTTTTCCCTCGTTCCCAATTATTTGTTCTTGGGTTTTGATCCATGCTGTTTGTAATAATAATGATGATAATAATAATAATAATAATAATAATAATAATAATAATAATAATAATAATAATAATAATAATAATAACAATAATAATGATAATAAAAATAATAATAATAAAAAGAGGGGAGCTGCTTGTATTCCCTATTACATGATATGAGCCTAGAACACTTTCAGCAAATGCCATGTTTACAAAAAGGCCACCTGCAAGCTGTTTAATGTACCTGGAATGTCATGTGTGTGTGGTTCACCAGTTCATTACTCCCACGCCCCCTAGTGTTAATATCACTAACTGAATACAACACATACCGCAAACCAGTTACAACCTCTAGTTTGGCAACAGATTGGCAACCAACCTGTCTGCGATATAGGAGTGTGTCCGGTTAAATCCCACACGGGCTCACTCGGGGTGCGCCTCGATCCAGGTAGTTTTGTTCTATGTAGGCTCTAAAATCAGAAATATTTGATAGGAAGTATCCATAGCTTTCAAGATTTATAATGACATCTAGCTTTATGGTGGTTCTATTCTAAAAACACAAACAAAATGAAATGACAAAATGGTAAAATTGGCTTCGAGGTTATGACTAAACACACTCTCCAAGCAGTACGCAAAATCTGGTTAGAGAGAAGGAAACAGGTCTTGCTACTATGTCAAGGAAGCCGCTTATTTCACCCGACCAGGGCTAATCCTGCTCAGGAATAACACTATTTCATTGTTTTATCAATTTACTTCTTACTTGTATTACGTAGATATCAAAAGAGTTTTATACGGCGACACATGTACTATCATGATAAAGACGTCTTATGATTATAACGGTCATGCTTTACAGGGATGTCAGCAGCCCTTGAAGAAATTCCCTGATGTAATTTGCTGGGACAACCCCCCCCCCCCCCCCCCGTGTCCCCAGTATGTGCTCTCTTAGCAGAACCCTATATTTTATGGGCTATTGATGCTAAGCCAAATATGTCCATGGGTGATTGTAGTATGAAACTGGTTTCTGGTATTACCTATGCATTCAAAGTGGTTTGTATGGTAACTGCCCAAATGTTTCAGGGATTTCAGGGATTTTTATCTATGCACTATCCAATGGCGGCTTGTGAGGGAAAACCCTGAAGATCTTAGAAGTAATAATGCAGACATTTACAGGGAAGTCAGGTATATGGGGTTCTAAAAACAATATGGGGTTGACATTAACAGGTTTTAGTAAGGCTTTTGAATAGTGAGACCATATTTCTATGTTTTATCCATGATTTCAGGGATTTCCCTGAACTCTGTCATCCCTGGCTTTAAAACCGACCAGTGATGTTGAATTATGACCAATAAATTATCAAAACTCACAACCTCCCATAATATCAATTCCGTTGTTGATCAATCCATCCATTCCTCTCATGATTACGCATACATGATGCGCAAAAACTAGGTCTCATTTTAGCCAGCATAAACAAACTGATATTGGAAGTAGATCTGGGCAAAAGAATTACACCAAGGCTGCAATGCATCTAATGCCATACGACAGCCTGCAGCATCTGTAACTCATCAAATGAGATGCAAATGCTGAGCTTATGGACTTAGATATGCAAACCCATACTTCCCTGCAAAAAACGTAGCTGGAAGTGGCGGCCAACGCGACTATTGAGCAAGTGACTGAATCAATAGCCAAGAGCGGGTTCCCCGGCTTGAATATGTTAATTAACCCTCACAGAACTCGGCCGTAATTGGTTGGTTTGATCAGGTGATCGTTTTCCCGTTTTTTCATTGGCTGGGGATCCAGGCAAAGAGCGGCGGGAAAGTCAAATAACCAAAACGGTCTCCATGGACGGTGGCGCCACTGTATACGGTGGCCGAACCTTGAGTCCCTACCTGGTGGAGATCTCTGGAACTACCCTTCGTTTGATTCGTGCGCCCCTTGAGGATATTACGGCGAACCATTGTGCTCTGCTTTGTGGGTATCAGAAGGAATATGTTTTTTCTGATCCTGCATAAAACGTCACACAGTTGGTTTACCAATTTCTAATGAGATATACTTTCAAAGTTTGTTTACACTCCTATTTAGAGTGCCAAACTTTGCAAATGACTATAAAAATCTGAAGTTGAAAGTCTAGACGTTCGTACAAAACATAGAACTCTTACGAAAGATGTATAAAATGTCAAAACATGAAAAGTACATGGCAAACTCAGTAAGAAGTACAAGGAGTGAATATGTCATTAAATCTTAAAAGAAATGGTAAAAAAACAAGTAAGTATGAAAAGGGCCCATACTACAGAGGCACGAAGTTGTGGGAACTCTACCCAAAGAAATGCAATGTTCTGAAAACCTAAGAGATTTCAAAAGGGCCATAAACACAATCATGGGCTCTAACTGCAGACTATTGACTAAAAGTTGGAACTGTCCAAGAGGTAGTCAACCTGCAGTACTGTAATATTGTAATTTATGCCCGGAATTATCAAGTAAACCATAAAACTATTGAGAAACAAAAGACTGAGATACTGAACTGTATTTTTGAAGGAGGAATCATATTACATCATATAATCATCACTTTTCCACTGAGGATGAGAGCGTAATGGATTATCAAAATCTGAAAATGTACTGTTCAATCGGAAGAACTCCCCCACTGGTGTAACATGTAATATACATACATACATACATACATTGAACCATAAGGAATGGATTCTATTACATGTGGACCTGGGCTTCTGTGACCATGCCCAATACATATATATATATATATATATATATATATATATATATATATATATATATATATATATATATATATATATATATATACATATATATATATACATATATACATGTGTATATATATACATATATATGGTAGACTCTGTTTCCGTGTTATACCTCATTAGAAACTCCGTCACGACGGCCAAGCATGAGCACGCCATCTGGTGGAAGATGGCAGCACCGCAGGCTCCAGTCTAGTTGCCATCTAACTGCCTGTATTATATCAGAATCTAATCACAATCTAGCAACTACAGAGGAGCCTGACATTTAATGATGTCCATTATTTAGACAGTGCCTAATAGACATTACTCAGGCACTTCCCAATACCTATTATCAAGGCACTGTCCAATGTATATCATTTAGACATTACCCAATACACTATATCTTGGCACTACCCAATGTACACTATTTAGGCTTTGCCGAATACACTTTATATTGGCACAGTCCAATATGCCTTGTGTGGGCATTGCCCATTGTACTTTATTCAGGCAATGCCCAATATACTTTCTTCAGGCACTGCCCAATGTAAATCACTAGGTACTGCCCAATACACAACAACATACATAGTTGTGAAGCTTGCCATGGTAGGATATGTTTACCAAACATATTTGTGTCACATAAGCCCAGGTCCACACGTAATAGAATCCATTCCTTATGGTTCAATGATGCAGTTTTACATGACTGAGTGAAAGCGGAGAGAAACTATCAGGTAATACCATAACCAGCACAAACAGCTTATTTGCATTGGGTCTCCCTCCCACCTACTACGATGGACTACGACGCGCCACTTGCGAGGATTGTTTTTGGTATCGGTGTGCTCTGCAACCAAAAGAAAGCGCCAAAATACTTCAAATTTCCAGTATCTCTGCTTGAGGTAGCATATATACAATATGCTATGATTCCAGAAATAATGCATCGTTATAACAGATTTTTGATAGTACATGTATTTATATATAACAATACAATATTGTTTTTCTGACAACAAAAACTCCGATCCAAGCTAAACTATGAAATTATTTATTTGAGACCCTTAGCCTTTATCAAATGATACCAGATTTGCAGTGCGGTATTCTTTTTATATGGCCTAGTGGATCTGCAAATTTCATAATTTACGGTATAGTATTTCATTTGTGAGAGAGATTTTTCCGACCATATTTTTCGCCGACGCGCTACATCATGCTACAATATTCAAACATGTTTCAATTTATGTAGAGACCTTACGATTAACGGCTTTTCATAGTGCGTCGGCAGGCATCGTAGAGCACGGCGACAAAACCCACCTAAGGCCCAGCGTCCACCTACCACGATATTGCTCCGATATGGTCTACGGTGGACCTCCCGATAAAATATAAAAATCGCGTCGAAAAGTCACCTATAATCGAGACAGTTGATCACCTCTCTGCGATTATACTCCATTCTAAAAGGGCGTCTACGATTTGGTCCCGATGAAAAACCTGTATCGTAGGGTGTCTACGATTTTGACTTTTTGTATCGGTGCCATTTCGGGAGGTCAAAATTTCTATCGTAGTAGGTGGACGCCGGGCCCAATTGACACTGAGCTCCACGATAGTGCCATGCTTTTTTAGTTTGTCGCAGAGCTGGGCGACAAGTTAATCGTAGCACATCGGCAGCAATTTCGTAGTAGGTGGGAGGGTGCCCTTATAACGTTTTCACTCCTATATCCGTATACTCTCCACTAAGTCGTTCATATAATATCAAGGGCGTCAGAACGTTTTGAAAGTGGGGGGGGGGGGGGGGGCGAACTGAAATATTACTGACTTTTTTCTTGGTATGAAGTCAGACTTCGACATTTGCCTGTTCCTCTGGATTTACCATGAATCTGCGAAAAGTCGGGGCTTAGCCACTGTTGCATGCTAAAACGTCAGACTTTGACACTTTTCCACGGTGAAAAGTCAGAGCTTAGCCATCATTGCATGCTAAAACGTCAGGCTCTGACACTTTTCTACGGTGAAAAGTCAAAGCTTGGCCATCATTGCCTGCTAAAAAGTCAGACTTTGACACTTTTCCATGGTGAAAAGTCAGAGCTTAGCCATCATTGCACACTAAAAAGTCAGACTTTGACACTTTTTCATGGTGAAAAGTCAGGGCTTAGCCCCCCCCCCTATTCTGACAACACTGATATACCTCATGAAGAGCAGGGGACCCAGTACTGATCCCTGCGGTACACCATATTCTATTTTTCTCTTCTGTAGGTTTTATACTGTTTGCTTTTACTTTCTGCCTTCTGTTATCCAAGTAATTTCCTACCCAGTCGGCCATATTTCTGGACAATAATCTAAGGTCTTTTTGCTGTGCCATTAGCATGGTATGGGGAACAGCATCGACCATTTACTCATGTCAATGTAACACATCACTGTGGATAACCCTGCATTCCTATGTTTGCACAGCTTTTTAGTGAGGTCGAAAACTGCATCAACTGTACGCTGTATATATATGAAAACAAGTAGAAGTACAGGTGTCTTCAGTAGGAAGCCCTCCCGCTGCCCCCCGCCCCCGCCACCCCCCCCCCCCCCCCCCCGCCCGCTCTCAATGAAGCCCTCTTCAGATGAGGCATGTATACACGGGGAATAAGACGACCTTATATACGCAAAAGTCATACTCATATACGCCGGGCGCATTCATATGTAAAATGGTGGTTTTCGTGCAGTGCATCGAGCGGCAATAAAACCAGCGTGATACGAGAGAGGGGGTGGTAGGAGTTGTCCTAAGCAACTCAGGTCACACTCTCAAAACTATATTCCACTTTTTAAAAAGGGTTTAATGGAAGACCGTACTGTATTTATCAATTACCAATGGAAAAAAAGAGAGAGAAAATTGGTCTCCGTGGAAAAAAAATCGGCGGGAATGACCAATTCTTTGTGTGGCATAGTCCTTTCAGCAACCCTTAAGACACATTTGAGGCCGATATCGGAACGCACCACGGGGGGTATTTCTAAATCTCCGTTGTCGGCGACAAAATTTATCAACATGTTGATACTTTGTCGGAGACAAAAGAACATCTCTACAGAGGGTTCCGGAATCGTACAATGTGTAATGGTCTTAAGACCATTACACGTTGTACGATTCCGGAACATGGATGTTCCTTTGTCTGAGACAAAGGAACAGTCTTAAGTCTCAGGCCAGGCCCCTGGTACAGAATCGCCCAGTGTGGCACCCCCCTCCAGTCCCTGGCCTAGGACTAGTTCTAACCCCCTGTAGAGATGTTCTTTTGTCGCCGACAAAGTACAGGTCCATGTTCCGAAATCGGCACCGACAGATTTATCAACATGTTGATAAATTTTGTCAGTTGATAAATTTTGTCTTAAGGGTTGCTGAAAAGAGTATGCCACACACCGAAATGGTCATTCCCGCCGATTTTTACCCCCAGAGGCGGATTGTTTCTCTTTTTTTCATTGGGAATTGATTCGCTTGTATAAGTACAATACGGTCTTCCATCAAACCCTTTTTTAAAAGTGAAATATATATTTGAGACTTGAGGAAAAAGGAGAAATTTAGGTATTTTTGAATTATATATAATATCTTATATACATATAAATATAAATATTTTCCAATACATATTAACCTTATAGGATTGTTCCCAAATCGGTAGCCAGTCTTTGAGAAAAAAAATCGTATCTCTGTCGTCCAGTGTGTACTGAATTACTTAGGACAACTCCTACCACCCCCTCTTCCGTATCATGTTGTGTTTATTGCTGTTCGATCCGAATTTGCCTGAGACAACCTTAGGATACGCTTAGGATAAAAGGATTTTGTCCTAGGGAAATAAATCGTACAGTGTGCATTCCACTTTAACTCTATGGACGAGGATTTCTCCATCGATGGCCGGCACACATAATCAAACGCAATTGACGAGCTCTCGCCGATTGTGTCGTCCGTGGAGGTCTCCCTCATCGGGTTCGTTGTCCCCAACGAGAGTTAAGAATAGAACGACCCCAAGAGTACAGAGGTCGTATCCTATATCTGTCTAAACACATACCATGAAACAGGTGGTAATGTGTGCGGCCCTACCTGGAACATAAAAGATGAAATTGATATCCTAAATGTCCTTCTTGTCGATCGATGGCTATTCTCACAGTGTTATGTAAGACAGCCATCAGTGGTGTTCAGTTATTTGATATTCATTGCTGACTGATGAAGTGATCAATGGTCAGTGTGTGTGGCGCCTGGCAGAGATCGAACTGTAACTATATCCAGTCCAGCCTCCGATTTTTGATCTAATGGAACTTAGTGTGTAAATAATGCATACCATTAACGAAGTAATACCAGATGGTATATATATGTACACGCCATCATTGAAGTGGTCCTTTTACTGCGAACTTACACAGCTGCAGTTTTCTCATCCCGTACTGCTCGTAAAGGTGAGTTGTTTTTTGGGTAGTTTGACGTCCAATATGTTCTATTAGACTTTGAAGGTGAGTTCTTCATTACTCGCACTTTATCGAAGACGTAAACTAAACTGTTCATTACTCATAGAACTCCACTTTACTTTACTGACAGCTCCAATATAATGTCAATGGGTATAAAAGTTACTTGATGTAGATATGTTGGTATCAATGCCCACAACTACCAACATTCACTGCCATACAAACCAATACAAGTTCATGATACAGCCTTTGAGTGATAAAACAAGAAAACAGTTGGTGATAACCTGATCAATCACTGGACTAGGTTTTTCTTTGATAACATCAAGGATTATTTGAAATAAGATTATTTGATATGAAAACCATTATGATTTATGTTTAAACTTAGAACTTACAATGATGTAGTTAAAATATCCACACCCTCATCTCCATTTTCTTTTATAGAACTTCTGTTAGGGTCTTTTACATACATGATAAATCCAAACTCAGCTAGAAGCCATTCTGCTGTTCAGTCCCTTTTGGTTTTAGCTTTACAATAAATACAGTGATTTTATGGCATTAACAATCAAAACTATACAGTCTACTTACAACAGAGCGTCATATTGGTACGAGATGAAATGGAATGATATACAGATCAATTCATCTCAATTGGTATAGACAATGTACATGAGGTATGGTAACAAGTTTCTATCTGGATAGGCTAAGCCATTAGTGCCTAACCATATCACACAACTATTCTCTATGGTACCCTCTGTATAAGGCCACTAGTCTGGCTATATCATCTTTCCAAAAGGAATACATTTATATTATAACCAGTTGCAACACAACCTAGTTACATATCTATTCTTACAAGGAGTAAAATGCACAGTAGTAAATTATGGTTTTGCAAGGTAGTATTGTAGGTTTGGTATACAGGTTGAGACAACATATTGTGTTAGCTATGGACGGTTATAATTGTTCTTGGAAACAGTGTGGGTAGATTGTTTTCATATATGATTTGAATAACTTCTTAATGGCAATTTAGGTGTATTCAGCCTTTGAGCTGTTCCATGCTTTAAATCCAGTAGGTAAAATGAATTTTGAAAGACTGGTCATTTTGATTTTTGACAACATATGACATGTCCCCATCATTTTCCAGGTAGGGAGGTTACAGTTGTCTATCATAGTAGGTGCCTATGCAATTTCAAAAGAATACTGGACCAATGGGTATTCCTGCCATTTTTTAATTTAATTATTTAGCATGTTGATGCATCTGTCCTGTATTAAGCCTAAGGTTAGGTTCTAGTTTTATTCTGAACATTATTCATAGGAATTTGTTTTGTAGTAATTGTGGCTTGTTAGTAACATATTGCGTATTGTTATCATATATGAAGTGACAGTTATCTAGGTGAGGAAGTATATTTCTCTTGTACATTTGTAGGGTAACCTTTTGTGTAATTAGATTCCTTATTTGAGCCAATTGATAAGTCTTGTGTGTCACTCTCTAATGGCTGCTTGCCTATGTTCAGCGAATTTTGGAATCACTAATTAGGCCCAAACAATTAAAGCTGTTTACTCTTTCCAATGTTCAGCCATTCATATACAAAAGTAGGGGTTCACCACTGTTGTGGTTACCAAATTGTAGGTATTGCATCTTTTCTTTTCATCAATTGTCAGTAGGTTGCTGTCACACCAGATCTGCACCACTGGAAGTAAATTCTGTATGTCATAAATTTTGGTGTGATTATGACAGTGTCGTCAGCATAGAGCCCAATATTACAGGATATGAAGTTTAGGTTATTAACTGAGTCATCAAGATAAACTAGGAAATGGGTGGAGCTTAACACAGAGCCCTGGGGGACACCAAAGGTGGTGTTTTCAGAATCTTCCATCTACAATGACTTGCTGCATTCCATACAATGAGTAACTGTTAAACCATGAGCAAGTTGGGTAATTTAGACTAAGTTTGTATATTTCAGGTAGTCAATGATGACATTTAGATGGACACATTGCACAAAATCCAACTGTACATTTCCTAGTAGGTTTTTTGATTCTAAGTATGTTATCAAGTGTTTATTGATAACTTTCGCGAGTAGTATAGCTGGTAGGGGCAATACGCTGATTGGTCTGAGGTCATTGACATGATTTATGTTGCCTTTTTGGGGGGATTGGTGGTATTGTTGCAGATTTCCATTTACTTGGAAAAATGAAGTGTTTTATTGTTGAGTTACTATTTTGTCTGGCACAGCAAGGAATGCAGTTTTTGTGCTGTAGATCACACATCTTTGATAGCTGGTGATTTGCTACAGTGAATTTCTTAACCACATGAATGAACCCATCTAGGGAGATTTCTTTTTCTAGAATGTCAAAGTCATTATCTCTTATCAGGAAAAGTAGGTGCTTTAATCTCTTTTTAAATTGTGGTGATGGGTGTCCACCAAAATGGACAATGTAGGAATTTATATAAATCAGCATCTGTGCAGGTGATATTTCCTCCTTTGTGTCCTCATCAATGAGCTTTGTTTGTTTGTTTTTGTTTTTTTTGTAGTTTTTATTGACCATTTCTGTACAGTACAGTTCTTCCAATGTTATCGGAGGTGATTGCTCCTTGGCTAAAAGTTGTCTGATGCCATGCCAAAATTTCACATGATCACCTTGGTTTCTAAGTAATCTAGTTAAATCTGATTATTGTGCATGATTATTAATTGCATTTGATTTCTATATAATTTTGCAATCCTCCTGTAGTCTATAAATTTTTGTAACATGTCTTCCTGTAGTGGTAGTCCCTGTTATGTATAGCTGCCAGAACATCATCTGTGGGCAATTGAGGTTTATCATTAGAGATATAGACATTGCATATAGGAGCTGTCTCAGACAAAGAAGTCCTGATGTTAAGTAAGACTATACCCCAGAGATGGTCAGGGTGTTGGTTATGATCAAAGCCAGTCCAATCTGCATTTAAATAACTTTCAATGAATTTGAATCTATCAAAGTTTTTATATAATTTAGCTTTGATCCTTTTCTTCGGTATTTTGTTTCTTTTGGCTTTGAGGACAAGGAACATTGGCAAGTGGTCAAAGCTAATGGTACCAGACAAAGAGACATGTTTTGCATTTATGTAGATATGGTCTATAATGGTAGCTCTAATGTCTGTTGTTCTGGTAGGCACATTGATTAATTGAGTTAATGAGTTGAGTGTACAGAATTTATCAATGTGATTTCGCCTAAGTGAGTTGTCAATAAGGTTCGCGCTAAGGTCATCCATGTTAACAATTGTATGATTCTATGGCGCAGTATGGGGCTATCCGTAGAGTATGTACGCAAATTCTTCTGGAAAATTGACCCAGTAGTTTTGCCAAATATCTAAGAAATCCACCAAATAATTTTTGAGAAATGAAAACATATGTCTCAATTTCAGTGGCCTATGTTGGTCATTCGTATGAACATATATGTTGACCATTGACTTTGCTGTGGCTTAATGGTGCATGATGAGAATTCTATCTTTAGGGCTATACTAGGGTATGGTGTCAGGTATCTAAATATATCATTCAAATTGAAATACAAGCATATTAGAAGAAGTTGGTGAAATTCTGGGTGGAAACATTCCATTTGGTGACCTTGACCTTGATAGAAATCAAGATAGTGACAAAGGCTGATGACTCTATTGTTTCTCAATAACTTTGCCAAATATCTAAGAAATCAGCTTAATGCTCTTGGAGAAATGACAAAATATGTCTCACTTTCAAAACCCTCTGAAAGTTGATGACCTAAGCTCTTTGACCTCTAATAAAAGGTCAAATGGACACATTTACAGAAAAATGGCTACCATATATGGAAAGGCAAAAGTCTTAGATTTCATTTGATACAATAAAATTGCCACTATACTTCCATGGAACGAAACTCCTTAAATAACAGGATTTCACCAAGATGAACCCCTGACTATAGGTACATATGACAACCGTGGTATATTTGTTCATAAAAAACTTTTCTTCAGAAATCGGTGCCCCGATTTTATCAAAAAAAAAAAAAAAAATATATATATATATATATGGTATATTTGGGTAACTAAGGACGCTAAAAAAAACCACCTTGTTTCTCATCACCAATCCTCAATTTTTTGTTGTTGTTATATCAAAGATGGCTTTTGAAGTGTCATAAAATAGGCCTCAGACATACAGTACAACCCCGCATAAGCAGCCACCCTCCGATCCAGACCAAAGTGGCCGCTCATGCAGGGTGTCTGCTTACGAGGGGTTTCCAGATTTTTACTGGCTATACATTTAATGCATCCCTGACATCAGGAGCTTTAATTTGATACTAAATACATATACCTTTCTAAATTTCTATCAAGATTCATCTATTAAAAAAAAAGAATCTTCTAAAATCGTTTTTTCTGATGCGTGTGGTGATGAGAAATAAGTGTTTTTTTATGAGTGGCCTAAACATGAGTGGTGATGAGAAAGTGAGAGATAGGTCGGGGGTAAATGACATTTTATATGTTGCATGTATATATGTATGAAACGATATAGTAGCTGATAGCAGTTATATACTAATATAAAGGTACAGGGTTGCATGGATATCAGAAGTACAATATCATAAAATACCCTTTGGTGTCTCTCATAAACAAGTTATCATAGTAATGCAGCAATTTAAGAGATGTGTAGACAGGCAGTTGTCCAGTATTTGAGCTATTGTTAATGTAGCTTCGTCATCTAGGTGGCAGCCATCATATGAGTGTTTATATTTGTGTTTATACATATCCTCTCCTGTCCCATACACTTGTGAAAGCCTGAAGCTATCCATGGTGTGCCTGAAGCTATCCATGGTGTATGTAGAGAGTTTTCATGGATAAGTTTTATGATCTTGCTGTTAATTCTTCCTATGGCTTCATGTGGTTGTTATTGTTGCAGATGTTCATTAGTCTCACCCCTGGTATTTTGTCCCCATAGACTTAACATTGGGAACTCATTTCAAATGCCCATGATCTACTTAGGAAAAATATCCAATGGGGGATTATGTCACAAATATTAACCCATTAGTCTATGTGAAGGGTGAGATAAATTCAGAAATCCATTCAAGTTTAGGGTCAGAGCTCGATCCCATCTTGTTTAAATCACTTCGCCATATGAATTATTATGCGATTCAAACTCGATAGGATACAAGCTCTGACCCTAAACTTTCATAGGTCTACTCTATAGTACCTCATAAAGTCCACGCCTATTATTGGGAGGAGCATTGTTTTCTTTGTGCTTTTTTTTTTTTTTTTTTCCGGCTTGCTCAAGAGGTGTTTTGCCACGTCTTAACAATTTTGTTTTCTTTGTGCTATGCCTGTGTATATCTATTGTGGCTGTAGGTGTAAATTTATGCGTCACACTAATAGGAGACAGGTTTATACATCTCATAGACTATTACAGGGTATATTTATACATGAACTGTCTAGCTGAATAGACTGACCCGTTTATATTTGCAATGAAGTAGGCTATGCATATTCGTGATGATAACCGATAAGTTCATGATACCAGTAATTTTCCTCATAAAAGTCAGAATTTGCAAATACACATTTCTGCTAGAAGTTTTTCAATATTACGCATCTTTTCGGAGAAGTGCCTTTGGCTTTGAAAAGCAGTTCTCATAGATCAGATGATATTATGTAAATCAATGAGATAAATTCAGGTAGAAATCTCACCCCTACACATTTACTGAGGTGTGATTTCTTATAGTTCCAACACCCAATACACATGGTATGAGATGGATTGCCCTTCGATATAGTATCTACCAATGTTGGGGGTGAATGAGAAAGGTGCCTGCAGTGGGACTCAAACCATCAAAGTCTGACAAACTTGGGATTACAAGTCCAGTGCTCTTTACTACTGAGCTAACTCCTCAGTTCGATCTCTTTAGTTATGCTTGCATGCAAGCATATCCAGCCTGCACCACGTGAAGGCCAGGCGACCAAAAGGGTGAACAGATTGATCATTGCTGTCCACTCCAGCAGGCCTGCCCTAATGTAAAAGTACCACAAAAAGGTTGTGGGTTCGAGTCCCACTGCAGCCACCTCCTTCATCTTCAGCAGTAGAAGACTGACTGCTGCATCAATGGCCAGTTCTTCTGTACCATGTCTATGTGGTGTGGTGTGGTGTGCAGCCACCTTTTCCTTTATCACCAGTTGTGGTAAACTTCCTGCTATATCAAAGACTAGTCTTTTTCAGACCATGTCTATATCTGGTGTACAGCCACCTTTCCCATCCATCCCCATCAGTGGTAGACTAACTTCTATATCAAAGACCAGTCCTTCTCATAATATATGTGTTTATGGTGTAGTGTGAAGCTACCTTTCTCCTTCATCCCCAGCAGTGATAGACCTACAGCTGTATCAAAGGTAAGTTTGTCTCTTACCATGTCTGTGTGGTGTGGGAAGTAAGAGAACTCTCACCTCAGTTAGTTTGTAGCAGTGAAATTCCTACCTAAATAAGTCTCATAGCTTTGTCCAACAGCCTTCTGATGTAAAATTGAAAAGATAAGCTGAACATTGCATTATATACACATTATGCTAATGGTGTTTTGGGATGAATTTATCTAGTTACTATATCACAAACCTATTATACCAAAAGTTCTTACCTACTCTATAGTACCTCATAAAGTCCACGCCTATTATTGGGAGGAGCATTGTTTTCTTTGTGCTTTTTTTTTTTTTTTTTTCCGGCTTGCTCAAGAGGTGTTTTGCCACGTCTTAACAATTTTGTTTTCTTTGTGCTATGCCTGTGTATATCTATTGTGGCTGTAGGTGTAAATTTATGCGTCACACTAATAGGAGACAGGTTTATACATCTCATAGACTATTACAGGGTATATTTATACATGAACTGTTTAGCTGAATAGACTGACCCGTTTATATTTGCAATGAAGTAGGCTATGCATATTCGTGATGATAACCGATAAGTTCATGATACCAGTAATTTTCCACATAAAAGTCAGAATTTGCAAATACACATTTCTGCTAGAAGTTATTCAATATTACGCATCTTTTCGGAGAAGTGCCTTTGGCTTTGAAAAGCAGTTCTCATAGATCAGATGATATTATGTAAATCAATGAGATAAATTCAGGTAGAAATCTCACCCCTACACATTTACTGAGGTGTGATTTCTTATAGTTCCAACACCCAATACACATGGTATGAGATGGATTGCCCTTCGATATAGTATCTACCAATGTTGGGGGTGAATGAGAAAGGTGCCTGCAGTGGGACTCAAACCATCAAAGTCTGACAAACTTGGGATTACAAGTCCAGTGCTCTTTACTACTGAGCTAACTCCTCAGTTCGATCTCTTTAGTTATGCTTGCATGCAAGCATATCCAGCCTGCACCACGTGAAGGCCAGGCGACCAAAAGGGTGAACAGATTGATCATTGCTGTCCACTCCAGCAGGCCTGCCCTAATGTAAAAGTACCACAAAAAGGTTGTGGGTTCGAGTCCCACTGCAGCCACCTCCTTCATCTTCAGCAGTAGAAGACTGACTGCTGCATCAATGGCCAGTTCTTCTGTACCATGTCTATGTGGTGTGGTGTGGTGTGCAGCCACCTTTTCCTTTATCACCAGTTGTGGTAAACTTCCTGCTATATCAAAGACTAGTCTTTTTCAGACCATGTCTATATCTGGTGTACAGCCACCTTTCCCATCCATCCCCATCAGTGGTAGACTAACTTCTATATCAAAGACCAGTCCTTCTCATAATATATGTGTTTATGGTGTAGTGTGAAGCTACCTTTCTCCTTCATCCCCAGCAGTGATAGACCTACAGCTGTATCAAAGGTAAGTTTGTCTCTTACCATGTCTGTGTGGTGTGGGAAGTAAGAGAACTCTCACCTCAGTTAGTTTGTAGCAGTGAAATTCCTACCTAAATAAGTCTCATAGCTTTGTCCAACAGCCTTCTGATGTAAAATTGAAAAGATAAGCTGAACATTGCATTATATACACATTATGCTAATGGTGTTTTGGGATGAATTTATCTAGTTACTATATCACAAACCTATTATACCAAAAGTTCTTACCTACTCACCATCAAGATATTATGATAACCTCTGTCAACAACATTTCAATGAATTGACTTTACCAAACTGGCCATTCTCCTTCATGTATCACATGATCTCGTAGTTAAATAATAAACAGTATTACTGTACACCTATGTCCGAATGTCTATGAAATCCTACCCACTGCTAGGGTTGCAGTATAAATAATGTTCGGGCTCACTGTAACAATTAGTTATTGTGAGACACCTAATTTGTGCTTGGTCTTACAGCTTGTGTTTAATTGTTATACAGGTTATATGGACTGAATATGTCGCAACACAGTAAGAGGGGAATCTATGAAGAGGAACTGAGGAGTGCCATGAAGGCATCCTCCGTAAAGGGCGTATCACGTATCATGTCCGGTGACAACTCTCTGCACAGAACCATGTGGGCAGTGGCCGTTATCTGCTTCCTTTGCATGTGTCTGTTCACTGTGCATTCCAATATTTCCAGCTACCTGGATTACCCAAAGGTGGTTAGCGTTGACAAGAAAATAATAGACTATGACGACCCAAATGGCACTGTGCCATTTCCTAGCATTATTTTATGCAACAACAATCCATTTGGTAGTAACAAGACATACTATGAGCAAAATGGGATTCCACTCCCCACTGACTACTATAAGAAAGTGAAAGATGTAACAACCTGCAAAGACTGTTCAGAGCAGGAGGCTCAGTTTGCAAATTTGGTTAGGAACCTGTTGCTGTCTGAAAGAGGGTATTATCAGTATGTAGGAAAAGAAACAATAGAGAAGGCTAGCAATCAAGACCTTGTGCCCCAATGTAAGGCAAAGGTTTGGGATGGCACGAGTACACGCTATGAATTGTGCGAGCATTTCACTACAAACTACTCCTTTGTAGATCCGAGTGTTGGAATGTGTTTTGTCTATGACCGATTAATCATACAAGGAGTGATTATACTGGGCTACATTTTTACTGTTCACATAGACAGTTCTACCAATGACCTAAACACAGATTTTCTACCTGATTTTATTTCCTCTCAAGTGACAGGGGTTTCTGTCAGAGCCCAAGACCCTTACGCAGCCCCCTCATGGTTGGAAATGGACGGGACAGCAGCTCCTGGTGCAGCAACTACATTCTTCATGGACATTATTCGCACTGATCGACTCACAACACCCTACTCAGAGGATGAGTGTATCAATGCAAATAAACATAATGAAATACAATATAATGATAGGGTATTCAATTATAACATTGTGCATTGTGTAGAAGAATGTGCATTACATTTCAGTATTGAATATTGTAACTGTACTGATGGATTCCTGTTGCACACTCCTGGGATAAAAACTGGTCAGTTCGGGTATTGTGCTTCATTGAGTCAGCCAGTAGAAGTGCTATTTGACAAGATGTATTGTGTTGAATCTTCAAAGGCTATGGTTTGGGAAATCTGTGCAGAAAAATGCAAAGAGTCATGCAAAGAATTGAAATATGTTTTGAGGTCCTCAGTTCTCAAGTGGCCACTCCCCTCACAAATAGGATCATTCTACTCCCAGGTCATCCAACCAAGAAGCAATTTGCAGGAAATGTATGGGGAGTTTGAAGAGGTAGCAGCACAACTGACTACAGGGTCAAAAAACATTTCCACAGTAAAGAAAATGCAACTCAGAAGAGCCATAGAGGAGAACTTTGCTCAGGTGATTGTCTCCATGTCTGAATACCATTACATTCACTACGAGTCAAAACCCCAAATCACCTTGAATGCCTTCATCTCCCAAATTGGTGGCTCGTTAAACCTGTGGTCAGGTATAACAATGGTGGTTGCTATTGAAATCATTGACTTGATCATTCGAGTTATCACCAAATTAAATGGGGGGGAACCTAAGGTCCGCACTGTGAAGGTGTCTGCAGCTGCCAAGGTGTCTGCCGTCAATATGTATGATATTTCATAAGGTATTGGACATGCTTATATTCATTAAAGTGGAAACCTGGGAGGTGTTTTATAATCGCGATAATTGCTGATAACAACCGTTTTTGGTTATTCTCATCTTCAGAGACAATTTACTGAAATTTCCCATTTCAAGTAAAAACCACTGGCACTGCATCATTTGGCCAGCTTTAAAATAACCTACTGCATCACTCAACAATACTCTTGACAACAGAACAGGGGCCTCTTGAATAATCTAGGGCCATGCATGAAGACACATGTCTGTTTTCCAAGGAGGTCAAGAATGATGTAGGTCAACTTTATCCAACAACTTTTGGATGGCTAAGACTGTCATACTGAATAAACTTAAATATCATTAAACAATGACCCTTTTACAAAGTTAGAAAAGGGACGCTATGTACATATACAAGCCTAGATCAATCAACAGACCTTAGATGCTATCAATGATAATCGCGACTACAAAACACCTCCCATTATGGCAGGTGAGGACCTGCAGTTGTTTATATAATCACTATTAGTGATTAATTGGACAGAGATCTTTTCAGGCAAACTGGGATCAGGTCTATGGAACACTTACCAGGAATTATCTCAGTATTAATTGTACTATCACTCCCAGATTGTTGATAATCACTATCAATGGTAATCTCAACTATAAAAAAACTCTCTGGTATTGAGAACACCTTGAATAATGGACACCTCATTATAGTTGACAATTCATCTCAGAACCAATGATCCCCATTAAATTGTGTTCTACACATCAGTGGTTCAATCAGATATGAAGGGCATATTATATTCTTATTCTTATATCAAAGGTTGACCTTGATATGTTGTCTGTCAGTTAAGGTTGAGCTATTATTTATGCAGCAAAGAGAACTTAACTAGCTTACCTGTTGTGTAATCAGCCACAACCAAATGACAAATATTGATAGAGCTTTTACAAATGTGTCTAGACATGTAGATTGTGTGTGGGAATATGAATTACAGAAGCAGAGAATTAGGACCCATGGTTTCTAGATTAAATTATTGTTTTAGTGAGGTTGGTTTTTTTTGGGTTTTTTTTTGGGGGGGGTTTTGGGTTTTTTTGCCAAAGAGATTTACAGTAAAACCCCACTTCTGGGACACCTCACTTAAAGTGACACCCTGCTTAAGGGGACAATTTGCTCTGAACAGAAACTTTTATTCAGTTTGTTTTAACCCCACTTAAGGGGACACCCCACTTAAGGGGACACTTTGCTCGGAGGATGTCCCCTTAAGTGGAGTTTTACTGTACCTCACTTTGGCATCCACGCAATGTTATTTGGATGATTCTTTATTTCTAGAATTTTCTGGTTTCAAATCTACTAGGAGTTCTGAAATGTTTGAGTAACTCAGGTTATTTGCATTTGAGAAATAAAGTAAAGAGAATCATATTGTGGTTCAATTTTTAAGATACCTGACCCAAATGATGTTTTACATGTGCCTGATATATGCTTTATCCTTTGATTTAGTGTTAATACTAGTACAGTAGGTCTTTGGGCACATGATTTAAGGTGCAACTTCTGGTTGACCTACTTGCAGAATGGAAGTGCTGTGACGTCACGGAAATGGAGCGTTCTTTGGTCAAAAGACCAGAAGCAGTCTCTAGGTCAACATACATTAACTTGTGCATAAAGTAGAAACCCGCGTAAGCCAACACCCTCCGTTTCGAGCCATAGTGTCTGCTTACGCAGGGTGTCCTCTTACGCGGGGTTTTCAAATATCCTCCCACCCAATATTCATGTGTTATATGACGATATGTAGGGGAGACAGAGGGGATGATAGATCTGAAATCCGTTTTCCGATATCTTAATTGGGTCTGAAGTTATGAAACTTTGAATTACAAAATATATTCTCTAGGAATACTCACACACGCTCATTAAAAACACAGATTGATCTATTTTTTGTAGGGTGTCTGTCTTGGGTTTGTTTGTTGTTTTAGTCGTTTATTTTAACTAGTCGGGTTAAGTACATGAATATACTGGTTTTAATACTCGGCCAGTACCGGTACAAAGTGATCAGCCCATTGGCTTAAGTGTAAAGTGAGAGTAAGGTGTAATTACATAACAAACATTATACATTAGTGTAACAGGATAAGCAATATACTACATTCCAAAGAACGTTGGCGAGATACAATTCCAAAACATGATGAGATAAAGACATGAAGATGACAAGAAAACCATTGTGTAGTGAGTTATAGTAAAAAGTCCTTTTATGTTGATCCGTGGCATGTGTAACATTTATAATCATCACAATTAGGGTATAGTAGCTTGCAGTCTCTTTTTCATCCAGAGTTTGAAATCCTTCTTATTATTGATGTTTCGGAGTTCAGGTGATAGTTTATTCCACAGCTTGGGGCCATAGTAACTTAGCGATTTCAGATAAGATGTACATTTCGGTAGTTGTAGTTTAAATATTGGACCATGCATTGCACGTGTATTAACATTATTTGTTTTTAACGTTTCCTCATCCTTTCATACATAAAGGTCAAGATATGCGAGTCTCTCCTTTCATTCAGAAAGGGTGCTCCGGCACTGCGGTGCAAGATCGTTCTTGGTGTTCTGGGATGAAGCCCGTATACAGAACGTAGGGCCTCATTCTGCAATCCCTGGAGGCGAGCCAGGGCTGCAGAGTTCGCGTGTGCAATAAATATGTCCCTGTAATCAAGTATTGGTAGAATCATGGACTTGAAAATAGTCATTGCAGCCTCAGTTGTCAAATATTTTCTAACCTTCTTAAGCAAATAAATTTTGTGTAATACATTCTTTATAGTATTGTCAATATGTGAGTTGTAGTTTTGATCTAAGGTTATGCCTAAATATTTATATGTAGTAACAAGTTGGAGTATATTTCCATTTATCTGAAGTTTACATTGTAACAGAATTTTGTTATTTACCTTTCTGGCTGAACCAGATATGACACTTTTGGTTTTTTTAGCGTTAATGTTCTGTTGGGTGTTCACTTACATGGGTTTTTAGGCCTTTTTGTACCGAAATAACTATCTGCTTACACGGGGTGTCCGCTTATGCGGGGTGGCCGCTTAGGCAAGGTCACCACTTACGTGGGGTTAAATTAAACATCTAATATAGGGGTGTCCGTTAGGTGGGGTTCTAATGTACATTGACTTAGAATGGGTGTGTGGCCTAAATAAATAGGTCATGACCTATTTAAAAAAATCAAAGATGGAGGCATGGAAATGAAGCATTTGCTTGGTCGAGAGCCTGATCTACTTTGAAAAACCAAGATGGCGGTGTTCTTGTATTCTGGTGAATCCCAATTGGTGATGACAGTGGAATATGATAGACGGACTGCCAGCAGGCTTTTCCTAACCAGTTTGTGTATGTCTTTATTCCTCTTATTGAAAAGTAGAAATGGTGCATTACCCTGCTCGTTTCAGAAAAGGAATTTCATGGTGAGTCCCGGGAGTGTCAACCCATCTTTGAACATGTCCATCCCTCATTCCACAAAGAACTTGGAGTTTTCATTAATGGCTTTCAAGAATGGAACGACGTCTTTGTTGTTGTAGTATGTGAGGTAGACTCCGAATGATTTCATTTTTTTCTCTCTCCACACTCTTTGACAGGATTTTATGGTGTGGAAAAGAAGGTGTGAAACATGTTTTTGATGAGGATACTGTCATACCTCCCCAAATTGAACCCTATGACAGGGACTCGTCTTATGTAGGCAAGAAGTCTCACCTCAAACTCAAAGTTTTCCAGACTCTCCCTTATACCCAACTGATACAACTCTATCACCTATGATATTGGCAGTGACATTGATGTGGTTGAGGATTTTTTCAATGAGGGGGTCATCACTTTTGTTACTTTCCTAGTTTTTTCTAGTGCTATATATGGATGTCTGCATTGAACGTTTTGGCTATTCTATCCACGTCTTGTAATGGCATCCCCTTGAACGATTTAACATCTGTGTCTGGATAGATAACCTGCATCATCTCGACTGCACACCTTGGGGTGTTGTGTATGTGATGAGAAAGACATCTAAACAAACACAGATTATCCTTATACGGTTGTTTGGTGGTAGGGTGTCTATTGAGATGAAGAATTCCACGCCTTCTCATGAAGAAATGTACACCCACCATGTGAGTGATGAGCACCACACCATTAAGTTCTATCAGTGTTATGTTCACGTTACCTATGACCTCACTCTCCTAGCAGATATTCTACGCTCTACTTCCTGCGGCCGCTTGTATCTCTGCACCGACCTGCTTGTTTGGGACAAAATCTGTCCCATCTGCCAGTTTTTCAAATATCCTAAATCCTTAGCGCTTTGGGCAGTATTTTGGGTTCTACATGTACATAAAGATACAGATATTACATGATAAATGATTTACGCTAGTTTCTGTAACTTAATATTTAAAATCAGACGTATTATAAGGGATTACTTTCTTCAGTGGAAAGCACCATATGTGTTGGAGAGTTTTGTTTGTCAACATAACACATGTGCTCACTCAAAGGGGCAGTCTAATCAAGTGTGGATTCACATCATAAAGTGGTTAAAATCTTAAGCAGCTGGATTATCTGGGAAGCTCCTTTAACAATCCCCATATTTCCCAACTCAAGATATATAAGTTGTTTGACTTTTATAACATTTGACAGTTGCCTTGTTCTGAATCTGAAATGTTAGCTGGTCCCTACTGTCTTTAGTAGATACGCGGGGTACCAGCGTATGACGTCAGTAGGTCGGGGCAGAGATAACAAAGTGCTAGCGCCGCGAAAGATCTGCTAGGAGAATGCTATGACCTACCACTTGGTGTTGGGTCTGTCTATATCTTTTACGGTCATCACTCTAAACATGGAAAACCACTTCTCACTATGAGTCCTTCTTGGGTGTGTTTAGCTCTACCACTGATTACGCGATTAAAATAACACTAAGACTTTTATTGCTATGTTCTACAGTTTCACGACACTAAAAGTCTTTGAGTCCTTCATAGTTCACTTTGCCTTTTTGACACTGTCGAATGCTTCAAAACACAGCAGGACAAGACGCTTCTGAAAGTCAAAGAGGAAACTGAATGGTACCACCATTCCCCTGTGAGTGTTGCTCCTTTTTTCACGATGACACAGAGGAATTTTGAGGATCATTTCTTGCACATAAGAGGAGGTGCCGATCTGGATTTTCACATCATCTTGATACATTACCAGGGCGATGTCTATGTCTTGTACGTTCCCTCCTAGTCTCTGGGTGTATCCACAGTAAAGATGAAATATGTAACAAAATGACGGGAGCCTTGAAAACTGACAAACCTTGCGCCCCGAACATTTACTTCTTACCGAAAATCCACAAGGAAGAGAGACCTCCACCGGGCAGACCAGTAGTATCGCTAACAATTGCCTGATTGAGAAGATATCTGCGTTTGTAGACAACTTTCTCAAACCATTGGTACCTACAGTAAAGTCTTCCATCAAGGACACAAATGATTTTATCAATCGTATCAACTCAGTGGGCTGATGTAAACAGAATGCCATCATTGGGACTTTGGACGTTCCCTGTAAACCAACGTACCCAACGATGAGGGTAACAAGGTGATACACAAGAAAAGATACGGTCAGAAAAGGAGATGTAAAACCGTCCAACGCATCATTAATAGAGTTGCTGGGAATGGTCCAAAACACAACAATATTGTGTTCAATGGGGACCACTACATCCAAATCAGGGTATGGCCATGGGAACGAGACTCGCTCCGTACTATGCCAACCTGTTCATGGAAGCTGTGGAGGAAAAACTCCTATCCAGCTCCCATCTCAAACCCAAAACGTGGTGGAGATACATAGATGATATATTCTTCATCTGGGAACATGGCAACGATGATCTCGAGAAATGGTTGAAACACCTCAACTTGGGGCATCAATCCATCAAATTCACCATCAACAAGTCCAGGAAGGAAGTAGCCTTCTTGGACACCTAGGTCAAAACCAACAAGGGATCACTACATACGGACCTATATGTGAAACCCACAGATGCAAATATGAACCTAAGGTACACCCACCTGCCACCAAATGCAGTCTCCCGTATTCACAATTAGTATGGATCAAAAATCTGCAGTATGAAGGGGGACTACGAGAAACATGCAGACGAAAGGCTGGAGCAGTTCAGAAGCAAGGGATACCCAGAGAGGAACCTAAACGACTGCAAACGCAGAGTAGACACGCAACCAAGAGGGGAACTACTCGCAGGCAAAAAGAATCCTCCGAAAGACAAGGAGGAAGAGGAGAGACTTCCTTATCTCGACCTACAGACCCAATGGCAACGTGGTTGGGGATACAGTAAGCAAATATTGGGATATACTGGGGAGGTCGATCACGACCAAACAGATACATCAGAAAACCCTAGTGAAGGGTTACCAAAGACCTAAAAAGCTGAAGGACCTCCTGGTCCAGGCCAGTCTGAGCACAAATATGGTTGGTCCCAAATGGTGCCCAGAAAAATGAGGGCAAAGGGCAAAAAGATGAACTGCACATACTGCAAACTCATCAAAAAAGATGGAGAGATCACATCCAACACAACAATGAAAAGACATCCAACAAAGTGGAATGTATCATGCAATAGTTCAAATGTCATCTATTACATCAAATCCAAGAGGTGCCACATGCAATATATGGGACAAACCAAACGCAAAATCAAACACCTCAGGAACATCAAGAAGGGTAGTAACCAAAATAATGTTCCAATGCATTTCAACGGATGCGACCATCAGGGAACTGAGGATGTAGAAGTCCATATTCTGGACTTCATCTTCAGGCACCCGAACAGCAAACAGGCCGGTACACTAAGGAACGGAATTGAGTTCAATTGGATCCACCGGCTAAAAATCCAATCCCCTTGGGGATTGAACACAATGGACAACCGGTACAGTTAGAGGTGCCCAGAATGGCACGTCAAAAATCTTTTTCTGACACCGCCAACTCCAAGCGGGGAATGCAGAGATGAAAGATTTTACCATCATTCATGTCCAATGGTAACCTCTAACCCAGCCCCATTGCAGAAGCCTGAGAGCAAACATACAGTTACCTAGTTAGGGTACCCAAACGAGGAGAAAAAGTGTTCTCCTACCTTTTTCCGTGAATAAAACGGTTAAATCCAACCGTAACAAAGTGACGGCCAAGTGCACATCCCTACGACACCTGATGAGAATTCAGGATAGATTTGAAACCCCAACCCTGAAACTGGAAAGTAAGTCATGCACCTTCCATGGCAGCAGATTTGAAATCCAAAGCCAAAATTCCAACCCTAAATAATGACAGTACCCCTCCCCTGGGGACAAAATGGTTAGTCCCTTCTTTATACAGGAACTCCCCCCCCCCTTCCCCATATGCTATGACCTGTCCCTGCGAAAACAGAGCGGTGTCAGTAAGCTCAATCAACAGCGCAACATCATCAGGTTGCCAGGACTGACTGGGGAAAGCGTCATTAGCAACCAATGAGCAACTAGTAAACAACTCCGCTCAGCCAATAGAAAGAGACAGTGGAATTTGATGACTGTACCGGGTTTGAAGGCTTTCAGTTGTGGTTGTGTTCCTGTAGGGTAAACTGCTCTGTCCCCACAGGCAGGGTTTGTCATTTTAGCTGTGAACCGTTTGTTGGTGGGACAGCACACACTGAGAACATTTGCTTCACAAAGCCTTACATTGCAAAAAAATAGATCCGACCCTCATTTCACTTTCAGGGGAACAGGGAAAGTGAAAGACATCACTACACAAATTTGTGAAAAAGGAATTTGAAATGACTAGCGAGGAGGTATGTTGAAGGTCACTCAAACTGTGAAATAATTCAGAGTGAAACATTTTGGCATTACCGAGGGTTTGTTTGTTTGTTTGTTTTGGTAGTTTAACGTCCAATTTGTTCAATTAGACTTACTTTGGGTTTGATCGAATCTATGAGATGAACGTAGGAGAAATCCCACCCCTACACATTTACCGAGGTGAGAGTTCTTTTACTTCCCACACCACATAGACATGGTATGAGAAGGATTGGCCTTTGATATAGCAGTAAATCTACCACTGCTGGGGGGTGAAGGAGAAAAGTGGCTGCAGTGGGACCTGTGCTCTTTACCACTGAGCTATCTCCCCACCCACCCTGGTTGCTTTAGTTATGCTTGCGTGCAAGCATATCCGGTCTGCACCACGAGGAGGCGAGGCGAACAAGAGGGTGAACAGATTGGTAATTTCTGTCCACCCCAGCAGACCTTACCGAGGGTGTCACCCTCCCAACATGGAATTGTTTATTGCAGATCCTCGATTATTTAGACGTGGTCATGTTCAGAGATGATGTTTCCTCTGTTCAGAGACTTCCAATACCCATTACATTTTATCTATTTGTTACATTTTCATTACTCCTCATAACTTTTACACCTGTAATATTTTTTCAATTACTCCCTTTTCATACCTCTTTTTTGAAGTTTCACATTGAAAAATTTGGGTAGTGAGTTCCATAATGAAATTCCATTGTATATACATGATTTTCTGTACTTTTTTTTTTTTGGCCTTGGCAAATATAGTAAAATCTTTTCCCTTGATCTAATTCCCCAAATTCTAATTACTTTCAGTTAGGTTCCCTATGCTCTGTTAACTTTGTATTATCCCCATCATAGGCATTTTCTGTCTCACTGTCGGATGGTATACCTTACATTTATCTAGAAGTTCATTCGTATTTATTATCCACCTGATACAAAGTGTCCATAGAAAACACCCAGGGAGTGTGTATGGACATGCCTGGTGCATACAGATATGTTGTATGCCCTGGGTGAGGCATGCGGAAAAATAGTGCGTATGGGAAAATAGTGCAGAACTAAAACACCCTGATATTTACATGCCACTTTTTAAAAAAAGGTGGATAATAAATACAATATAGACTGGTTTCAGATAAAAGCGGTTGTATGCTCCTTGGAGATGACTCTAAGCAATATCCTCGCATACGTTCAGATATTACTACGCGTCAACTCCTCGGAGCATAGAACCACTTGTATCTGAAACCAGTCAATATTGTGTATTTATGAACCTATCATTCATAAATGCATCCTTTCCAAGTGCATTCCTCATACCTGGAAAGATACCTGAATTCAGCTTCTTTTGTCCCCTCCTGTCCGATCCCTCCAGAGGAAGAGAACAGTGGTCCACAACTGGTAAGTGACAAGGACGGAACACCTTGAGCGCAGTGGATTAACCCATACATCCCCTTAATCTTCGAAAAATGCAGTTTTGGGCATTTATTAGATTCATTCATTTCTCCCCATGCTTATCAAACTTTAGTTGCCCATCTATAACTGCCCCCAAATAATTCACATCATGACAACTATCCAGAGTGATTTATTTTCATATCTCCCCTTTTTTCCCTTTGAACCTTTTGTTTTGTACCATGACATACCAATTTAGTTTTTTTCACATTAGATGATTGGCAGTGTAACACTTGAATTTCAAAACTAGGTCATAACCTATTTCTTAAGTGACACTCCCTTTCTAGGTTAATGTGTGCACACAGTTAATGTATTGTAGCAATCGTGTATTTAGAATGACAAGGACGAGTAGATTCCACTGCACAAGCATTGACAATCTTTATTCAAGGTAAATGAGTTACAGCAAAGGCCGCTCGAAGCCTTTAATCCTTTGATATGTATTGCTCAGAGCCTAGTAGATGACCCCTGAAGCTGCAGATGGCTCCTGTTTATATACTAGGAGCATATGTTATTTCCATTCATAATGGAAGAGCGCGGTATACCAAAATCTCATGAAATAAAAGTAAGAGAATATCAATACTTCGGTATATTTCTTTTGAGATGTTTGTCATTTTCTGGCTAACGTTTTTGATTTTGACTTGTGCCTGGTCTAGCATACTACAGATCACATTCACCTTGTCGTGGTTGTGACTGAATTTTTCATTTAGGGTCTTGGTCAACTGCCCTACTTCTCTGGCTAATAGGTCAGCTATGCCACTCAGTTCACTCTCTGATAGCCCCTTAGCGCTTGATACACTCATGTTTGTTTGGCTTGAGAGTACTTGATTTGGAGTACTACTAGTGCTGTCTGTAGTCCCCTTACTAACATATTTGTCATATGTTTTCCCTCTATCATCATGGTCCATTAAGATACTTTCTTCAGGTTGACTATCAGCCATACCTTAGATACAGTCAATCAATACACCTTGTTAATATGTGATTTCCTTTGATTTGCCACATTGCACCACACTCACATTCACACATTCACTCATCCATGAATGTTCTATTAAAAGGAACCAAATAAGTCGTGGGGCAGGGGTATGGTCAGACTGGGATACTGAGCCCCTGCTCATCTAGCCAGGCCTTTAAAGTTGGGACATTGATAGCAAAGTGTTAGATTCTCTGCAGTAAGCTGAAAGCCTTTGTGAGCATTCTAACCTCTCTAGATGACGTATATGAGCGCGATTTCCCGCGCTCAACAAGAGCGGGTGACGTCATCTCTCGCGGACTCTCGTCCCCCAGGAGAAACTTCAAGATGGACACTCCCCCGGAGCTCCTCCGGAGCTCACTAAAACCTGCAAGAGACGACGCCCCCCGACTGCTACACTAGGTTGACCTAGATAATACTTCCGGTCTCTCGACCAATCAGACTGCTCTATTTCCGGGATGGTGCAATATTAGCCTGTAGTACGGCCACCATTCACCAGACGCGAGTACACAGCTCAAGGTGGGCCTGTTGGAGGGTCCTGGCAGAGGCAGGCTGAGAGCTGCCTGGAACCAGTATGGCGGCCGATCCGTGAGCGCATGCGCAAGAAACAGAATCATAACAAACAAGATGGCGTATCTTGGACGAGGTATCGAATCGCAATTAGATTTGGTATTTAGAATTATTAAAGTAAAAAGAATGTTTTAGATGTTAAATGGTGAATTACATCACTGTCTTTGTTGTGCAATATGTTACAGGGACTGCTATTGAATATCTAGGTTGTATGCACTGCTGTACTATGAAGCTGGGGAATCCCTATACAGCTCGCGCATGCGCACCATTGGAACCAGAATCATAACAAAGCTGAAAGTAAGGAACTGAGATAATGGGAATTTCTAGACTAGATCTCATTTTGTATACCCACAAATACATCAGAAGAGCACCTAATGTCCAATCGGTTTTAATAATTAGAGAAGCTTATTCATCTGGCAGCTAGCACGTTGTGGTTTGTTTGGTATTCCCTGGGTTTGAATCCGAGCTATTTTTAGCACGCCCAATGAGAAAATTCCCACATCCGGCCAATGAGCTCCCAGCCCTGGGGACCCTCCCACAGACCCTCGTCAGCGTGCCCTGTGCGCCTTCAGCGGTCTAAATTTCAATGTATTCAACCTCCAAAATTAGATTAATGTATGCATCACTTGACCTAGATAATACTACTTTTGGTCTTTCGACATAGGTTTTAAAAATCATAGGTCACTGTCATCGTTTTTAAAATAATTGAAGAAAACTGTATTCTGTCGTAGCTCATGTTGTAGCCCTTGTTGTTTCCATGGTCTCCCTTTTTTTTGCCCAAAACCGTTACAACACGTTCTGACATGCTACAACACGCTCCGACAAGATTGCTGCGATCGTGCTACGACAGAGAATTATGCTTGTCGGAGCATGTTGTAACTAGTGGGTGTGGGGCCTTAGGATAAATTTATCTAGTCACTCTATCACAAACTTATTTTACCAACCTACTTACCTTCAAGACAATTATGATAACCTCTGTCAGCAACATTTCAATAAATTTACTTACTTTACCAAACTGGCCATTCTCCTTCATATATCACAGGTCTTGTATTTAAATGATATACAGTATTACTGTACAACTATGGCTCAATGTCTATGAAATACTACCCACTGCATGGGGTGCAATATGAATTATGTTTGGACACATTGTGATGTAGTAAATTGACTATGAAGCGATAACTTTGTAAGGGAATAAAATAGCATTTTTAATCAATTTTAAGTATTTGATGATAATGAGAAAAAGCAGTTACCCAGTCAGTGGGGTTACCTTTCTTGGCCTTTTGTACCAAAATATGTCCTCTACCTCTGTCACTAGGACATATTTAATATGGTACAAAAGATGTTGAACGGCCACATCCCTTAGGGCTCGATAACCATGTTTTCTCATAGTCTCATAGTGTGACCAGTACTCATCAAATCTGCATCAGTTATTGTGAGACACCTAATTTTTGCTAGGTCTTACAGCTTGTGTTTAATTGTTATACAGGTTATATGGACTGAATATGTCGCAACACAATAAGAGGGGAATCTATGAAGAGGAACTGAGGAGTGCCATGAAGGCATCCTCCGTAAAAGGCCTACCACGTATCATGTCCGGTGAAAACTGTCTGCACAGAACCATGTGGGCAGTGGCCGTTATCTGCTTCCTGTGCATGTGTGTGTTCACTGTGCATTCCAATATTTCCAGCTACCTGGATTACCCAAAGGTGGTTAGTGTTGACAAGAAAATGATAAACTATAAAGACCAAAACAGCACTGTGCCATTTCCTAGCATTATCTTATGCAACATCAATCCATTTGGTAGTAACAAGACATACTATGAGCAAAATGGGATTCCACTCCCCACTGACTACTCTAAGAAAGTGAAAGATGTAACAACCTGCAAACACTGTTCAGAACAGGAGGCTCAGTTTGCAGATTTCGTCAGGAACCTGTTGCTGTCTGAAAGAGGGTATTATCAGTATGTAGGAAAAGAAACAATAGAGAAGGCTAACAGTCAAGACCTTGTGCTGCAATGTAAGGCATTGGTTTGGGATGGCACAACTTCACGCTATGAATCATGCGAACATTACACTACCAACTACTCCTTTGTAAATCCAAGTCATGGGATGTGTTTCGTCTATGACCCATTAGTCATGCAAAAACGGGTTATACTGGGCTACATTTTTACTGTTCACATAGAGAGTTCTACCAATGACCTAAACACAGATTTTCTACCTGAATTTATTTCCTCTCAAGTTGCAGGGGTTTCTGTCAGAGCCCAAGACCCTTACAAAGCCCCCTCATTGGCGGCAGCAGATGTGACAGCAGCACCTGGTGCATCAACTACACTCTACATGGACATTGTTCGCATTGATCGACTCACAACACCCTACTCAGAGAATGAGTGTATTGATGCAAATAAACATGATAAAATGCAATATAATGACAGGTTATTCAATTATGACATAATGCATTGTGTAGAAGAATGTGCATTACATTTCAGTATTGAATATTGTAACTGTACTGATGGATTTGTGTTGCAGACTCCTGAGATAAAAACTGGTCAGTTCGGGTATTGTGCTTCATTGAGTCAGCCAGTAGAAGTGCTATTTGACAAGATGCATTGTGTTGAATCTGCAAAGGCTATGGCTTGGGAAATCTGTGCAGAAAAATGCAAAGAGTCATGCAAAGAATTGAAATATGTTTTGAGGTCCTCAGTTCTCAAGTGGCCACTCCCCTCACAAATAGGATCATTCTACTCCCAGGTCATCCAACCAAGAAGCAATTTGCAGGAAAAGTATGGGGAGTTTGAAGAGGTAGCAGCACAACTGGCTACAGGGTCAAAAAACATTTCCACAGTAAAGAAAATGCAACTCAGAAGAGCCATAGAGGAGAACTTTGCTCAGGTGATTGTCTCCATATCTGAATACTACTACATTCACTACGAGTCCAAACCCCAAATCACCTTAAATGCCTTCATCTCACAAATTGGTGGCTCTTTAAACCTGTGGTCAGGTATAACAGTGGTGGTTGTTATTGAAATCATTGAGTTGATCATTCGAATTATCACCAAATTCAATGGGGCGGAACCTAAAGTCCACACAATTATGGTGTCTCCCACTGTCAATTCGTAGCTTGTCAATATGTATAATGTTTCACAAGGTATTGGATATGCTTATATTCACTAAAGTGGAAACCTGGGAGGTGTTTTATAATCGCAATAATCGTTGATACCGACTGTTTTCAAGGCCAGCAGGTTCTATAGTCCAATAATTGTACAAGTGGTGATAATTATGACCAACAAAGACCACTTGGAGCCTTTCAGGTGTTCCATAGACATGATTATCATTGATAATCATTACTGAAATGATCACCAAAATGGTCGCTATTAGTAATGGGGCAGACTAGTTGCAGAGGTCCAATTGCCAGTTTTAATAAATGTTTTCCAGGTGCTAAAACTTATTCAAATAAGATATATTCACAGCAAAGGATGGAATATATGTATGCATACCTATATGCAAAATTTCAGAATTCTTCTATGGTTTTTTCAATCGTTCGAGACATTGTACTGAAACTTCACATTTCTAGTAAAAAATCCTTGCACTGCATCATTTGGCCACCTTTAGAATAACCTACTGCATCACTCCAAAATAATCTTGACTACAAAACAGGGGCCTGTTGAATAATCTAGGGACATACATGAAGACACTTTTCTGTATACCAAGAAGACCCAAGGATGATATGGGTCAACTTTATTCAACACTTTTGGACAACTTTTGGACGGCTAAGACTGTCATAGTGAATATACTTAAATATCATTAAACAATGACCCTTGTATGAAGTACAGAAAAGGGACTTAATGTCCAAGCCTAGATTACTCAACAGGCCTCAGAGGCTTTTAATGATAATCATGACTACAAAACACCTACCAGTATGGCAGGTGAGGACCTATAGAAACTGCAATCATTTATATAATCACTATTAATGATTAATTGGACAGAGATCATCTCAGCAAACCGCGATCAGGTCTATGGAACACTTACCAGGAATTATCTCAGTATTAATTGTACAATTACTCCCGGATTGTTGATAATCAACGGTAATCTCAACTATAAAAAAAACTCTCTGGCATTGAGAACACCTTGAATAATGGACATCTCACTATAGTTCATCTTAGAACCAATAATGTCCATTAAATTGTATTCTACACATCTGTGGTTCAATCAGATATGAAGTGCTTCTTATATTCTTATTCTTATATCATAGGTTGACCGTGTTATGTTGTTTGTCAGTGATGTTTACAGTTAAGGTTCAGCCATTATCTATGCAGCAAAGAGAACTTCACTAGCTTACCTGTTGTGTAATCAGCCACAACCAAATGACAAATATTGATACAGCTTTTACAGATGTGTCTAGACATGTAGATTGTGTGTGTGAATATGAGTTACAGAAGCAGATAATTAGAACCAATGGTTTCTAAATCAAATTATGGTTTTAGTGAGGTGGCCAGAGAGGCATACCTCACATCAGCATCTACGCAATGTTATTTGGATGATTCTTTATTTCTAGAATTTTCTGGTTTCAAATCTACCAGATGCAATTCTGAAATAGTTGAGGAACTCAAGTTATTTACATTTATGAAATAAAGTTTGTTTGTTTGGGTAGTTTAACGTCCAATTTGTTCAATTAGAGTTACTTTGGGTTTAATCTTGATTCTTTTACTTCCGACACCGCATAGAGATGGAATGAGAAGGATTGGCCTTTGATGTAGCAGTAAACCTACCACTGCTGGGGGTGAAGGAGAAAAGTGGCTGCAGTGTGACTCAAATCAACAAAGTCCAACAACCTTGAGATTACAAGTCGAGTGCTCTTTACCACTGAGTTAACTCCCCACCCCAGTATCTTTAGTTATGCTTGCATGCAAGCATATCCAGTCTGCACCATGATGAGGCGAGAAGCTGAACAGTTTGGTAATTGATGTCCACCCCAGCAGACCAAGAAAGAAATAAAGTAAAGACAATCATATTGTGGTTTAATTTTTAAGACACCTGAACCAAATGATGTTTTACATGTGCCTGAAATATGCTTTATCCTTTGATTCAGTGTCAATGTAATATGACCTACTTAGAATAAAGAATTACAGAGAATTACATAAGCTAGATCTGCACACAGTCTTAAATATATTGTTGATTTTCTCCTAAATATCTATATCTATTTCATCCTATTTTACTAGATGTGCACATTGTAGAAGGTGGAGGCAAGGGTAACTGACTAATCATGAAATAAACACCTCAGCTGGCCAGTGGAGGACCAGTTAGTGAGAAGGGCTTATGCCCCAGTTACACTGGCATGAAAACGGCATTTCCCTGTGAAAACACTTCTGGTTTTTTTTTACATTTTATGATATCCAAACTACTTCACAAAATGCCACATGACACAAAGGTACATAAACATTTGTCAGAATGTGAAAACGAATGCAAACATAACATAGAATAAAATGTGGTTTCAGAGTCAGTTTTAATAATTTTAAACTGTTCTCTTCACATGTTTAATGCATAAATGATTGTTTGTTTGGGTAGTTTAACGTCCAATTTCTTCAATTAGACTTGCATAAATGAATGCAGTGATATGCCACAATACATACAAGCGTTGGTGAAGGTTGATAAATGTAATAGAACGTTAAAGCAAAAAATGCAAAGCAAGCAGAAAGGTTCACAATCCACAGCCTATACTTGGTACACATCTTCTGAAATATATAGTAAAAACATAACATAATTCATGCCAGTTTGACTGCATTGCGTAATAAAATGTATGAGCGTTGAATTTGGTTAATTTATACGTAGAAGAAAACCGAAGTTATACGCCAGTGTGACTGGGGCGCTAGAGCCAGGAGGTAACGGTAGCATGTGAGAGGACAACCAATCAGACAGGGAGAGCACATTGGTTAGTTGTTTGGTTGGTTTGATTTAACGTCCAGTTAACCATTGCAGGTTCTCACCAGACTTTCTCAAGGTTCTTTTACAACCACAAGGGTGGTGATTGAATCTATGAAATGAATTTAGGTGGAAACCTCACCGCTACACATTTACCGAGGTGAGAGTTCTTTTACTTCCCACACCACATAGACATGGTATGAGAAGGATTGGCCATTGATATAGCAGTAAATCTACCACTACTGGGGGTGAAGGAGAAAAGTGGCTGTAGTGGGACCCGAATCAACAAAGTCTGACAACCTTGATATTACAAGTCCAGTGCTCTTTACCACTGAGCTAACTCCCCACCCCAGTCGCTTTTGTTATGCTTGCGCGAAAGCATATCTATAACATCAACGTCGTTCTATATACCTCACATCACATAACCTTGAATTAAAATCATGAACTCAAAACTGAAAAGGAATATTTCTTATGGACAGGACAAGTGATTTTGCTACCTTCTCTGTCCTATTGATGTTAAACCAAATATGTGCATGGAAGAGTGTAGTATGAATCTGGTTCCTGGTGTAAGCTATGGTGTAAGCTATGCATTCAAAGTGGGTTGTATGGTAACAGTGCAGGGGTTTCAGGGATTTCCAACCCCTGGAAATCCTGGAAGTAATAATGCACACATTTATAGGGAAATTCAGTATATGGGGTTCCTGAAACAATATAGGGTTGACTAACGCAGGTTTCTATTGAGGCCTTTAAATAGTGAGGACAATATTTCTGTGTTTTATAAAAACCCTGATTTACGAGATTTTCCTGAACTCTGACATCCCTGAATTCTATTTGAATCAGAAACTGAAATATAAATCTAATATTTCACGCATTTGCATCTATTTAGATGGTGGTGTTTTTTTTAATGTGAAAACAATTGAATTTCACATAATGCATCACATAATTTCTGATGGAATTGGTGTTGCCAAATTCCATCTGTATATGAAGTCTACATACCAGTATTAATACACAATAGCAGCCATGGATAAAGAAAACGAGATGACTAAAGTGTAATACAAGAACTTTAATAGTACTGCGAACGAGTCATGATTCCACTTTGTTTCTAAGATTTTAATATAATTTAACAAGCTTTCATTATATGTGACATGCATATAGAATCACATGGATGTTATTGATCAGTAACTATGAGAACTATGATATATCGAAAAAGGAAAGATTATTAACATGTTCATGGTCTCATTATCTGAGTGGACTCATTCATCTACATGACTCCTGATGCACATTCAATCAGATATAGGTTTGGTATCTCCTTACATGTACATATCACCACCTTTAACTCAAAACATAGTCAATAATTCTCTACCCATAGTTAGAGGTCGCTCAATCTACATTAAGTCACACGTAGGTTTGGTATCTCCTTACATGTACATATAACCACCTTTAACTCAAAACATAGTCAATGATTCTCCACCCATACTTAGAGGATGGTCAGTCAGTCACAGGTAGGTATCTCCTTACATGTACATATTACTGCCTGTAACTCTATTTGTTTGTTTCAGTGATTTTACATCCGGTCAACTATTGCAGGTCCTTTCCAGACTTACTCATCACATACATCACTATCTTTAACTCTGATCATACTCAATGAATGGGTAGAGGACGTTCCAGTCATGTGTAAGTTTCCTACCTCATCACATTTCACCACCTTTAACTCAAAATATTGCCAATAATTCTCGACCCATACTTAGAGGATGTTCAATGTGCATAAAGTCACATGTTGGTTTGGTCTCCTTATATGTATATATGACCATCTTTAACTCAAAACATAGTGAAATGATTCTCCACTCATTGTTGGAGGACATTCAATATTCTGGTGCATGTGGTTAGCCTGACAGGGGGCACCACTGGTTCGCCAGTGGCGCCTCCGGACGCCTCGGAGGGTGCAGAGGGTTCAATGGTGCTCCAAAGGGTTGACTCCGCAACACTCCGTGAGCCCACCAGTTGGCACCCTGGTCCCAGAAATGACGTCAAAGGGTGTCTAGTAGACTTACTATAAAAGTCTCCAGGCACCCTCCGAACAGCAGTCTGTCTTGGGACTGGGCCGTAAGGCTCCCTTTGACCCTCCTGATCAACACCCTCCGGCTGATGTAAATGGCTTGTACAGTCAATAACTAGAGTAACCGGAGGCACCCGTGCCAAAGTGGTTCACTATGACTGTACCAGGAGGCACCTCTAGACTAAAACAGTTCTTGTGTTACGTTGTAACTGTACGCTGGCTCTACGCTGAGGGAGCTGAGAATCAATCCTGAATGTGTACTTGAATGTCCTAGTCATTCTGTACTACAGTACATTAAGTCATAGTAAATCACCACCTTCAACTCTAATCATAGTTCAGCAGGCTTGATATCTGTCCAGAGTACAAAGCTTGATGTTTGTCCCTTCATGATAACACACAATCAGGTATGGCAATGTGGGCTCTAACTCAGCTGTCTCAACGAACAAACTGACTACTGCGGGCAAGATGGCGGTTCGCTGGTCTCCTCGACCTGGGAGTACACTGATGTTATTTTTGGGCACCAGTCTTCTTGAGCCCGAGGTGGAAGGGTGAGAATAAGTTCTTCATCTGGATCGACATTAAACACCAAAGGAGGTCTCTCTGTCTCTTTATTTGTGTCTGTTGTGTTTTGACTAGAAGTAGCCTTCTCCTCATCCTGCTGTTGATCTGTCTTATCAGTAGCTGAGGGGCTCGGTGCTTCTGGGATTTTAATCCCCAGCTTGTGCATTTCCTTCTTGATGATGATGAACTTAGCGATGAGTTTCTTACAGTTGTCGAAGTCTTGTCTGTGTTTGATGTTCTCTTGCTTCAGCCTGCAGTTGGCCACTCGCAGTCGCTCGTTCTGGATCCTCAAGAAGGCTGTGCTGTGTTTGAAAGGTTTGGATCTGGGTCGCGAATCAGTTGACGCGACTGTTGAAGAACAGTCCGCTTCTTTTCGCATCCTCTTTGCCGGTGGCTCAGTGCTTGAAGTAATGTCAGTGCTAGTGATGGATTCGACACAAGACCTACCTTCAGCACTCGTAATACTGAATTCAGAATTAGTGATGCCTTCATTGTTAATACCTTTAGATCTAGGGGTAGCACTGGTATTGCCTTCATTAGTGATACTAGTGACATTGTTAGTGCTGCTTTCAGTCGAAGCACTACTTGCACTTTGAGTGCACCCTTGAGTACTCGTGCCCGGCTCGCCACTTATGTTATCTTCTGGGCTGTTACGAGTTTCTGCATTCTCACTGGCCTCAGTGCTCGTCGTGTTCGGCTTACTGTTTGCTTGGGTTTCCGCAGGTTTGTTTCTGAATCAAAGAAATTAAAGAGCTGAATCTGATTTTGTAGCTAGATTAGCTACAACATTATAGCTCTATAATCAGGGATGATAGTCGGGAATGGGGAAAAGGTCGGAAATCAGAAATTAAAAAAAAAAAATCACAGACAGAAGAGGGTGCAAAAAGGTCAGAAAAGGATGGAAGAGGTCGGCAGCTTCCACTGCCAGGTTGCCGGGGGTTCCAGGGAGGCAGGTCCGCCTGCTAGCGGCCAACAACAGCCTTGTTTAGACAAAGGTTCGATACAGTTGATGTTTCATTTATAAATTACTTATCACAGACATGGTCGTAGGTAATTGCTAAATATCGAGAAAGATAACTTTACTGTCCTTGGACTCAGTTGGGGATCCGTTGAGCAATATGCGGGGTCCAGGGACAGTAACCTGGGTGCGGGCCGAGGGCGCGAAGCACCAAGAAGCTCCAACATTTTGCTCTAATCTAAGTGAATTCCTAGCCTCAGCTGAGAATTTGTGCAGATCAATATCACTCACTTTTTTCAGGTTTTTCAATTTAAACCCCCCACCCCATATACATTTTCTCTTTAATTGTAGAGCAGGTCATGGTTGATGTAGTGTACAGAGTTTCGTGGTGCACCCATATGTAGAGCGAGTCATGGCTAATGAAGTGTGCAGAGTTTAGTGACACACTCACATGTAAAAGCGAGTCATGGCTAAAGCGCATGATCCACCAAGAGTGAGTTAGAACCGGACGATGACCATGTGGGGGAATTGTGGACGTCGGCTGCCAAAATTGTTCGTTGGCTCAGATCGGCTTGGACAATCTGCTTGGACAATCTGCTTGGTGGATCAGCAAATGGGCAGGAATCGGCTGGCCCACCCATTGAAGACCCTGTTGCCAGCACCCGTAATGAAGTGACTTTTAGTCAAAATTACTGATTCACTTTGGAAATATAGATTAAGCTGAAACATTGTTAATAATCATCTTGTAATCCATCATATTTTACAAATAAATCAAAAATTATCTACATTATATTCTGTCGTTTGTTGGTTATGTGAATCTACTTTGAAAATAACATAGATTATTTCCTAAGACAGGAGAAAATTGAGAAGTGAAACCAGTGGTTCAAGGTGCCCCATAATGCCTGGTTCAAGGTGCTACACATTGAGCTTCTTGTAACAAGTACCGGGTTTTAAATGGTACTATTACATGCAATAAATATTTAGCCCAGAGAAAGGTTGTTGATTCCCCAGAATGTAACTATTGTACAAAAAGGGATGACTTAATGCACTTCTTGGTAGAATGTCCAGAGACAAAGTTTTTCTGGGAAGCCATAACAAGATGGCTGAAAAATGTCCTTAGTGACAACTTCTTAAAGATTACTAAAAAAGAGGTTATATTTGGAAGATATGGTGTTGCCTCCTCAACCAGGATGGTCAATTATGTAATTTTACAAGCTAAATCCTTTGTGCATTGGCAGAAATTATTTTATGCAAATGACTTGGATATTATGGCTTTCATGGTGGAACTGAAGAGGAAATTAGAGATAGAGAAATATGTATATATGAAGGAAGGTCGCATGCATAAATTTAAGTATTTAGCTCAACTGTGGGAGACAATCCAATAGGGAGGAGTGTGGACCTTTGGGGGGTAGGCAGAATTAACTGCAAATATTGTTTTGATGTGTCTGTCATATTGTCTTGTAATGTTTTGTCCTGTATGAAAATAAAAAAATAAAATTTAAAAATGGGGAGAAGAAATAATATTCCATGGGTGAGATGTGACACATGTATTTCGAAAATCTGTAGAAACAGGGTAGATTAATTTACCAGTGCATGACAACCCTATATCATTTAGAAATGTATCTGTTTCTTTATGGCTGCTAAAATACTTGTGTGTATATATCCTGTACAAGTTGAAAATAAAATATTCTCCACAATAAAAAAAAAAAACTTCTATCACCCATTACTCATTAATCTTAATGTTACTGTTACTAAAATCAATTGATAACTCTCTCAACCTGGTGTTGATTGTAACATTTTTAAATTGACATATTCTTGATATGATCTGGTCTGGATTGAAAATCAAATGTCATGTTTGAATCTATGACCTAGTAAAAAAGAAATAGAGCAAGTCATGGCTAATGAAGTGTACAGGGGTTAGTGAAGCACATGTAGAGCGAGTCATGCCTAATAAAGCATTGATGGTTCAGTGGCACACTCACATGTAGGGCAAGTTATGGCTTATTTGTTTGTATGTTTGTTTGAGTAGTTTAATGGCCAATATGTTCTATTAGACTTACTACTTTGGGTTTGAATGAATCTATGAGATAAATGTAGGTAGACCCCTACACATTTACTGAGGTGAGTGTTCTTTTTACTTCCCACACCACATAGACATGGTATAAGAAGGTTTGGCCTTTGATATAGTAGTAAATCTACCACTGCTGTGGGTGTAGGAGAAAAGTGACTGCAGAGGGACTCGAACCATCAAAGTCTGACAACCTTGGGATTATGAATCCAGTGCTCTTTACCACTGAGATAATTACCTACTGATCCCGGTCGCTTTAGTTACACTTGCATCCAAACATATCTGGTCTGCACCACAAGGAGGCAAGGCAACAAAGAGGGTGATCAAATTGGTAATTCCTGTCCACCCTAACAGACCATATGGCTAAAGAAGTGTAGAAAGTTTATTCACACACTCACATGAAGAGTGAGTCCAGGCTCAGGTAGTATGCGCGCATCTCTTGCAGCCACAGGTTCTTGCTGGCGTCTCGCTGTTTCTTCGTTTTGGCGGGTTCGAAGCGACGCTCGGCACCTTTCACACGCGGCAGGCCATCAGGAGGGATGAAGAACAGACTCGGGAGGTAGTCAACGTGGTGACGGTTAGGGTGTTGCCGCCCTGCAGGAAAAAAACACATGTCAAAGTAGGGGAGAGTGGGGCACCTTGAACCAGTATTTTAATACGCAGTGCCTTACAACTACATCACAAATACCTCAAAAATTGACTGTGTCATAAATTTATCATCGAATAACTTATAGTTCAAATTACTGATTCACTTTGGCATTATAGATTATTTCCTAAGACGGGAAAATTTAAAAGTGAAATCAGTGTTTCAAAGTACCCCATAATGCCATGTTCAAGATGCCCTATACTGAGTTTTTTTGTTACTGACTTCTATAAATTACTTTAAGTATCGTACCGGTACCGTAAGGTGGAGAAAAATATACATGCAATTCTTTACATTGTGATAATATAACCCAAATTATGCATTTATGCATACCACCTATGCATGCTTTATCATGAAGTGATTATTATCATGAAAGAAATAAAGATTAAAACAATATGAATATTTTACTTTTTGGATCCTATAAGCTTCCCAAGCAGTCCCCAGTCACCAGCACATCAGTTAGGCACTACAAGGCCTCGTCCCAAATTGGTATTCTATAAACCTCTCTGTCAGTATGGCAGGGACGTCAGTGAGGGCCAGGGATAAAAGTGGAAATATTTTTCAGGTGGAATTTACTGCCCCATAGAGACTGAGAAAACATGGAAAACATAATTATTGACCCTGGAATGGGGCTAGAGTATATGGGGAGGTTTGAACCACTGTTTATTGGTGTGAATGAGGCCCTAGTTATTCTGTCTTTGCTTCACATACGAAAAGAGACTTTTAGAAACTGAAAACAAGCATTTCCTTAGAAAAGAGGATAACTACTTAAACTAGCACCTCTGGTATGGTATCTACGGTGTTCTTTAATACCGCTGTCAGTGTGTATGAGCGTGAAGTATTTACAGTATTCTTACCTGTCACAAAGTGGTCTGAGCATATCGGGCTGTGTTTGCTGGGGACCCATGGACTGCCGTCGGCAAGTATTCGATTCATGGCTTTCACCCATTGACGCCGCCGTTCGGGGCCTTTCTTCTCGTTGGGGAAAAGCAAGAATGACAGCTCCTTCTTCATCCAACTGTGGTTGTGACAGCCGACTACAGCGCACCCCTTCGGCATGATGCTTAGTTTACAGTGTCTCTTACCTCTATAACAATTACACAACTCTTCATCTAATGGACGACTGTCAATATGTGAATAAATTTAACCTCATTTCAGTGTCAATTCAGGGTCAATAAATACACCAGAAAATGTCGGTGTCGGTGCTGTCACACAGTGTGTGACACGATCGTAATTTGTTTTTCGATGCGGCCTGAGCCGTCCTACTATCTCATTCGCAGTTCTCACTCCTTGTATTGGCGTGGTAGAATAACACGAACGGGAACACCACGTTAAAGAGATGTTTGCTGTGTTTTCCGGTCAGAATCGCGGATATTCGGTGTGGTTGTGTTTCCTTGGTTTGTTTTCATCGCCGTGTATGTTGCTAAGCGGCCATCTTGGTGACGTCCCGTGGCGCCCTCTGACGTGAAGCGTGTGAGCTACAGCGGCGCCATCTGTGGGGAGAGTTTGAGTTACACCACCGCCACACTGCAGCGCTCGAGTAACATACGGAAAATAGGTTTTGCGTTGCGATAAACTGGAGCGGTGCAGTGTGCGCTCAATCATCCGGCAGCGATTTACACTGGCCAACAGGGCAGACAAGGTTTGGTGGCCAATCTAGCAAGGATTCTACGAAGAGAAGGTCAAAGGATCATAAAGAATCTGCTTTAAGATATTGCAAAAGGTGTACCCCACTATTCACACAGCAGCACCATTTTAAATACCGACAATTAGCAATTCAAACCGGTTCCTTTGACTTCTTCAGGTACGATACAAAATGAGTGAAATAAGACATTATCGAGTTTGACTTAACCCAATAGGTATATCATTATCTGTTGGAAATGTAGTTATGTAGTGAAGAATAAAGTTTTCTATTCTTTCAAAACAAAGACGGTGACTTTTGAGTTTTAAGACTAAATGTGTAGCACTATCTAGTCCGGTACACTACATTTGAAATATCATGTGAAAGTTTGAAAAAAAAATGACTTGGGTTTTACTATGTAGAAAACAACTTTTAAGAATTGTTATATATATTCTATAATAGCTTACATTCGAACAGCTTAACTTAAGGAGGGAACCCTCCGTTCCAAGCAAATAGCCCCGGTACGGTATCCGCTTAGGCAGGGTGTTCTCATTAGTATATATATATATATATATATTTAAAAAAAAGGTCACCATAGGCCTACTTGTTTTTGAAGGAATTGAAGAGAACCATTTTTCCATTTTTTTTTTTTTATCGACCAAATGGATATTTGCCTGTTTAACTATTGGGGATAATTAAATAAAACATTTCAAATTTCCTCATTTAGCATCAAAATTAACCCAAGGACATGGTTTGGATTCTTAGTTATGAATATATATAATTCACCAGGTGGCGTCACTGAACAGTAGAAAAAGGTCGTAGTCTGCGCGGTATACTCTAGGTGGCGCCACTCAACAAAGACTGCCAAGAATGTATCAGTATTTATAAATCTACAGTAAACCCTCGTTGAAAATCCGTGGACTGGACCAGTCACTCTGTTACAACAAACCTTTGTTACAAAAGGAGGGTCGGTTTTTTTAAAAAGTTTTGATAACACTTAGAGAGGGAAAGTTTGGCCATATCTATATCTGATATAATTGTTCACGAATTTCCCAATGAAGACGAATTCTATGAGCCAGCTTAAAATGGAGAAGCATATTTGCAAGCTAGAGAACAAACCAGAAAAAATTAGGAAATGGGAAAACAGCGTACAGTTTCGGTTCGATAATGGAGGGAATTTCCAACTGAACAAGTCCGAGTTGAGCAGATTGTTTTCACTGTCCCCATCCAACATATCCTACAATTTACGAGAATAATAAGAATTGAAAGCTTTTTCCTGTTTTAATAACATCTAGCAATGTGATGATTATTTGAATTAAAGGTTAAGAAGACTACGTTTAAGATGGATATGTACACATGTTTATTTCGGAAATTAATGTGCCTGCTCAAATCTTTAAACAAAAGAGGAGAGAATAAAAGGGGTCGGTGTACATTGGGAGTCAAATAATGGCCGTAGCGGTGGGGAATCAACGTTTCATCCGAATCGGACCCTTCAGGTATCTTAAAGTTTGGCTGTATCAAGGCATGTGACATTGCCACTTTTAGGGAATAAACCACAAAGTGAAGGTTCTTCAACTTTATTAAAGTTTAATAAAGTAAGGATTAACCCTTTCAAGGCGGATAATGCCTTGAGGCATTCCCTAGCATAGACCGGATAATGCCTTGAGGCATTCCCCCCGCGGAGACCGGATAATGCCTTGAGGCATTATTTATGAAATTTAGTAATATTTAACATTTCATTGTTTTATGAAGAAATAATTGATCAATGCATCTGAAACTTTCAGAGAATATACCTATGATATAGTATTTGATATTATTTGGTAAACCAAATAATATAAATAAGAATGATGTATCATATCACGTGATCAAATAATGGAATATGGGTTTAGACAAAAATCGGCCCGTCCCCTACGGTTATACCAGTCCAAAGTACCCGCCCCAACCAATAGGGCTCTGCCACAGACCCCCGCCTTTAAAGGGTTAAGCAACCAATCTTGGAAAAAAAACCAGCGAGGTGGCATTTCCAGGAGATGGAGAGGGTCTCTTTCCTGAGTTGCTTCATAGAAAATAGAACAAAATAAATAAATAAATAAATAATCCAGGACAAGAACAGCGTTATTATGTAATGTACCAGTGGTACAAGTTTTTATTGACAATGTCCGAGATGCAGGAGAATAGTAAAGTCTGTGTACAGTGTGGTACAGTGGTGCACTCGTCTTTATCTTATTATACACGTGTGCACATTGATCTTATAAATGCTTACTGACCTCTGCTCCCTATATAGTAAAAATCATGAACCGCGCACTGTGCCGTACACTGTTGTACGGCCCAGGTTTGCGTGACCAGAATACTCATCGAATGGCTATTTAATTTGTTAAGATTTATCTCACCCCTGGAATAAATGTTTATAGACTTAACATTGGGATCTCGTTCTCCATGCCCCTTCCAGTATTGCAGTCCGTTCTCCATGGTCTATACTCTGTTTGTTGCCCATTCTTTTAGTGTGTACAGGGGTGAGACAAATACAGAAAGCAACTCGTTTTGGCCAAAGAAGTCATTCTCCAACTCGTTTGAATGCTACGCGATATTCACTCAGCTGTCGCCTCGTTCATATCACTCTGCATCAAACTCGTGGAGAACGACGACTTTGACCAAAACTTGTTGGTTTCTTCTTTAGTCTTTCCAAAAGGATAGTTTTTAGTTCGAGGTCAGGACAATGACATATTTATCAAGCATCCTGGAAGGATATTTCAAGTCCCAATCCTTCTCCCTGTCCTTTGAAAGGATACTCCATGTTTATCAAACGTGGTCCTATGATAGTCCTAGAACTACCATATGACAATCCTAGCAGAATCCATCCGATATTAAACGGTTCCTTCTTTACTCTCATAATCATAACAGATGTTATTTTAGTGTCACTCAATGTATATATACTCATTAATATAGCAGGTTGAGGCGTTTAATGAGATAAAAAAAAGCTTTAAATAACATGATTATCCTGAACATTAGGCATCTTCAACATAAAATTTTACAAGCAATCCAAAATATATTCGATAACGGGTGATTGAAACTAAACCATATCCTGGTAAGGAAGAAGGAATCGGTTTAGATTTTCGGAAATCCACCAATTCCCATCGCACCATCATTTTCATTCTTTATGATTTACTTCCTCGCATTTATCCTGTAAGCATTGACGATGGAAATAAGTACGATTTAGGGCCATCAATAAAGTACGTACGCAAAATGTTAACCCCTCACCTCCACCCCACGCTCTCAATCCTGTACGCAATAGAGCAAAGAAGGAGCATACGAAAAATGTCCCAATTTTTTTTACCCACCCCCACCCTTCCTCAGTGCGTATGTACCGTACTTTATGGGTGTTCCCTAACGTTGTTACATGTTTGGGAGTTCCATAGGAAGAACTGTACTGTAAGAGAAATGGATTCACTCAATAACAAAAATATCTAGTTACAGAAATCGTCCGTTCTATCCATAAATCAACGCAATTGCTGCCTTTGTCTGTTACATGATGACTAGGATTATTTGTAGTAGACTGACCCCCTTCTTCTGAATGACTACAATGTCTGTGAACACCTGACCATAAGACAGAAGAGAGTGGGAAGTCAAGGAGGTTTTTAATAGTCGTGACGATCGCTAATAGTGACTAGTTAGCGACAATTTTGAGATCATCCGGTTCTAGACAAAAGATCATAACATAGCGATCGGTCACAGTCTTGCGTTCCATAGTTATGATCATTATGAGTACATTTTCTGCAAACGACCCCCAAAATATTGACAGGGTCAGACTTATGATACAAGTCTGATATCCATACTAAAGCTTATAAAAATTAAAAGATATTCGCAGCAAAGGATTCTTTATGTATGTCATACCTTTATCCAAATTTCATAATTTTCCCTTGAGTAGCATACATGTGAGGCACATGTTTTTTTCTGCGTGGGTCTTGATACTGTTGAATTTGAAATAGCCTCTAGTGTAGACAACTCTCACCAGATGGTGTCATGCATACCCCAATGCTGGTAACTGGCATGTTTACATACATTTACAGTGAACATTTTTAAATGATCGCTCTCAGTGATCAATTCAACAGTGATCATTTCAACCCAAAAGTGAGCGGGTCTATGGAACACATTGCAATGATGATCACCAAAACGGTCTCCTAATCAGTCACTCTTTTTCCATGATCGCTAATAACGACATTTCTTGTCTAGAAAACACCTCCTAAGAATGGACCTATCTGAGAGATCCAGTGAAGATATTATGCATTATGTGATTCACTAAGTTGTAGAAGTGAAAATTGGTGGATTATTTATAAATCTGTGATTAGATGACATGGTATTATTCATAAATCTAACCATCCCTTTACAGGCCACAAACCACCATCCCTCTGTGTGTGAGGGGTCTAAGGTAGAACATCCTACTCTCCTATGTATCTACGTGTAGCTACATTGAGAATGACTAGTTGAGACTCTACTGAATATCTACCGATATATTGTATACATATTTGCCGAAGAAGTGGAACATTATGGACAGATTGCCAATATCAAAGAGGTTCCTCTGTCTGTCCGGTAAAACCGCTTGTTATTGCTTCGAATTATTCCTCTATGAAAAGGAATAACTTCTTTCAAGTTGACCAAGAATGCAAAGATCGAGACGTTTTCTTAACAGATGAAGAAAATGCTTTTTTTCTCTATATAGTTGAGTTTTCAGTCTTTGGTCGTAGAAAAAGGTAACAGTGGGGATAGATCAAGTATCAAATACCGTTTTCATCGTACAAACTATCACAAAACAATGTACTTTCATGTACAAAGTCATCGTCCAAGTATTAGATACAGAGCAAAATACTGTGTAGATCTATATACAACTATATCTCACCCTCCCACCATAGACTTAACATTGGAGACTCGTACTCAACACCTATGGAGTATTGTAAAAATATACACAATAGGCGATGATGTCACAAACCTCAGCCAATCAGTCAGTGAGAGGGGTGAGATCTAAACCACACTCGATCCGTCGCTGCTGAAAATATGCCATGTGTTTCAGTTTGCTACCTGGGACCTGTTTCAGTAGTTTTGTGACATGTCTAGATGGCGTCTGTGACACCATACGGACAGATCACAAGATTGCAGTCGATGACACACAGAGTTTCACTCACTTCTCGTATGAATTAAGCAATGACACTTTAACATGAGTAGGGGATACATATAATCTATAATCGTTTCAAATATGAAGAAGTTTGGCCACTTCGATCTCCTGATATTTGCTAGTCTTTTTCCGCTGTTGCTTGCACTGTTGGTGCCGCTGTTGATGTCTGTCTAGGCCTAATGTCACAAGACTACTGAAACAGGTCCCTGATCTCACTGGGCTTTCCCTCGCGATTTGATTTGGTTTGTCTGGGTAGTTTTAACGTCCAATATGTTCTATTAGACTTACTTTGGGTTTGGGCGAATCTATGAGATGAATTTAGGTAGAAATCTCACTCTTACACATTAACCGAGGTGAGAGTTATTTTATTTCCCACACCACATAGACATGGTGTAAGAAGGATTGGTCTTTTACTCGTGAGATTACTCAGCAACCAAAACTCATGGCAAATTTTCAGTGGCTACGGATCTTGAAGCCATTCATTTTTAATCTCTCCAACAGAACGCCTCGGTGATGTCATATGTAAAATTACATGCTAAGGTCATGTGGCATTATCCCATAGTGATATCGCATGGTGATATCACAATGTGACATCGCAATGTGACATCCCATAGTGACATCTCATAGTGACATCCCATGGTAACATCCCATGGTGACATCCCATGGTAACATCCCATGGTGACATCCCATGGTCACATTGCATGGTCACATTGGATGGTGACATCCCATAGTGACATCCCATGGTGACATCATGTGGTGACATTGCATGGTAACATCCCATGGTCACATTGCATGGTGACATAGCATGGTGACATTGCATGGTAACATCACATGGTCAAATTGCATGGTGACATCGCAAGATGACATCGCTTGGTGACAACGTGTGGTGACATCGCATGGCTGTCCTCTGCTCGTTATAAAAGTCTGTAAACCCTGACCTAGAAAATTCTACATCCTCATTACAATATCTTTCCCACTCAGGCACGACTGGCACCCCTCCCCCCGTATACTATCATCACCTACCACCACCACTAAAGTATGACATGAAATTCACTAAGGCCCACCACCCTACACTGCCATCCACATCTACAACTCGCCATCTGACTGAACCGGCTACAACACCACGTACCCGTTACAAAGGTTATCCTGGGCCCTGTTTTTTAGTCACGACATTTGTGAGTGTCGCAGGCCTACGATCGCAAAGCCGATCTACGACCTTTTTGGGCGACAAAAGATGGCCGCTGTTTTATAGACACGATCGTAGTGCGGCACGGACGATCGCCGCGAAAAATGTCGGCCGCTACGACAAGTATAGAACTGTCTTAGGTTCTATAACACATCACTGTGCGTATATAGATGATTTTTTCACTTCCCGACGGAATTAAGGCATGAAATTTTAACACGAGTAAGGGATACATATAACCTATAATTGTACTAAATATGGAGAAGAACGGCCGGACCGTTATAAAGTTATCGGCGTTTGAATATGAAACATTGAGCTATGATCGGATATCGTACACGCACTCTCCTAACAGATCTTTCGCTGTATATCGCGCGGAATCTCTGCTGGGAGAGTGAAGAAAGCGTAGTCGATGTCAAGGTCGCCGCATAAATTAGATCACGTGATGGTAGGGGTACACTGGCCACCAGAGCAGCATTTTGTATGACGAAATTCAAACGCCGATAACTTCATAACGGTGCGGCCAAATTTGTTCATATTTGGTACGATTAAAGGTTATATATAGACCTTACTCGTGTTCAAATTTCATCGCTTAATTCTCACGGGAGGTGAAGTTGCACGTTTGGTACGACATGTCCAGAGTGGTCTTAGACATACGACACTTATGGCCACTATTTCCGCTCCATTGGCCACCGACTGTCGTGACTATAGCACACCTCACACCGCCCTACGTGTCGTAGAGCAGCGATAATTGTCCGACCCTCTAAAATGTCGCGACTATAGCACACTCACAGCAAAAACATGTCGTTCATAACGATTGTCGTGACTGAAAAACAGGGCCCTGGTGTCACACGATGCCAATACTATATGGAAACTGACTGATTGTCTTTGTACGTCAAAAATACGCAGTAAATTTATCAACCAGATATATCCCGATGCCAAAATGCAGAGGTATATATCTCATCATTAATATTAACAAGTATTTTGACATACAAAGACATACAAAGTTTTCGTATTATTACATACCTATAAATGGCTAAATTCAACTAATCACGTGATCATAAACCTGTATGCCACACTGTGACGTACGACATGGGTAGGAGCAGGCAGTGTATGTACCCTTGATCCCTGTCTATGGAAACATGCTGCCAGGACATGGGCAAAATTAACATGCCAAGTTTAGTAACATCTATCAAACGTAATTTTTACATTTCACAATTTCTCTTCAATACGATCTAGGAACGGGTAATGCTAATGTTGTGGCTAGTTCACCGAGATGTGAAATATCATCTGCCCTGTTAAAGGGTTGTGCCATGGCTGACCGCACCCTGAAGTTTTCACTCTCCAAACACAGTGTGGAAAAAGGGGCAGTCATCACTAATTAGATGTCTTAGCTAGTCACTCACTCTCCCAGCACAATGTGAAAAAGGGGTGACTGGAGCTATACAGAACACTTAGGGCACTCACTCTCCAAACACAATGTAGAAAAGGGGCAGCTGGTGCTATATAGGGCAATCACTCTCCAAACACAATGTAGAAAAGGGGCAGCTGGTGCTATATAGGGCACTCACTCTCCCAACACAAAGTAGAAAAGGGGCAGCTTCGGCTATACGGAGCTCTCGGACGGGTGCATGGACTGCATGGAGCAGCAGGGACGGGGCGTATGGTAATCACAGACGCTGGACACGAGCTGACCTTCCCGCCACACGAGGGGCGGGCGCCGCTGTCATACGCTGCTCTCCGGGGCCAGGGCCCGGTCCGCTACCAGGGGGTGGTCCGTGGGTGACAGTGGCGCCACCAGCGGCGTGCGTGAATGTGTGTCTCGTACCATCCCGTTGGAGTATCGCGGGATCTCGTGGTGATTCTCCAGCGACGTGAGGTCGGTGGGTCCCCAGCCAATGGGAGCGTTTAGCATCTTCACCTCCTCCTCTTTAGCTGGAAATGAGCAGAACAACCAGTGGTCAGTCCCTGAGAGGTGCATGGAAAGCTTCAACTACAATTTAAGGTATGGCTGGACAATACAGCTGATGATGCAAGTATGTCAGTGGTCAGATGACCACAATCTATCATATATAACCACCATCAAGAGAAATACAATACTAAAGCAAGGCTATATTAGATTTTGAAATTGGAGAAATACAGCCGGTCACTGCTGCGTCTTGGTAATAAAATCTGGGACTTGTTACCATTGAATAGACAAACAATCAAAGTATCTATCTTAAGATATATGTGAAGGACTTCTTACTAAACACCAATAATTAACGTAATGTCTGAAATCTAGCGCTGGTCACACACTTTACTTGTCTTGCCTGTTTGTTTTTTGTTTGCGTAGATTAATGTTCAATTTGTCCTGTATTATAAAGAGACGTCACAAGTTTGAGTCTGAGTTTATTTATGTCACGCATTTTGTTGGCTCCATAATTTCACGGGTCGAAGACGAGTGACATTATGGAGCCAACAAAATGAGTGACATAAGTAAACTCAAACTCAAACGAGTGGCGTCTAGATTTTATCCTACCCCGTTTCTACATTTTTTTCAGTATTAGAAAGTAGTGCCATAAACAACACTTTATGTCACACCCAGTGACATAAACAAATCCCATGTTAAGCCTATGGCGTTTTTTATTAGGGGTAGGATAAAGTCCTGTACGTTTTTGTACTTGTCATGTCCTGTCTATTTATATGTATTCTGGAAGTACATGTGAAAACGCACAATTGAGTGAATTATATTCCCTTAAGTTGAATAAAAAACATTGCATTAATGTTGTGGACAAGACTAGGTGTGTTCAATATCTGATACATGATTTTCAGCATTTGCCGTCCTATGGCTAGGAAAGATAGACAATATATATTACTATATACCCATGCCGCATATACTGTAAATACGCACCGTTTCGGCATATGACGTAAAAATACTGTACGGACCGCTGGTCTATACACTAAAATACGGACCACCTTGCCATACACGTTTATTAACATATCGGATGTTAAAAATTAAATTAATGATTTTAAAAAAAAATTTGGGTATATAATAAATATATAACGTCCAACCATGCTTGTACAAGTCACAGAACTCGATGATAATTTACGGTTTGTACAGAACTTGGCATAAATGCCTCGGTCCGTACAAACCGTAAATTACCATCTCGTTCTGTGACTTGTACAGCATGGTCAGGACGTTCTATATAATTACATATAGGCAGAAGGTCTAGTAGCAGACCCGTCTATCAGCTGACCGTTTTATGCAAATTACAGTTCATCAGGATGTATATATGACTGGTATAGTAAGGGACTTCTCATATGGGGTCAGTCGCATCAGTCTCGAGGTTATAATGATGTTGGAGTTGACCCCTATTAGGGTATATAGAATCCTCGTTTCATAAACCGGCGTACAGATATTAAGGTGTAACATACTAGATTGGTTGAGAGTTGTTTTGTTTGTTGGTTTGATTTAACGTCCAGTCAACCATTGCAGGTTCTCACCAGATTTTCTCAAGGTTCTTTTACACCACAAGGATGGTGATCGAATCTATTTGATGAATTCAGGTAGAAATCTCACCCCTACACATTTACCGAGGTAAGAGATCTTTTACTTCCCACACCACATAGACATGCTATGAAAAGGATTGGCCTTTGATATAGCAGTTAATTGTATTGACATTAGCCATTGCTGTTGTACTGTCAATAAATTGACGTATAGTAGGTAATAAACCCTTTAAGGGGGGATGATTCTTCAAGGCATCAACCAGCAGGGGGCGGATGAAGCCTTAAGGCATCATTTGCTGGATATTTATGAAATTGTTTTCCAAAAGGAAATATTTTAACAACAAACTTGAAATTTGCACAGAATGTAGGTGTAACATCTTTTTAGTTCAGAGGACAATGCCCCCGTCCCCTAGATCTGTACATAGTCACCAGTAGCTGTCCCAAAGTGTGTAGTTCTGCGGCCGTCATTAAAGGGTTAAATATTCCCTGGTAAAAGTCGTTTTAAACCTTCTCAAAGTGCGGCCAAAACCTTAAGTGTTGGTCAATAACTACTCCCAGATAGTTGAAGATAGGGACATCAACAAGGGGTTTAGAACCAATCCTGCAAGTTGGAAAGAGTGCCTCATCATATTAATTATTTGGTACACACCACAAGGTTTAGCTTTTTGTGATATTCAACTTTAACTGGTGTTCATTGAGCCATACGAGGAGAGTGTCTAAATCATTTTGTAATAACTCACAGACAATTTGCGGGCCTTTCCCATGAACAAATAGGTCAATATCCTCCGCATAGAACAAAAAGCGGGCATGTTTAATTACATCCAGGCAACCATTGTTGTACAGCATGAATAAGATTAGCCCCAGGATAGACCCTTGTTGCACACCATTTTTAACGGTCTGTGTACCCCGTTTTAGATTCTAGCAAGTTTTGGTTTGGACATCTTTCATTATCTTATATGTACGTGTAGCTGTATAATTTAGATTAATAATTACACCCCATAGGACCCCTACCTCATAACAAATAATCTATGGACACTAACACGGACTTGGTCACAGAAAGAACACAACGCTTAATTATGGTAGACAAATTTATTGGGTGATAGACCTCGATAGGTGGTGTATCGATACAAGAATGCATCCTTACAGAATCATTTGCCATACCATTACGAGGCATGCTAGGAATATAGTACCCAGTTATAGTCCCTTGTCCTTGTGCGTTGGGGGCTGGGGGCAAGCACGATATAGAGGTCGGAAACCTCAAGACACGATGGAGCCATTCCCCTCATACTGCCATGCTTCCAGTCAACATTTGTAAGGTTCAGCTTAACATATAGACAAATAAAGAAGACAATTATTAAATATGACATTGACAATGGTACAATGATAACAACTCTGACATTCACCTATTGGATATTATTACAGGGTGCAGAACAAAATCCATGTTGTTTATAATATCCACAGGTAAGGGTTTTCATACCACTGTAGAAACATACTAATCGATATCCCATAGTTGCATACAAATAGGCGAGGTTGACTTGTCGATGTATCCTATAAGGGTAGGTTTACATATAGTCCCAGTTAGGTGGCATGGTTTTGTCCTGGTACATGCAGTCATGGTTAGCTATGTTATAGGCTGTATTAACGAGTTATCAGAGGTACAAAGTGGCATGCCGGTTGTAGTAAGGTGGAGATGACTCCTACGATTATTAGGCCACTAAAAAAAAAACTTGTTTCTCATCACTAATCCATGAAAAATATGATGAGGGCGCGCGGTGATGAGAAACAAGTTTTTTTTTTGAGTGGCCTTAGTTGAGGTTTTTCGTCTCATCTAGCAGAATCACATATAGTCATGTAGTCTTGTAGAAACTCATGTTTCTATTGTCAATCATGGCATTAAGGATGTACCTGCACATGTTATGAAGTGCCCACCTGCTCGGGTGGACACCATCTGGGAGTCAGGTGAACACATTTATCTTCCATCGCTTCTTACTCATATTACGATGAACTACGCATCCTATCGGCAGGGGGTTGGGGGTGTGCAGTAACCATTCTATTGTTTAGGAGCATGATTCCCTCATTTGTCTTGTGGACAATATCATTTAAAATTTTTTGCTGTTTGCCATGATCGGGATTGAATTGGCAGAGCCTAGCTCGATACCATAGATTTCAAAAAGGCACTTTTGGTATACGAGGTATTACCACCTGTAGTTTCTCAATGAAATTTTAAAAATCATCATGTGGGTTTTCTGTCTGTATTCTCAAGTTCATGCAGAATGAACTTCAGGAATACCTTTTCAGAGTAGTCTGTGAATGTAGTGATGTTGGCAGGATGTGGACAAGAGCAGCTCCATCACATATGACACACTCAGTCTTGGATTGTAGCTCGGGTTGACCACTAATATCCAGGCATTTCAACAAGTCAGACTTAGTTCCTTGATGCAGCTTCCCTAAGTCTGACAGAAATGGTGGGTACATCAGTTTTCATGAGCAAAGAATACAGCAGGATCACCATTGAGTTTGTGATTGGCAACATATATTCTGCCAAAAAGACTTGCATCATTGCATAGACTTGCAATTTGTGGGGCCTTTTTCTTCGCTCTGGATTTTGGTGATTTCAACAGCGGTAGTGAATTCTACTTTATCACATCATGAATTAGTTTGGTCTGTTGTTCAACAACTTCAGTCTTATATGCTTCATACTGTTCTTCGCCAAAATTTGTTTGTGGTTTAATGTCCCAGGGGACCCTGAGGTTATATCGAGGCTATCAATGATTTAGCTTTTCACTTTCGTAGATTTATTCAGTCAATTCACTTCAATGTTTTCAAATATCTTATATATAATCAAAGAGATGTGTCTCTTTCAAAAACATGATGATATCTTTCTTTGGAATAGTTCTTTGCCAAAGTCCTCAATTGTTATTACTATCGTCATCTGCATAATTTCTAGAATGCAGGAGAAGTAATTCTGGACAGTCATCTTCAAACGGGTTTCCAAAATCACTGATCACTTGACCTAGTATGTTTACTTGATTCTGAAATAACTTTTGTGATAATAGACCCTCTTCAGAGTGCATATAATATATCTCATGGTTTTCTTTTGGGAGATATTCTGTCTGAAATTCTGTCAACAATCATGTCTGCTCAGCGCCAGAGATCATCCACTTTTTGGGGGCAGCAGGGTTTTCTGTCAGACTGATTACACCCCCCCCCCCCCCCACCTTTTCCTTTGACTTTAGCATTCTCCTGCTCATGTACCTGGTCAATTGGGTTAGCAGAGAACCTGTACTGCGATTTACTGACCAAACTGGTCTTGTAAGGAAGAAGGTATGGCCTTCATATCATGTATGTAGATTGTTATCCACCAGTTGTAGTTGTAGTGATCAAGGGCAAATAATAGAAACATGAGTGCCTCCAAGGACTGCATAAAGTGGTAGGTTTCTTTCTCTGTGTGCTTTGATGAACACAAGTATCAGGATCTCAGTTTGCAAGATAAGATCCCAGAATTGGAATGTTGGGCTCTGCTCAACCATTTTCTGTCTCCAGCTTTCAATGTCACCAGTTTCATCAGTCCTAACTGTGAAGGCATCTTCCTGCAGTTTTGACAGTGTCATGGCAGTGACCTCGTGGACATGGTGAGTCTTTGTAACATTGGTTGCTTTCAGAAATGAGTCAGTAGTACCAGATTGCAATATTTGCATATGATGGCAGTTGTCCAGCCAGAGCCTTCAAGTAGGTCTCCAAGGGTATTCCACAAACTTTTCTCCAGGTGCTGGCCCCAAACATAATAACAAGTCTGTGTTCCCCATAAAGGTAAGGCCATTTTCATTGAATGTATTTACTGATTGGAAATATTGGACAGTCACAGGCAAGAATGGGGATCTGCAATGGATTAAGAAAGTCTGTTGTGTCCTTGAGAATGTCTAATCCATACTTGATCATAGCTGGAGAGTCAGGTCTTTCAAAAGCAGTGGTAACATGGCTATGATAGATGGGGGGGGGGGCAACAAGTCCAAGCTATTGATGAATGGTAGGCTGCCCATTATATTGCCTGACCCTTTTCAAGTTCTTTCACCTGAAGGAGTGGTATGTCCTGTTCAATCCTGCAAGTTTCCTTGCTATTATTTATGAGGTAGGTTTTCATCAAGTTGAGATGTCATGGCTTTTGGGACAGCTGGCTTTATGTAGACAGCACATACCTCTGGACTGGTAGTTTTAAGCAGGTTTCTGCAATTTTGGTTGATATCATAACAGATAGGCCGTGATCTGTGATCATGGGGCATTGTGTAATGAAACCCCTCAATAATCCTATTAAAAGTACAACTGATCAAAAGGCACAATGTGAGGGAGGTTCTGTCAGTGGGGAGGGGAGGGGTACAAAGGGAAACATTTTGATTTTTCCTCGGGCCTGTTGGGTGGGTGGGGTTAGGGGTCAGTCAGGAAACGAGGGCTGTGGCTGACTCTTGTAGGTTAGCAGTTGTCATGTTAATAGTATACAATGTAAACATTGAAAACTGCCATCCCTAAAAATTTTGATCGAGTCTAATGGTGTCAAATTAATAGTGTCATATCGGAATTAGGATTCTGCCACAGCTCCTTTTTATGCAGCTCTGTAGGGCTGCATATAAAACAGAGTAACAGATCTAAACCATTTACTTTGTTTGTTTGTTTGTTTATTTGTTTGTTTGGGTATTTTAGCGTCCAATTTGTTCAATCAGACTTACAATTTCAAACCACAGGCCTACCAGGAGGAGGAAGTTTTACCAGGTATCCCAGGGAGGATACCTATTTGGGTGTGTCAGGTCAGCCCTGGGTCTACCTCCAAAATACTGTGTATCACTTTCCCACCAGGAATCCTGACCAGCATCTCAGGATCTTTGTGTGGAGAGTATTGAGCATGCATGGCGCTAACCAGCACCAGAAACCAGAACCGTTACCGATTTTACCAGTCCCTGTATCACGGCGAGGAGGGGAGGAGTAGGTGGAGGGGTACAGTGACTGAAGCCAGTCTGGATGCACTACAACGACGCCGCCTGCCGGATTACCCGATAATCGCAGTGTCTACAAGGTAAACTACACTACTATGGAACAATTTTTTTGCCCACCCACCCGCACCTTAAGTGAAAAAGAAATTAAAAGAAATACTCTGTGTCAGAGCCTATCAGAGATATCTTACTTTTAACATACTATCATAGCCTACCGTGTTAAACCTTTGCTGAATATTGAATTTAAAGATAAATATTACTTCTCCCAGTCCGTTGTTGAACAGTGAATAGGTCATGGAGAGCAGAGTGATTTTTGTGGACTTACCTTTGGCGGCCTTTCTCTGCTCCAGCTTCTCTTTGAGCCTGGCCCTGCGCTGGTCCCTGCAGGCGAGGCACAGTTGTACGGTGATGTAGAAGACCATCAAAGAACCAGCGACTACGGCACAGCCAAGATAGGTCAGGAAGGCTCCGTACATCTCAAAGACGATCCCTCCAAGCACTGCCCCCGTGCCCTTACCTAGATGAATATAATAAACACGTTAACATGGACCGAGCCCTTACCAAGACGAATATAATAAACACGTTAACATGGACCCAGCCCTTATCTAGACGAATATAACAAACACGTTAACATGGACCCAGCCCTTACCTAGACAAATATAACAAACACGTTAATATGAACCCTGCCCTTACCTAGACGAATATAATAAACACGTTAACATGGACCCAGCCCTTACCAAAACGAATATTACAAACACGTTAACATGGACCGAGCCCTTACCAAGACGAATATAATAAACACGTTAACATAGACCGAGCCCTTACCTAGACGAATATAATAAACACGTTAACATGGACTCAGCCCTTTCCTAGACGAATATAATAAACACGTTAACATGGACCGAGCCCTTACCTAGACGAATATAATAAACACGTTAACATGGACCCAGCCCTTACCTAGACGAATATAATAAACATGTTAACATGGACCCAGCCCTTACCTAGACGAATATAACAAACATGTTAATATGGACCCAGCCCTTACCTAGACGAATATAATAAACAAGTTAACATGGACCCCGCCCTTACCAAGACGATTATTACAAACATGTTAATATGAAATCCCGCCTTTACATAGAAAAATATAACAAACATGTTATCACGGACCGTGCTCTTACCTACACAAATATAACTAACATTATATAAAGATTTAACTGTCCTTTTAGTTTAGTTAGATCTTGGCTGCTGAAAACATAAAAACAGAAATGGATCCACTATTTCCAATATTGATTAGATAACTTTGTCAGTAAAAGGATTTCACTTGAATAAACATGAAAGGGGGGAAAGGGGAACAGAAAGTGGTATCTATTTATCTTATTCTCCAGAAGATTCAGCTCACTAAGAATAACCAGACCTTCATGTTGTCATTACAGAGTCTGATACATCAGAACACACTGCTCGACCTTCTCCTAACCGAGTCTGGCGTGTCAACACACGCTGCTCGACATTCTCTTTACTGAGCCTGCTGTGTCAGCACACATTGCTCGACCTTTTCCTTACTGAGTCTGATACAACAACACATGTTGCTCAACCTTTTCGTTACTGAGCCTGGTACATCAGCAAACATAATTTGACCTTCTCATCCCTGAGCCTAGTATGTCAACACACAGTGCTCTACCTTCTCCTTACTGACATTGATATGACAGAAAACACTGCTTGACCTTCTCATTACTGAGCCTGGTGCATCAACACACACCGCTCGAGCTTCTCGTTACTGAGCCTGCTGCAGCAGCACACACTGCTCAACCTCCTTGTTACTGAGTCTGGTAGGTCAGAACACTCTGTTTGACCTTCTCCTTACTGAGCCTGGTATATCTGCTCACACTGCTCGACCTTCACCTTACTGATCCTGGTGTGCCAGCACACACTGCTCGACCTTCTAATCACTGTGCCTGGTGTGTCAGCACATACTGCTTGACCTCCTTGTTACTGAGTCTGGTATGTCAGCACACACTGCTCGACCTTCTCATCACTGAGCCTGGTGTATCAGCACACACTGCTCGACCTCCTCCTTACTGAGCTTGGTGTGCCAGCACACACTGCTCGACCTTCTCATCATTGAGCTTGGTGTGTCAGCACACACTGCTCGAACTTCTCCTTACTGAGCCTGGTGTGCCAGCACACACTGCTCGACCTCCTCCTTACTGAGCCTGGTAGATCAGCTCACAGAGCAGCTCGGGGCAGTCCCCATCCTGCACATCCCGATATGATCCATGCTCAATTTCTGACCAGTAATGCGGCGGGCGGGCGGCGGGCGGGCGGCGGGCGGTGTGAGCGGCAACGACCTGCTCGGTGCCGATACGATTGGCGATCAGGAGCGGCTCCCATCAGGGCCAGGCAGGCGGGCAGTTAGCGGCCAGTCACCTGGTCAGCCTGTGTCTGTGAGGGCGGCCAGTGTGTGCGAATACATACACAATATCAACCCGCTACTCAGACTGCTGTCTATACATCAACCACGTAGTTCACGCGTAATGAACCGAGGAAACGTACTTACTGTGGCCAGGGATGAAAGTCGGGACAGAAAAAAAGATCGGAAATTTAAAACGCTTAAAAAAATCAATCATATCATTTTTTTTTTTTTTTTTTTTTCATTTATCTGAAAACTTGCATCCCTGTGTGGGCGAATTGATGTCCGTTCGTGGTCTTCGTGATTTTAATTACCTATATCCTAGCGGGTATTCATTACAGCCCTAGGCCACGAACATTATTATTATTATATACCTATGGCCGCAGGACCCACACATACTGCCCGGTGCTACCCATGACGTATGTATAGCCGTACACTGTGACGTACGGGGTATGTGATCACGTGACTAGCTAAAATTTCGCCATTTTTAGGTATAAAAACTATTAAGAAAAGTGTAAAATACTTGGTAAAATTATTAATCAGATGCATCCCTCTGCCTTCTGCATCGGGATGTATCTGATCAATAATTCTACCGCTTATTTTTGACGTACGAAGACAGTAAGCCAGTTTCCGTATATTCCTATATACCTATGGCTGTACACTCTATGCTTACACCACGTTCTGGGGGGTGGAGTAACTTATGGATACTACCCAAGGCTGCCGTATACTACCCAAGGTTGCCGCAGTAATATTATTCATAATAATGACAATCCAACAGATGAAGGGGCTATTATTTGGCATGATTATATGTGGCAACTACAAACATTCATAAATCGATACCAGTGTAATGACTAGGAGATCAGAAAATTACTGTGTGGAATTTTGTTTACGATTTGGCTTGACATGAAGCATAAAAGGAAAAGTAATTCTGAGTATAAACCTACAAAAAGCGATAGGAGTTTCGAGTTTGCCTCAACACGAAAATCTCACTCTCGTGGCACATCGGTCTCCAACCCTATATTTGGTTAGCTCTGTCCTTATGTGCGGGAGAAACTCCAAGCGGATCCGACCAGAATCTTTCCTTTTTTTTAGATATGGTAGGTACTCATATGAATAGTGGTGAATTGCATAATAAGAACAAAGATTACAAATATAAGAAAGTTGTCAAAAAAACGATTAAAAAGAGTGTAAAAGGGGAAACTTACCAACACCAAAGTAGATTCCGCCGATGAGGCCCTGCACTGTGCCGTGCATACCGGGCGGGGTGACCAGGCTGGCGTAGGACGAGGCTGTGGCGTACATGAGTCCAAACGTAATGCCCTGCAGGGGCTCGATGGCCAGCACAAACCAGGGGTTGGTGAGGAAGGCGTATGCCACAAAGCGGGCAGAGTAGGCCAAGCACACCAAACAAAGGCACTTAAAATGTCCGAACGTCTTCACAATACGCCCAGAGAAGAAGAGGATGGGGATCTCAGAGAGACAACTCATCACCAGAGCCCAGCCCATGAGTATCCGCGAGGCGCCCAGAGTCTGGAGGGTCCAGAAGACAAAGGGCTCCATGACGCCGTTCAGGCCGCCCAGCACGAACATGTAGATGAACAGAGTGAGCACCTCGCACCGGCTCAGCAGGGAACACATGTTCCGGGCCAATGTGGAGCTACGGATGGTGCCTGAGATCTTGTACTGGCACACTGACATTGCGGCAATCACCTGCATCACTGCGAAGGCAATGAAGGAGAGAGTGTAGTCGATGTTCATCTTGTCCACACTGTAGAGTTCCATAATGATCCCAGCTCCGCCACCAAACAGCGCAAAGCCAAGCGTGCCCCACATGCGCTGCTTGCCCCACTTGCCACGGTCCTCGCCCAGGTAGTCATAGGTCATGGCATCTGTCAGGCTGAAGATGGGTGCGAAGGCGATGTTGGCGAGGAGGTCAATAATGAAGAAGAGTTGGAAGGTGAAGCCAAACTTTTGGGAGTAGTCCCTCTTATCCTGGGTGCAGTCAGTGCGTGCCAACTCATGCGAGAAGCGGTCACACTCCACATGGCACTGTAAGTGTGTCAGCCTGTCACAGAAGAGCTTCTGGTAAGAGGTTCCGTTGAAGAGGAAGGCTGACATGGAGTAGGAGTGGCAAACCCATGACTTGCCGGTGCCTTCCTCGAATGTATATTGTGTGAGCGTGTGGTTGAGCTCCTCCAGTACAAACTCCAACTCCGGTGCTTCCCCAGTGCCGTTCCATGTGCCAGACATGCAGTCCTTCCGTTCAATGTTGTGCGGGGCATTCACACTAAAGGGCGTAAAGCAAATGCCGTTGGTCGTGCTGTCCTCAGGCACCAGAAACTCACACTGGAGTTTACAGTCAGAGGAGTTCAGAAGAGGGTGCGGTGTGGTACCGGTCACGTTCAGCAGACTATCAGCTGGTACATAGCAGTCCTCATCCATGCGCCGCGTGTCCGTACAATACTTGATCAGTGAGTTCTCCTGCTGACATTCGATGTTCACTCTGGACGAGGTGTCGATGTCTGGCCGGGCAGACGAGACAGGCGGAACAAACAGCAGCCCAGCATGCAGCAGCCCCGTGGCCAGGCAGCACACCATCAGCACAGCCTTGTGCTGGTGCAGCTTGTCTGCCAGCGCGCCGATGAAGGGGCGAACGAAGGCACCCAGGAAGGGCATGCTGCCGTAGATGATGGCCATCTCTGAAGCAGTCAGCCCCAACTGTTTCATGTATACTGAGAGGTACGGCAACAGGGCCCCGACAGCTGCAACATAAAATATCACCATTAGTTCACTTGATAGTGGAAATTAAAGTCTCATTTTTAGTTCTCATTTGAATCAGTAAGATTGTCTTGTGACACCTGCATTAGAAATATCACTCTTGGCTGTGTGACATCTGCGTTATAAATCTCCCTGACAGTAACATGATTTCTGCATTAGACATCTGACTGCGACTTCTATTACATCTGCATTAGAGATCTCTCTACTAGATTATGACATCTGCATTAGAGATATTTCATTGTTGATTCTTTGAAACATGCATTAGAAGTATCACTGATAGTTCAATGACATCTTCGTTAGTTGTTTGACATATACGTTAAAAATTTCACTGCTAGTTCATAGAGAGACTCTTGTAGCTCCAGCAGGGTTTGTCTGAGACAATTTTCCTGATATTATTTATCAGTACATAGTCTCCTCGTGTGACACACCTAGGTCGCAATTCTCTGAGACTGGGTCAGAGAAGGGAAAATCATTGGCGTCAATGTCCCCTGCCAAGGTACATAATCTCAAGCAATTTGGATTTTAAACAAAACTCTCGCGACATTTTGGTGTGACTGGCAGACCTAGAACTGGGCCCCTAGTTTCAATGGTGTGTGTTTTCATGGGTTCACACGGGCAGAAGCTGTGCACCAGAGACTTTGTACCCTGGACTAGGTATTAGTCACGGGTACTTGAGTCTCAAGGAAGGCATTCATACAGGGAAAAGCTACAACTCAGAGACTGGGTACCCTGTGGAAGGGAGTTTGTCTGAGACTAGGTACCGGGTGTATCCTTCCGGGTGATTCCAATCTACTATTTTCCTTTAAAACTGGGAAAGCACCAATTCGGAATTCTTCTGGGAGATCATTGGACACAGGTAAAATATCGGAGACTGAGGATAATGGGTAAAGTAGACCAGTCTCAAGTACATGAGTCTCTCCGTGTGAATCCCGTCTAACGAAATTGGAATTCTCATGTAGAGACTTATGTACCTGAGACAGATGTACTTCACACCTTTTCCCTAGTCTCAGACAATTCTCCTTTGGTACAAAATTCTCATGGCAAGATGCTTTTACCAGTCTCAAGGGGAAATGGCAAATTTGTTTCACATGGAAGGACACACCACATAGTCTCAGACATAGTCACAGTGAACACTCACCCTGGGACTCAAATACACTTGAGGCGGATGGATTTACGAACATGTTAGCCCTGCTCGCTGGCCTCCAATTGGCTAGGTTGGGTACTCAGCAGTGGGTCCATTTGTCTCACCAAAATGCCCCTATAGATTTTAAACGTGTTTAAAATAGAAATCTCATGGTCAGGGGTAATTCTCGCCGCTAATTGCAGGGAAGATAACTTGTCTCAGGAAAATGGAACGCTGCAATTCAGACGAGGAGATTCTGTTCCAGTACAGAATCTCAGCAGGACTTGTCTCAGACAAACACCCTGTGAAGTACGAGAATCCCATCATGTGAATCCCACTTTAGCTACGCACCACGAGGCCGTACTGAATGGTAAAACTAGGATTAAAAATAACAAAACTAGAATGACTGAGTCTCAGTGTCGTCTGAGACAAAGCCGAGGCACAGACCACGCGTGGAACGCCGTGAATTTACGAGATTTGACGAGAATCCCACCAGACGGCGCCCCGGTGACGGCGTCTCCGTCGTCAGCGCCTCCCAGTGGCGGCCGCGGCTCCGATTCCGCTGGTCTCCGGCAGGACCTACATGTAGATAATGTGGCGCGCCGGTTATCAGCGGAGGCGCAGCACCGGAAGTCTCGGCTCATCGCCTCGCGCTAATAGACGGCAGGGGGCGCTGCTCGCCGCCCGCGTCCCGCGTCCATCCCACGTCCCATCATGGCCTTCACCCTCAGCAACACACAAACGTCCTATATTATCGCCCGCTGTATTTAGACCTCCACACACTGTACGTAATGTACGCTGATACCTGTAGTGATACTCGAATACCTACGCTGGTACACTTAGTGTGGTATGCTACATTGTCTCATCCCGGTATTTTCCTCCATAGGCTTAACATTAGGAACTCGTACTCCACGGCCGTGAAGGTAGTGTACCCAATACTCAATGGTTAATTGGGTGATTCATTTCATCAATGAATAATGTTATATGGGATGAGATAAAATCAGAAACCCACTTGATGAAAATAACTTGGTTCGCACTCCACCTCGTTAGACTGCAGAGTAATGCACTCAGCTTTGCTTCGTGAATTACTCTGGTCAAACTTGGTGGTGTACGGACCTAGCTATTTTCATCTCTTAGGTTTCCATCTAACTCTGGTCGCCAGTACCTGAAAGACACTGGTACACTCAGTACGCTGGTACCTGGACATTCAGTACGCTGTTCACTTAGTGCGCTGTTCACTCAGTACATTGGTACACTCAGTATGCTGGTACCTGTAAGACACTGGTACACTCAGTACGCTGGTACACTCACTTTGCTGGTACCTGTAAAACACTGGTACACTCAATACACTGGTACACTTAGTACGCTGGTACCTGTAAGACACTGGTACACTCAGTACACTGGTACACTCAGTATGCTGGTACCTGTAGGACATTGGTACATTCAGTACATTGGTACACTCAGTAGGCTGGTACCTGTAAGAAACTGGTTCACTCAGTACATTGGTACACTCAGTATGCTGGTACCTGTAAGACACTGGTACACTGAGTACATTGGTACACTCAGTATGCTGGTACCTGTAAAACACTGGTACACTCGGTACGCTGGTACACTCACCATGATGGTACCTGTAAAACACTGGTACACTCAGTACATTGGTACACTCACTATGCTGGTACCTGTAGGACATTGGTACACTCAGTACATTGGTACACTCACTATGCTGGTACCTTTAAGAAACTGGTACACTGAGCATGCTGGTACACTCAGTATGCTGGTACCTGTAAAACACTGGTACACTCAGTACACTGGTACTCTCAGTACGCTGGTACCCGTAAGACACTGGTACTCTCAGTACGCTGGTACCTGTAAGACACTGGTACACTCAGTACATTGGTACCCTCACTATGCTGGTACCTGTAAGACACTGGTACACTCAGTACGCTGGTTCACTCACTATGCTGGTACCTGTAAGACACTGGTACACTCAGTACGCTGGTTCACTCACTATGCTGGTACCTGTAAGACACTGGTACACTCAGTACGCTGGTTCACTCACTATGCTGGTACCTGTAAGACACTGGTACACTCAGTACGCTGGTACACTCACTATGCTGGTACCTGTAAAACACTGGTACACTCAGTACGCTGGTACTCTCAGTATGCTGGTACCTGTAAGACACTGGTACACTAAGTACATTGGTACACTCAGTATGCTGGTACATGTACCTGTAAAACACTGGTACACTCAGTACGCTGGTACTCTCAGTACACTGGTACCTGTAAAACACTGGTACCTGTAAAACACTGGTACACTCAGTATGCTGGTACCATAAAGACACTGGTACACTCAGTACGCTTGTACTCTCAGTATGCTGGTACCGTAGTGTGCTGATCTGTTCCCTATCTGGACGCCGGCGTGCGGCCTATCAGCGGCCGGCTTAGATCGGGCGTCTTCTAAATGGCCGCCAATTGGTGCCGGGTCTGGGGAGACGCGCGGGAGACGCGCTATTCCCGGCCGCCAAATGGCCGCAGGCCATCGCCCTGAGCCGCCTCTTTATCGCCCACATCACGCCCCCCACGCCCGCCAGGGGGCCTGCAGGGGGGCCTACAGCGCCCTCTACACTGAGGTCGGCCGGCGTCCGGCGGTGTAAAACATGACGGCTTCTGATAGGTCAGCCCAGGTCACGTGTGCGGGAGGCGGCAAGAACGGGTCAATTTGACCTGCTTGACCTCTGCCTGTCCCCTCCCCTCCACCAGAGGCTCAGCGAGGAGGGGTTGACAAGTGGGGATTGAGGACTCTACAAGGTCAGGATGGGATAATGCTGAAAGTGGGGAAGAACAACAAGAAATCTCTCTCACTCTATCTCTGTCACCCGTTCATTCTACCAACCAGTATAGAGAACGAGAGATGTAGCTTTGATTGGAGGAACATCTGATAATTACTTCCTGCCTTATCAGCAATTAGAACCAAACCACTCCAACCATTACAGAGTTATACAGAACTGCATTGAAAATCGTATAAATAGACAATACTCTACGAGTTTGGATGGGCCCCAATCGTCATCGAGGCGTAGCCGAGTGACGATTAAGGCACAACCAAACGAGTGGAGTATTGTGTATTTTATGATTCGAGTGTTGTTCTGGATTTATCTCACCCCTTTCTATGACATTAAATATCATCAAAATTTCAGAATAATTAGAATATACTTAGAAAATTCATATTGCGTCATCTCAAATTCACTACGCAACAGTCGTGGCGTAGTATTGTCACTTTACGGGGGTGATCGTTGAGTATTTTTTTAATGTTATTCCTATTCCTATGGGGTGAGATAAAGAACTGTGCCAGGGCCACATGGTAATAAAACCACCCCTATAGGGTGGCACCCCCTTTGGTGACCATGATGTCACCATGGATTAGTCTCCAAACAGGGTCATCTGCAGGAACCCCTATAGGACCTCATGACCCAGTTAAAAAAACAGAGGAGTCATTTATCTCACTTTGAGTTACACAATAAAAGACACATTCACAAGAGGCAAATATAAGCTCTGGGTAGAATTTTGGATTTTGAAAATTGGTCAAAAATTGGGAAGTGAACCTTTTAAAAATAACGGAAAGTCCTGCATATTTTGAACTTTCTCAATGTATTTTCTTCGAAATACTACTTTTCCGATGATTACACACAATCTCAACATAGATATGAGTTAATAGAACTCAAAGTTTCTTTCATATTATTATATACCTGTGTGCGAATGTCTATGAAATACTGCCCGCTGCTAGGGGTGCAGTAATAATAATGTTCGTGCCCGCTGTGAGTGTGACTTAATAAGTCATCAAAATGTTGTTTTTTCATCAGTTTAAGGTATATAATAATAAGCAAACATCCTCACTGTGGGCGAAACGTTTCTCGTTCTCGGTCAGTCTTTGATTTTATACTGCCTTCCGCCTATGGCGTCAGGCAGTATAAAATCAAAGACTGACCTCGAACAGGAACCGTTTCGTCCACAGTAAGGACGTTTTCTAATATTATTGCAGATGTAAAGCCCAGCAGTAAACAAGTTATGTTAGAAGTGCATGTACGGTTTGGTAGAATGTCAAAGTTCAAGGTTTTCCCTTTTCTTACCCTCCCCACCTCCCTAACCTCACTAACCGCATGTGGTCACCAGGAGAAGGTGGTTACCACCCACTGAGTGTGACTAACCGAAAATAAGCTGGTGACATATTCCCCCACAATAAAACTGAAAGAAGCGTAAAAAAATAGGAAATCTCTTCCTCACTCCATCTCTGGGAAAAGTTCATTCTACCAATAAAACTGAAAGCGGCGTAAAACAATAGGAAATCTCTCTCACTCTCTTTGAGAAATGTTTATTTTGGATGGAGCACCAAGATTGGTTACTTTACAAGGCTACACCCGACCAGAAACCGACCAGAGAGCTGGCTATAAGAGGGTTCACAAGTGGGTGACAACGAGTTGGTTTCCCCGTGTTGTAGTGATTGTAGAACTAGCCTGGAGCAGTCATGCGTTACTGATAACACTCAACCCCCCATGATAAATAATGAGATGCCCTGTGCTATAAATCACAGATTAGACCTGAGTCTATGTATAAGTCAGAGGACTGTATGACTAGTGGTTGGCCTGACATGTTAAGTACGGTGGTTACCTACCTCATATAAAACGTGTAAATTTCGGTAATATACGCTTGGAGATGGTCCCGCACATAGAGACAGAGTGAATAAGATCTATGTTTGGAGACTGAGGGCCCACGAGAGTGATATTCTCGTGCAGTACTTAAATGAAATCTGCTACTCTTTTTTTGTGTTTGTCTACACAGATATACTTCTATCCTTACGATTCGTTTCTAGCCGGACTGAAAACATAATTCAGAATTGTAGTTTTCTGATCTACCTTTCTCGTGAGATCACATTTCGTTGGTCGTCGGTAAAATCTGTGTCACACGAAATGAGGGTTGGGAAATATATGATAGTTCCAGGTAATAATAGTAGGGGGCGCCACTAAGCTTTCCCCACATACTAGGGGCGTGGGGGGGCAAATACGACGACGAAGTCGCTAGTATTTCGCTATTCTATGACTCATGGTCAATCTACGCATATCTCAGAGGACTGTGTGACTGGTAGTCCGTCTGTTAGGTTGAGTGCGGCGGTACTGTGCTATGAATCACAGATTAGACCTGAGTCTATGTATAAGTCAGAGGACTATATGACTGTGTCTGCCTGTCAGGTGGTACTGTGCTCTAAAACACGGTCAGTCTACGTATATGTCGAAGGACTGTGCGACTAGCAGTCAGCCTGTAAGGTTTAGTGCGTGGTACTGCGCTAGAATCACGGTCTGGCTACGTATAAGTCAGAGGACTATATGACTGTGTCTGCTTGTCAGGTGGTACTGTGCTCCGAATCAGGGTCAGTCTACGTATATGTCAGAGAACTGTGCGACTAGCGGTCTGCCTGTTAGGTCCTGTAGTAATTCACAAGGCGAAGCCGCGTTAATTACATAGCAATTCAAAAGAGCTCTAACCCTACCACCATGGAGTTGTCCCATTACCTTAATTCCATAGAAGGAATACAGTAGACCGAGTAGCCAATGACTGCATTCGCAGCAAACCCCGACCTTCACCCTGACCTCCTTACATGATATCTTCTAGCGTCTTGGGACGGCTCTGCAGTGCAGACCTCGAATCTTAGGGGCCACAACCACCCTCCTACACTTGAATAGGTTTCTGAATTTATCTCACCCTTCACACTAACTAATGGGCAAACATTTGTGACATAATCCCCCCATTGGATATTTTCCTAAATACTCAATGGGCGTTGGAGGCGAGTTCCCAATGTTAAGTATATGGGGAAAAAATATCAGGGGTGAGATAAAGTGCGGTGGTATCATGCTATGAATCACAGTGAGTCTACATATATATGTCAGAAGACCGTGTGACTAGCGATGTGCCTGCCAGTTTTAGCATTGTAGTACTAACGTTGCTGAAAAATAGCATTGTGGGTTTGGCACTGCAGTACCATGGTCCCAATCACCGCCATGATATCTTTGGTATATCTACTCTGAACTGATTGCACGAAAAGAATAGTGTTCTTTAATAGTTCTGCGTATAGAAATATTTATTTTGACACAAAAATAAAATATTTTCCTTTTTGGTGATGGAACTCGCTCTCTGGTAATTTGGAGAGGTCCGCTTGGTAACAAGAATGTTTACTATCATAACACATGATGGGACACACAGGGGAGAGGAGAGGGGCGGGCGGTGGGTGTGAGGGCTAAGAGAAGGCCTGGAGGTGGAGGAGGAGTGCGGATGAGCAGTCTGGGGACAGTCTGAGTTGTGATGCATTGTCATACGATATGAGAGGCAAACCACTGCAGCTCTAAAAGCCTGCTTCTGCTAAAAGGCCATTTGTCGTGTACACAGGGGGCCGGGCACCGCGGGAGGAGGGACCAGCGAAGGGGGAGGGGGGTGACTGATGGGGTTAGCAGGCACCAGGGATGAGTAAGCGACGTAGAGTGGGCCTGGGTTTGGGGTTTGGTGGCGGGAGTGGGAATAGTGAACTGTGCAGTAAACTGAGTAGTCATAGTCAGTAGTATACAAAGTGTCCCCTGAATCGGGTAGAGTCAGTAGTATACAAAGTGTCCCCCTGAATCGGGTAGAGTCAGTAGTATACAAAGTGTCCCCTGAATCGGGTAAAGCTAGTAGTATCCAAAGTGTCCCCTGAAACGGGAAAAGCTAGTAGTATACAAAGTGTCCCCTGAATCGGGTAAAGCTAGTAGTATACAAAGTGTCCCCTGACTCGGGTAGAGTCAGTAGTATACAAAGTGTCCCCTGAATCGGGTAAAGTCAGTAGTATACAAAGTGTCCCCTGAATCGGGTATAGTCAGTAGTATATAAGGTGTCCCCTGAATCGGGTAAAGCTAGTAATATACAAAGTGTCCCCTGAATTGGGTAAAGCTAGTAGTACAGGGTTCGTACGTAGACAGCCCTAAAAAATTCCAGGCTTTTTCCAGGCTTTTCCAGGCTCAAATATTTCTTTTCCAGGCACATAACAATGTGAATCAATACCATCTTGCTAGTGAATGAAATATCAAGACAAACAATCAAAACCTTGCTATATTATTAGCAAAAAGGATTTTTGGTACTATTTAATCCAAGTTACTGAAATTTCATAGGCAGTCAGGTACCGCAGTTAAGAAAAGCTATTAACATCCAGAATTTCATAGTCTACAAAAATTGTTTGTCCGCAAAACTAAATTTTCCAGGCTCTTCCAGGTTTTTCCAGGCTCTCTGTGAGAATTCCAGGCTTTTCCAGGCCTGGAAAACCCAAAAGCATAATTCCAGACTTTTCCAGGTTTTCCAGGCTCTGTACGAACCCTGGTAGTATACAAAGTGTCCCCTGAATCGGGTAAAGTCAGTAGTAAACAAAAGGTCTGTTTCCATTGGTCGACAAAAAGGGTGTAGATTTTTTGTGTTCTCCTAATAGCCATCGATACACAGTCAGGGACCACTGACAGAACTCCAGCACTGCTATATAAATAGGCTGAGGTGAACACAAAAAATGTATACCCTTTTCGTCAGCTAATAGAAACGGGCCTGAAGTGTCACCCTGTATGACGTTAAGTCAGTAGTATGAAATGTGTCCCCTGAATCGGGTAGAGTCAGTAATATACAAAGTGCCAGCCTGAATCGGGTAAAGTCAGTAGTTATATAGAACGTCCTGACCATGCTGTACAAGCTACAAAATGAGATTACAATTTATGGTTTATACAGAACGAGACATTTATGCCGAGTTCCGTATAAACCGTAAATTGTCATCGAGTTTTGTGGCTTGTACAAGCATGGTAGGTCCTTCTATATTTACTATATATCCGAAATTGATAAAAATTATTGAATTATTTTAACGATTGATATTTTAGTCAACGTGTATGGGGAAGTGTTCCGTATTTTGCCGGTATTTTTACGTTATATGGCAAAAACCGTGCGTATTTACAGTATACAGTAGAACCCCGCGTAAGCGGACACCCTCCGTTCCGGGCCAAAGTGTCCGCTTACGCGGGGTGTCCGCTTACACGGGGTAAATTAAACATCTAATATAGGGAACCGTTCCGACAAAAGGTGTCCGTTAACGCGGGGTGTCCGCTTACGCGGGGTGTCCGTTAGGCGGGGTTCTACTGTATATGGCATGGGTATATAGTAGTACACAGAATGTCCCCAGTAGCGGGTAAAGTCCATAGTATACAAACTGTCATCCTGAATCGGGAAAAGTCTGTAGTATACAAAGTGGCCCCTGAATCGGGTTAAGTCAGTAGTATACAAAGTGGCCCCTGAATCAGCTTAAATCTGTAGCATACAAAGTGGCCCCTGAATCGGGTAAAGTCTGTAGTATACAAAGTGGCCCCTGAATCAGCTTAAATCTGTAGCATACAAAGTGGCCCCTGAATCGGGTAAAGTCTGTAGTATACAAAGTGTCATTCTGGATCGGGTTAAGTCAGTAGTATACAAAATGGCCCCTGAATCGGCCTAAATCTGTAGTATACAAAGTGGCCCCTGAATCGGGTAAAGTCAGTAGTTTAATGTGTGTACAGTGTATAGAATACACAGAATGTCCCCAGTAGCAGGTAAAGTCCATAGTATACAAACTGTCATCCCGAATCGGGTAAAGTCTGTAGTATACAAAGTGTCCCCTGAATCGGGTAAAGTCTGTAGTATACAAAGTGTCAGGTAAAGTCAGTAGTTTAATGTGTGTACAATGTACAGGATATTTCATGTGATTATTTCTACAATATTTTACACTAAAAAAATAGCGAATTCAATCAAACTAATAAGGCCTCAAATACTAATAAAAAAATGAATGATAATTTGTCTATTGAGACGTTATTTGCTTTCAGACAATTCATGACCGTTCACCTTTCAACCAAAGATGAGATTACTGCAACAATACCATTAACTAAATAAAGGCAGCTTGGCCGAAATCCCAAGTCCCGTTTTCAATTACAAATGAAGGCTTCACATTTACTTTTGTGTACTGTTCGCATACAAACAATCTGGAAAGACGAATTATACGATCAGAGACAATACTGAAGTTGAAACATTGATCCTTTTCGCACAGCCTTCATTGTCCGCGACACTGGAGCCAGGCAGATAGGGTTTCTGACAAGTATTTGGAAATTTTAATTTCACAGGGCATTTTTTACAGTCAGTATTGGGAGTTATTTTGGACAAAGTTCAGCAGATAACAATCTAAAGTTCTAAGGTTTATAGAGAGAGAGTTTGATAGTGGTGGTGGGATTCGGACAACAAATGGAGTTTCAAAAAGGCAGCACTAAAGGAAATTGGAGTCTAATGAGAGTTACCAACAAGGTCTTACACTGCACGAAAACCTCCGTTTTATTCATATATATATACGCCATCACGGAAGTGCATGTATTGGCTGAATATTGACTTGTTTTCATTTATATACGCCCAGGCCTTATATACGACAGACGCGTCTTGGCTGTATTTCACACCCGGCGTATATTAGAGAAAATACCCTCTGCCCCCGCCCCCTCCCGCCCCTTTGTGTTGGTAGAATTGTAGGTGTCCTCAGTAGGAAGCCCTTCCCCCGAACCCACCACCCCCACCCCCACCCCCCGCCACCTCCCCCCGCCCGCTCTCAGTGAAGCCCTATTCACTAGACGCTTATATATACGCCCACAGATGAGGTGTATACACACGGGGAATAGGACGACCTTGTAGACGCAAAATACCTACTTATAGACGCCGGGCGCATTCATATGTAAAGTGATGGTGTTCGTGCAGTGTTAATATTATGTCCATGAAACCCCCGAAACTGCACAACGCATAAAACTTGTATAATTTCTTTACCTCTGTCTTTCCCTCTCCTTCCTTTCCCACCCTTGAATTATATAATCACATTGTGTAATAACTGGTTTCCCCTACGTCAGACTCCTACACCACTAGCAGAAGACTTATTGTAACCAAAGACACCTTACTGTCAGTGCGAGGTCATTAACGTGTTATCTCAAATCACCCTCATTATCATTATTTTTTGCCGATTTTGTTCCAGTATCTCATATGGACACCTGCCTAGTATCATTTCTGAACTATTCGTGAAAGAACTGTATAACTACAGAATGAATAAAGATTTAAACACAAAAGCAAAATTACCAGGGATGTCAATTTTCAGGTGGAATTTGCTACACCGGGAAAATGTGGAAAACCTGTTGGTGTCAGCCACGGCGTGGGCTGAGGGTCTGTTTAGACCACTGTTTGATGGGCCTTAACGCTGCTCTATTGATAATATATGGAGACATAGTTAGTGTGACTGAATGGAATCTGTTCAGAGATATTTTGGTCAGATATACTTACCGAGTTCAAAGAACGAGATGAGTATATCTGACCAAAATCTGTTTCTTTATCATTATTATATACCTATGTCTCTTTGAAATCTGTTTCTTTATTATTATTATTATTATTATTATTATTATTATTATTATTATTATTATTATTATTATTATTATTATTATTATTATTATTATTATTATTACTATTATTATTATTATTATTATTATTATTATTATTATCATTATCATTATTATTATTATTATTATTATATACCTATGTCTCCTTGAAATCTGTTTCTTTATTATTACCATATACCTATGTCTCTTTACCATTATTAACCGGGAGCTGATAAAAACGCCACGGTTTCATCAAATTTCAACCATCTAAATGTCACATCACTTCACAAACGTCAACCTCTACTGTTCGCCGACGTTCACCTGCAAGCCATGTGATTGAGAATGGAGCAATCTGATTGGCTGGTTCGTCCTCGGCCAAAGATAGCCTTGCTTTCTAGTCAAACACTAGCGGGCTGACTCTTCTAGACTGTGTTTTCCTTGTTTATCTTTTTACTCCGCGATTGTCAACAAGTCACGTGGTATGAAGGGTAGTATAATGCACATAGTACGCCAATGCGTGGACGAATTGTTTGCTTGTTTGTTTGGGTAGATGGATTGGCCTTTGATTTAGCAGTAAATCTACCACTGCTGGGGATGTAGTATAAAAGTGGCTGCAGTGTGACTCGAACCAACAAAGTCAGACAACCTTGGTATTACAAGTCCAGTGCTCTTTACCACTGAGATAACTCCCCACCCCAGTCGGTTTTGTTATGCTTGCATGCAAGCATATCCGGCCCGCACCACGAGGAGGCATCGCGACCAAGAGGGTGAACAGATTTGCAATTGCTGTCTACCCCAGCAGACCGCGTGGACGAATGGAATCTATTTGCTAGTCAGTATAAATGAGGCATTCCACCACCAGTATATAAAAATAAGAGAAAATGTGGCTATTGAGTCGTAGGAATGGCCATTTGGGGTCTTTTGTAACATAGAATACGTCCCTCCGGGGTTATAAAAGGCTGATCAATGACGGCATTCCTACGAGTTCAGTCACTATATTTACTATCAAGAGACGGCACGAGTTTGAGTGCTTTATGTCACGCATTTTGTTGGCTCCGTAATTTCCCGAGTCGAAAACGAGTGAGATTACGGAGCCAACAAAATTAGTGACATAAATAAACTCAAACTCAAACGAGTGTTGTCTAGATTTTATCCTACCATCATTAGAAAGTAGTGACATACACAAGATTTTATGTCACACCCGTGACATAAACAAATCCCATGTTAAGCCTATGGCGTTTTTTATTAGGGGTAGGATACTGATAATTACATACCAAAATATCACATTAGAAAACCCCATTTCATTTCCTAACGAAGTCCTTAATTCACAGCCTATTGAATGTGGGTGTTCATTCACAGTGCGCCCGAACATTACTGATACTGCACCCTTAGCAGCAGGTCGCATTTCATAGACATCTGGCCATAGGTATATAAAAATATCTCCGTTTTACACAAAGTACAATAATAAGAGAAAACATAGTTACTGAGCCCGAAGGGATGGCCGTTCGAGGTCTTTTGATGCCATAAATACGTCCCGAAGCCATAGGCTGAGGGACGTATTTATGGCATCAAAAGGCCGAGAATGGCATCCCTACGGGCTCAGTTACTACGTTTTCTTATTATTACATACCTAAATATTAAAAAAAACGTCAATTTATATACTTATTTTATGTAGCTATTGATCTGATACATTCACTTTGGCACAGTGCGCCCGAATACTTACTACGAACATTACTTATACTGTACCCCGAGTAGCGGGTAGTATTTCATAGACGTTCGGCCATAGGTATGTAATAATTCTATATACTGAAAATAAAAGAAGTGGATTTCCATTGAACATGAAACACTGTAATACTGGCATTGAGTGTCCGAATCGCCCTGGGACGTGCTTCATGTGAGAGGAAACTCCACACGAGTTGAAACAGCGGCCGGACGCAGGTCTCATTATCTCATTGTGCTGGCGGTCAGGTGGTCGTCAATTACCAGCGTAAAACGTGTCAGCGGGCAGGGCAGGAGGCCAGCACAGCCGGCCGGGTTTCACTCGCCAATTAAACCTTCTTCACTCAAAGGCCTTGTTTTGTCAGCTTCAGGGATCAGCGATGGTTCAACATCAATCATCGGGAATTACCAGACAAGTTGAACTCTCCCTCCACTTACCCCCTCCACACACACACACATTCAGGCCAGCATGCCGGTACCTGTGGTAGTAAGAGAAAACGTCCTTACTGAGCCCGAAGCGATGGCCGTTCAAGGTCTTTTTATACCATAAATACGTCCCGACGCCGCAGGCCGAGGGACGTATTTATGGCATAAAAAGGCCGAGAATGGCATCCCTTCTGATTCAGTCACTACGTTTTCTTATTATTACATACCTAAATATAAAAAGAACCTGCCTCTTATGTACTAATAAAATGTACCAATTGACCCAATGGTCACAGGGCACCCAGGGGCGCAGTGCGCCCGAACATTTTTTATACTGTACTCCTAGCATTCATAGACATTCGGCCATGGGTATGTAATAATAAGAGAAAACGTCGTAACTGAGCCTGTAGCGATTGTCGTTCGAGGTGTTTTGTCCCATAAAATAGGTGCCAACGCCATAGGGACGTATTTAATGGGATAAAAGACCAAGAACGGAATCGCTTCGGGTTTACTCAATACGTTTTCTCATTATACACTTAAAAACACAAAAGAATTGTATGTACATGCGAAGTACACTACGGGTACAGTGCGCCCGAACATTCAATTCGTCTCAGTGAGCCCGAACATCATTTATACTGCACCCCTAGCAGCGGATAATATTTCCTAGATGTTAGGCCATAGGTGTATAATAATAAAAAAAAACGTGGTTACTGAACCCCTAGGGATGATCGTTCAAGGTATTTCGTCGCTTTTATCAGACAGAGGGTCAATAATGGCATCACTACGGGGTCAGTCACTACGTTCTCTTACTAGTATATACCTTGATAACCAGAAAACCGCCATTTATGTACTTACGAAGTCGTTGATTCACAGCATGCTGGGGCTCATTCACTACGTCTTAGTGAGCCCGAACATTATTTATACTACACCCCTAGCAGCTGGTAGTATATTTATAGATGTTCAGCCATAGGTAGAGAATGATAAAGGGAAGCGCATGCATCCCCTCGCTCTCTACTTCCTACCCGATATGTCTCTACTTATGTTGGGGGTTCTGGCAGTCTTTAAGACTTCATTTATCCTGAAGCAAGCAGGGTCACATATTTTTCACACTCACCACCTCAAGGCTAGAGTAATTGTGTCTCAGTGTGAGTGTTCACTGGGACTATGTCTGAGACTATGTACCAGGGGCCCGTTTAATATTCTAGGATCGTACATGAAGACCCTTTTCTGTACCTCGCACAAGGGTTATCGTTTAATGATATTTTAGCCTGTTAGCTATGACAGTATTAGTCGTCCGTTAGGTCGTCCATTTGTGTTGAATAAAGTTGACCCACATCGTCACTGGGTCTCCATGGAATAAAGAAAAGGGTCTACATATATGATCCCAGATTATTAAGCAGGGCCCAGGTTGTTCCTTCCATATGAATCAAATTAGCTATTTTTCCTTGAGATCATGAATAACAAAAAACCGCACCTTGCGCTGAGATTTTCGTACCTCAGGAGAATAGCCGGGGACTGGGGAAAAGGCGTACAGTACTATATACCCATGCCGTATATACTGTAAATACGCACCGTTTTGGCATATGACGTAAAAATACTGTACGGACCGCTGGTCCGTACACTAAATTACGGACCACCTTGCCATACACGTTTATTAACATATCGGTTGTTAAAAATTAAATTAATGATTTTTTTTTGTATTTTGGGTATACAGTAAATATATAACGTCCAACCATGCTTGTGCAAGTCACAGAACTCGATGATAATTTACAGTTTGTACAGAACTCTGCATGAATGCCTCGGTCCGTACAAACAGTAAATTACCACCTCGTTCTGTGAATTGTACAGCATGGTCAGGACGTTCTATATAATTACACCCGTCCCAGGTACATTAGTCTCCACGTGTGAACCCCACTTTATATTATCAGGCAGTGTGGGTTGAATGTCAGCCCTTTGTAGGGTCATTACTGCCCTCACCTTTAGCCCCGCTCTCACGGAGAGAAACTCTTTCTCCATCATTGAGCTGATAGAGGTCCTTGGCGCAGATCATGGGGAACTGTGACCGCTTTGATCTTTAACACCCCTCCACACAGACCGCCGAAGAACACCTGAAAACGTGTCATGTTCAGGGATGTCAGAGTTCACGGAAATCCATCAACTCATGCATATTCATAACACACAGCAATATCGTCCTCAGGACAGTAAAACCCCGCTTCTGGGACACCTCGCTTGAAAGGGGACACCCCGCTTGAGGGGCAATTGGTTCGGAACAGAAATTTTCGTTTAGTTTATTCTGTGCCAACTTAAGGGGATACCCCGCTTAAGGGGTCACTTTGCTCGGAACGGATGGTGTCCCTTTAAGCGGGGATTTACTGTATTTAAAAGCCTTAATAGAACCTAGGGTTCGTGTAATATTCAGGGAGAGTGAGAAGGATAAGGACAATGATAGGAGAGTTCGTGGGAGGACAGTGACCAGTATGGGAGAGTAATCGCGGTAGATATATATATATATATATATTTTTTAATTTTTTTTATTAGCAAGTAGGTGGTCTTCCATCACAGCGTACTACGGTCCGGGTGAATACAGTCAAGAGATTTCATAATCATACAATCATTTACATATAATTATATGGGTTTCTATAGTATGTATTATAACAAAGCTAGACTACTGTAGAAGACCTCAGTCAACGAGACTGTGATAATGTACTATGTATAAAGCGGTCTTCTAGCGATTTACAAATAGATAGTAAGATAATCGCGTTAGATATATGTTGTCCATATCTTATTGTCCTTCTCCTGACCCCAGTCCTCCTTAGGGACAATTCATGCAAGCCTTCCTGTCATTGGTTCTTCTATGTGTATGTCCCAGGCACTATTGGGGGTGCCGAGTTAAAATCAGTGGCAATCAGAAGGTCCTGGGTTCAAATCCCAGAGACGCCCATTGTGGGGTCTATTTTTAACAATCTAACAAAGATTCTATTCTCATTATTTACTGGCGAATTACTGTATTATTTACATATAATTGTTAGAAATTCTGAAGGATATTATACATCGATCATATAGTGGTTAGTTAAGCTACCAGCTTAAAAAAGGACACCTATTGAGACACCTATCATCAATGATGCCTCAAGGCCCTCCTGTGACTAGAGCAAATGATGCCTCAAGGCATCATTTTCCATCTTTTGTTAAAATGCCATTTACCTCCGGTGATTCAATATGAATATTTATAATTTTTCCAGAGATTATGTAAAACGCCTTTATATTGATAAATAATACATAATTTAATAGTTATCACCATGGAAGCATTGACAGACACATTAAGATACGGAGGAAAAGAATAAAATGTCCCAGCACTTGTAAGATAGGCCTGCACTCCGGGGATGGTCTGGTGTCTGGCATGCTGAATTTCAAGACCTGCACCTGCGACCTGGGGCTGTTGAATAAAGTTCGTTCGTTTCTGGTGTTGGTGCTGGACGATACAATCACTCCAACGATAAACCACATCCTGGACGATTTTTCTCCATTCAGTGTTGTATGACAAGACAGAAGATATTTTCTGAATGAACGTATTTGAATACAACAAAGCTTTAGGTTTCTTTTATCAACACATTGTATGCTTACAACACATTATTTCATACAACACTATGGCCCCAAAGACAATTCTAAGATACCTTTTTTTTATCGTTCATAGTTTATTCAACGGCCCCCCGGTCCGGTATGGCTAGGGTTGAACATCTGTAACATGAAGATTCGCTGTGTAAACCTTGACAATCCATCGTTCACTCCCAACTTGACCCGAAAAGTCGAACATAATTATTTCACAGCGGGAGAGGCTTTTCTCAAGTAAGCTACATTTAGAAATCATGAAATTTAGATTGAGAGGGAAGAGTTTTCTTCAGCGACTTGTCTCCGCATCAGGATGTGGCAGGGAGGGCGGCGCGTAACGACATCTTCACCTTCAAACAGCCCCGAATGAGGAGAGATTTCTCTCAAATGAGGTCCGTGACCCCCGAGCGAGGTCAGGAAGCCTACGTGAGGCCTATCCCGGCACATGACACAGGGTGAGGTCAGTAAGCCTACGTGAGGCTTATACCTGAATATGACACAGGGTGAGGTCAGTAAGCCTACGTGAGGCTTATACCTGAATATGACACAGGGTGAGGTCAGTAAGCCTATGTGAGGCTTATACCTGAATATGGCATAGGGTGAGGTCAGTAAGCCTACGTGAGACTTATACCTGAATATGACACAGGGTGAGGTCAGTAAGCCTACGTGAGGCTTATACCTGAATATGACACAGGGTGAGGTCAGTAAGCCTACGTGAGGCTTATACCTGAATATGACACAGGGTGAGGTCAGTAAGCCTACGTGAGGCTTATACCTGAATATGACACAGGGTGAGGTCAGTAAGCCTGCGTGAGGCTTATACCTGAATATGATACAGGGTGAGGTCAGTAAGCCTACGTGAGGCTTATACCTGAATATGACACAGGGTGAGGTCAGTAAGTCTACGTGAGGCTTATACCTGAATATGACACAGGGTGAGGTCAGTAAGCCTACGTGAGGCTTATACCTGAATATGACACAGGGTGAGGTCAGTAAGCCTACGTGAGGCTTATACCTGAATATGACACAGGGTGAGGTCAGTAAGCCTACATGAGGCTTATACCTGAATATGATACAGGGTGAGGTCAGTAAGCCTACTTGAGGCTTATACCTGAATATGACACAGGGTGAGGTCAGTAAGCCTACGTGAGGCTTATACCTGAATATGACACAGGGTGAGGTCAGTAAGCCTACGTGAGGCTTATACCTGAATATGATACAGGGTGAGGTCAGTAAGCGTACGTGAGGCTTATACCTGAACATGACACAGGGTGAGGTCAGTAAGCCTACGTGAGGCTTATACCTGAATATGACACAGGGTGAGGTCAGTAAGCCTACGTGAGGCTTATACCTGAATATGACACAGGGTGAGGTCAGTAAGCCTACGTGAGGCTTATACCCGAATATGGCACAGGGTAAGGTCAGTAAGCCTACGAGAGGCTTATACCCGAATATGACACAGGGTAAGGTCAGTAAGCCTACGTGAGGCTTATACCTGAATATGACACAGGGTGAGGTCAGTAAGCCTACGTGAGGCTTATACCTGAATATGACACAGGGTGAGGTCAGTAAGCCTATGTGAGGCTTATACCCGAATATGGCACAGGGTAAGGTCAGTAAGCCTACGTGAGGCTTATACCTGAATATGACACAGGGTAAGGTCAGTAAGCCTACGTGAGGCTTATACCTGAATATGATACAGGGTGAGGTCAGTAAGCCTACATGAGGCTTATACCTGAATATGACACAGGGTGAGGTCAGTAAGCCTACGTGAGGCTTATACCCGAATATGGCACAGGGTAAGGTCAGTAAGCCTACGTGAGGCTTATACCCGAATATGACACAGGGTAAGGTCAGTAAGCCTACGTGAGGCTTATACCTGAATATGACACAGGGTGAGGTCAGTAAGCCTACGTGAGGCTTATACCTGAAGATGCCACAGGGTGAGGTCAGTAAGCCTACGTGAGGCTTATACCTGAATATGACACAGGGTGAGGTCAGTAAGCCTACGTGAGGCTTATACCCGAATATGGCACAGGGTAAGGTCAGTAAGCCTACGAGAGGCTTATACCCGAATATGACACAGGGTAAGGTCAGTAAGCCTACGTGAGGCTTATACCTGAATATGACACAGGGTGAGGTCAGTAAGCCTACGTGAGGCTTATACCTGAATATGACACAGGGTGAGGTCAGTAAGCCTATGTGAGGCTTATACCCGAATATGGCACAGGGTAAGGTCAGTAAGCCTACGTGAGGCTTATACCTGAATATGACACAGGGTAAGGTCAGTAAGCCTACGTGAGGCTTATACCTGAATATGACACAGGGTGAGGTCAGTAAGCCTGCATTAGGCCTATCCCTGAAGATGCCACAGGCACCCCTCTCATAAGATCTCACACTCCTTAAGTGGTATTCTGTACAAGGTTCTCACTATGCTCTATGGGAGAAGAATTCTTAACGAACTAGGCTTGGAGCCTTGAGAATCCACTGGCCTGCCTCCCGTGCTAAAAACAGATTCCTATAATGATGCCACCTAGCGGGAATACTGTGTATGTGGCGCCCTAGTGGCTTTATTTAGACTGGAATACAGAATACCACTTAGAGAGTGTGAGATCATATGGGAGGGGTGCCACAGGCTGGGGTCAGTTAGCTTTGGTGTTGTTCTGTGTGGTATGTGATTTTTGTCCTGTTTTGGCATACTAGCTTGCAGTCCCATTCGGCATACTAACTTGCCATCTGGTTTGGCATACTAACTTGCCATCCCATTCAGCATACTAACTTGCCATCCCGTTCGGCATGCTAGCTTGCCATCCAGTTCAGCTTACTTATTTGCTGTCATGTTCAGCTTACTTATTTGCCGTCCTGTTTGGCATACTGACTTGCCATCCTGTTCTGCATACTAACTTGCCATCCTGTTCGGCATACTAACTTGCATTCTGTTCCGCATCCTAACTTACCCCCCTGTTCGACGTACTGTTCGCCACCCAGCTACGCATACTAACTTGCTGTCCTGTTCGGTATACTAACTTGGCATACCAACTTGCCGCCCAGCTGTGCAAACTAACTTGCTGCCCAGCTCTGCATACTAACTTGCCGTCCTGTTCGGCATACTAACTTGCCATCCTGTTTGGCATACTAACTTGCCGTCCTGTTCAGCATACTAACTTGCCGCCCAGCTCTACATACTAACTTGCCGTCCTGTTCAGCATACTAACTTGCCATCCTGTTCGGCATACTAACTTGCCGTCCTGTTCAGCATACTAACTTGCCGCCCAGCTCTACATACTAACTTGCCGTCCTGTTCAGCATACTAACTTGCCATCCTGTTCGGCATACTAACTTGCCGTCCTGTTCAGCATACTAACTTGCCGCCCAGCTCTACATACTAACTTGCCGTCCTGTTCAGCATACTAACTTGCCGCCCAGCTCTACATACTAATTTGCCGTCCTGTTCGGCATACTAACTTGCCGCCCAGCTCTACATACTAACTTGCCGTCCTGTTCAGCATACTAACTTGCCGCCCAGCTCTACATACTAACTTGCCGTCCTGTTCAGCATACTAACTTGCCATCCTGTTCGGCATACTGCCTTGGGCTCTGGCCCCAGGGCCCGGCTTAGAGGTCACTTGGGGTATTGGAGCATTGGCAGTGCTTTCAGACAAATTGGTGTCAGTGATCCAACCAGCGAGCGGCACGTCCAGCTCTGACTTCAATTTGGTGTTAGGCTGACCCGCATCGCCAGCAACCAGCGGCCATTCATCATGACGTCATATAGAGACGCGCGCCCCCTATCTGCGCTGAGCAAAACCACGCCGGTCTCTATGCTGCTACCTGTTAACACCAGTCCCCTAATTATCAACCCCACACTCCCTATAATCAGGGAGGTCAGCTGGGATCAGAAAACAGTTTTCAGGTGGAATTTGCTGCCTCTGAGAGACCGAGAAATGTGGAAACACGACTGTGTCGGCCATGACATGGGACTGAGGGTCCGTGGGGAGGTTCAACTCAGTGTTCTGTTGCCATGAATGAGGCTCGTATTATATCATTATCTTTGATGAACACTAGGAAACATAAATTCATGTAATACTGAAAATAAAGGAGTGGATTTCCTTGGAAATACACAATATTACCATGATTTAGATCTGAATGGTCGTATTCTCCGCGTAGTTGAAGCATAGTAATACTCTGAGCGATAGTGAGTAGTATTGCGTAGTGTCAACTGCAAGGAGAATACGACCATACTGATCAAAATCATAGGTAATGTATTTATTACTCACCTTTCGATCAATTATTAGGAGAGAAATCTTGTAAATAATTAGAAATTCGACGCAAGCACTGTGCATTATTTATATAAAATAGTTCCTATAATGCCTGTCACGTGGCCGAAAAAGCCGTATTCTCCTAGGAGAATACGGCTTTCCATATTCTACTCAGTAGCGATCTGTAGGCTCCATAGACTTAGGATGGAGACTCCGTATTAGGTGGTAATAAAAGTGGAAACCTGCCATGTCCGTATAAGTAACCCCCTCATTATCACCCATACAACCCGTCATAATTAACCCCTCACTATCATCCTTACAACACGTTTAAATTAACCCTTAATTATCCATCCTACAAAATGTTATAATCAACCCATCATTAACACCCCTACAACCAGTTATAATTAACCCATCATAATCACCCCTACCCCTCCCCTCTCACCCTCTAATAGCCACTCTTATCTCCCTGGTCTCCCCCTTACGATTCACCTCTCATAATCACCCCTACAACCCGCTATCATTAACCCCAATATAAAGTCGCCATTGAAAAGATATGGAGCCACAGTAAACCACTAACCTTTGTTTCTATGATTTGAAACCCTGATTATGGGAAAATAGTCCCTAATAAAATGCTCTGTCATATGGCAATTTGTGGGTTTAGTCTATTGGAGGAGATGGATAATACAGACAACAAACGATGAATTTATTAACAGGCGACTCTGTAAACAACTCGAGGTTGACGCCATAATACATACCCGGACACTCGTGTATTACTACGCGTCAAGCCCTCTTGGCCGCCCATCCTCTAAAGCATCGTTTTTTCTATACCTACCTCACCCCTCCGCCCACTGACACACACACGCACACAAACACGCACACTCTCCTAGAAGGAGGCGGGATTGTCCTACACTCTCGCCCGCAGCACGCCGTGAGTGGCGCGCACACAGCGTGTTGCGGTGGTGTTTTTATCTTTCTCATTGGGCGCATTAAGACACGTAAATCAGCACCACTGACGCCGCCGAACCGCGCGGGGCACAGTGACGTCACACCTCGTGACGTCACACCTCGTGACGTCACACGGACGCAGCAGCGACGCGGGAGTAGCGAGCGGAACCGGAACTAGACTGGCTCCCTGTCCATGTAAATAAAGGGACAGTTATTGAAAGGTCTAACAGTGTCTCAAACAAGGTTCATTTTTAGTATATCATGGGACAGGTACTGCCTGCTTTGGAGCGACCTTGAACTTACCCTGGTTCTCCGGTCATTCGCAGCGGGTGCACCCCTCTCATAAGATCTCACACTCTCTAAAGCGCTAGTTCCACTAAGGCGATTTTCCATGCGAATTTGGGTTCGCAGACGTTCGCTCAGTCGCCTGAAATCCGCATGAAAAATTGCTTCAGTGGATCAGGCCGTCGCATGGAACTCGACCCGCGAACTCGACCCGTAAATTTGAAAAGAGAATTCGACCCGTTTTTGGAGAACTCGACCCGTGATTTAGAGCCAGTTTTAAGTAATGAAAAAGTGGAAGGACCGGTTTCTAGTAACAGTGACTCTGTTAGGGTTAGGGTTAGGTATTGTGGGAATTCTTTTGTGTGAAAAATCGGGACAGGGATAGGGTTAGGGTTAGGGTTAGGGTATGGGTTAGAGTATGGGTTAGGGTATGGGTTAGGGTATGGGCTATGGGTTAGGGATAGGGTTAGGGATAGGGATAGGGTTAGGGTTAGGATTAGGGGTAGGGATAGGGTTAGGGTTGGGGTAAGGGTTAGGGTTAGGGTTAGGGCATGGGTTAGGGTTAAAGGATATCGCACACTTTGTGACTTTTTCTGTTTTTAGGAGAAAAGTCGGCGCAAAACTCTTATTATCGCCCACATTTTTGGCAAAATTTGAAGCCAAGGTAATATAAATAGTTATAATACTTCCGAAGTATTCTAGTTCATATATATCCATATTTGCATCTATAAGATACTCAAGTTCAGTGCCAGAAAAACAGGTCGAGTTCGTTGCGGGTCGAGTTCCGTTTACGGGTCGAGTTCGTTGCGGGTCGAGTTTTTTACGGGTCGAGTTCGTTGCGGGTCGAGTTCTCCAGTATTCGTCTTAAGCACAGGAGGCAGGCCCGTGGATTCTCAAGGCTCTAAGACTAGTTCGTTAAGAATTCTTCTCCATAGGGCGTAGTGAGAACGTCTATGAACGTCTGCGAACCCAAATTCGCATGGAAAATCGCCTTAGTAGATCTGGCGCTTCAGATTGTACAGGAAGGCCCTTTTCTGTACCTCGAAGAGGGTTATCTTTTCGTTATATTTAAGTTTGTTCACTAGGACAGTCTTAAGCGCCAGGTCCACTAAGGCAACCAAGCGAATGCGTCTACGATCCATGCGACTGTGCGAATCCCATGCGATGATATTCAATATATTGAATATTGTTGCAAGGCATTCGCATGTCCATGCGAACGTCTGTGAACGTCTGCTACCTCTTCGAACGTCTGCGAACTTAAATTCGCATGGAAAATCGCCTTAGTGGATGTGGCGCTTAGCCGTCCATAAGCAGGGATGAAAGTTGGGACTGAGGAAGGAATCGGAAATTTTAAAAAACAAATTATATAAAAAAATTAATTATGATATCATTAGGAAGGGGATGCATATGAATTGCTATATGTTCTAGTGTTGCCGGTGTTTATGAAATATCGGAATTCCGTCCTTTGTCGGAAAACGTGCATCCCTGCATAAGGTCGTCCATACGTGTTGAATTACGTTGACCCACATCGTCCTTGGGTCTTTATGGCATACAAAAAAGGGTCTACATGTACGATCCTAGATTATGAAACGGGCCCTAGGTTCAGACAACCATAGGCTCTAGCGACGATGTCGCTAGTGCAACGACAAGAAAACCATGATGCCACATGTAGTCAAAGAGGACTCACCCTGTCTGTGTGTACTACAGGCATTAGCGTACAGGCTGAAGCGCCAAATACACTAATGTGAATACATGCGACTGTGCGAACACATGCGAAAATAATAAGAGGTTTTGATATTGTCGCATAACGGTCCATGTCCATGGGAATTCGCATGATACATGCAACATCCACCATACGAACGCCTGATCCACTGAAGCAATTTTATCATGCGACCGGGCGCCCTCCAAGCGAACGTGTGCGACCGCTATATTCGCCCTATTGGATTTTGGCGCATTGAAAAGTCCTTCTGGGACCTGTTTTACTAGATTGTGACATGTCTAGATGGCGTCTAGATGGTGTGTCCGGTTTCATAAGAACTAGACATCAGACTTCGTTTTGTCCATTCTTGCTTGCACTGTTGGTGCCGCTTTTCATGTCTGTCTAACACTTTTGTCCCAAAACTAGCGAAACAGGTCCATGATGTGTAGATGTGTTTAATTCTTATGTTTGGGGTCTGTCTTTTCCTAAGGGCAGCTACTTGTGTTGTCACAAAACTAGACAACCCCAATGTCTGAATGGTGTCACAGATATGTCCCGAAACTAGCGAAACAGGTCCATGATGTGTAGATTTGTCTAATTATTATGTTTGGGGTCTGTCTTTTCCTAAGGGCAGCTACTTGTGTTGTCACAAAACTAGACAACCCCAATGTCTGTATGGTGTCACAGACATGTCACGAAACTAGCAAAACAGGTCCATGATGTGTAGATGTGTTTAATTCTTATGTTTGGGGTCTGTCTTTTCCTAAGGGCAGCTACTTGTGTTGTCACAAAACTAGACAACCCCAATGTCTGAATGGTGTCACAGATATGTCCCGAAACTAGCGAAACAGGTCCATGATGTGTAGATTTGTCTAATTATTATGTTTGGGGTCTGTCTTTTCCTAAGGGCAGCTACTTGTGTTGTCACAAAACTAGACAACCCCAATGTCTGTATGGTGTCACAGACATGTCACGAAACTAGCAAAACAGGTCCATGATGTGTAGATTTGTCTAATTCTTATGTTTGGGGTCTGTCTTTTCCTTAGGGCAGTTACTTGAGTTGTCACAAAACTAAACAACCCCAATGTCTGTACGGTGTCACAGACATGTCACAAAACTAGTGAAACAGGTCCCTGGACGTACATGAGTCTGTGTGAATCTCGCTTTCGTGGAGTCTCATACAATGACAAGTAAGACACAACGTCACATGTAGTCAATAAGGAGTCACCCAGCCTATGTGAACTACAGGCATTAGTGTACAGGTAGCCAGTACACCCAGCCCTGTCCCCAAACAGGGCCCAGTGCTGACTCCATACACCCATACCCTGCCTTGTAATTCCAGACTGGCCGCAGTCTGACATGTATGAAAAAAATTGAATCGATAAATATATACCCATTTGTCTTCGCCAACCTTCAAAATAGCTGTCGCTTACTTTATAACTGTGTTTTAGAGGTAATTTTCCAGTAGATCTTGGCTGGTTCTTAATTTCTGCCATTTTGTTCAGTTTTCCTTGCTGGTTCCCCAACAGCAAAGTGCCTCACCTAATAACATAGAACAGCTGTTCACCCCTGAATTGAGATCAGGGGTGAATACTTTACCTAGTGTACAGGCTCATTCAACAACAAGTGAAACATCAGGTCAGGAATCGGCGATGCGACACCTGACGTTTCACTTCCGGTTCTCACTGGGCGTCTTGTGCACACTGGACGCAGCGGGGCGTGTCAAACCGTCACGCATCATTACACACGTGTGACGTATGTCAGGGCTGGTCGGTACCCGGCGGAACACACGGCGTGTCCTGCGACAGGCCGGTAACAAGCTTAGCAGCGCTTCGTTTTGGATTCTTTAAGACGCCGGTGTCTCGTCTTAATCATCCCTGAGCTGGACGCCGGCGTGACTGTAGTTATTAACAGTGAGATTAGACGGGAACCAGCGCAGTCACACGTGGCGGGAAAAGAAGTGGCGTGACGTAATCATCGTCTGCTAACCCAGTCACGTGATCAAGTCACGTGGTGTGATTATAATCTGCTAACGCAGTTTGAGATTAATCTGATTGTAAAAACAAAGGCGTTGAGGGGGAAGAGCTTTGAGAAAAAGCAGGCGGGTAGTAGTGGCGTCTTTGCTCGTCAGACAGTGATTGGTTTTTCTCCCGCGCCTGGCGTAAAGGGGTGTCGAGCGGAGCAGGTTTTCTACGGAGCACTGCGTCACTCGTGATGCCGTCTGGAGTCGCCACTCACACACTCTCCTAGCAGAGATCCTGCGTTCTACTTCCTGCGGCCGCTCTCCTAGCAGAGATCCTGCGGTCTATCTCCTGCGGCCGCTTGTATCTCTATACCGACCTGCCTGTTTCTGTCCCATTCGCCAGTTTTTCAAATATCCTGAATTATGAGCGTATTGGGAAATATTTTATGCTCTACTTGTAAACAGAAATGCACATATTGAATGAAAAATAACATACACTCATTTCTGTTATTTGTTATGTCAAATCAGTGACATCGTCTCTGGGAATACTTTCTTCAGTGAGCAGCACCTGATTTGCTCACTCGTGCTCATGTGCTCACTTAATGGGGCAGTCTTATCAACTGTGGCTTCACATGATATAAAGTGGTTTAAAGCTGAAACAGAAACCGCTGGATTCTCAATGAAGCTCATTCAACAATTCCCATATTTCCCGACTCACAATATATGAGTTGCTTGAGTTGACTTTTGACAGTTGCCCTGTTTTGAATCTGAAATATTAGCTGGTCCCCCCTGTCATTTAGTGGATACCCGTGGAACCAACATTAGGTTGAGGCAGAGATTAATAAACGCTAGCGCCGCGAAAGATCTGCTGGGAGAGTGCACGTCACACCATCCTAAACGCATTAGCGGGCGACATAGCGGCATGACGGTGCTGACACGGTCTCAGCGCAAACCTCGGCGAGAAATGATGAATACATAATGGCGAAACACAGTCCGTTGACACGCCGGGCTAGCGTTACAATGAGAAGTGACAGCAGGGAGTGGCAGAGTGACAGGCTGATCCCGCATACCTAGCTGTGGTTCTCTGAGAACTGCCTTGAGGCTATATATATACACATATATGCAGCCCGCCACGCTCCCCCCGGGAATTCCGCTCACACTCCTCTCACTGCGCATGCCCGTCTCACTCCGCCGACTTCAAAGCGAGGCAGGTTTTACCTTCTTCCCCATCTGTAGACAGGCTTTGAGACAATGGGTTTGAGGCTGTCAGGATTGGCGGCAATCACCATGGTAACCGAGAAATGTCTTCTGACTTAGTTTCATCAGGTAAAGTGCGGTAATCACCATGGCAACAGAGAAATATCGTCTGACTTAGTGTCATCACGTGAGGCGCGGTAACTACCATGGCAACAGAGAAATCTTGCGCACATCCCTTCTCAAATCTATTGCCTACATAGAAAATAATCAATAGTTTTGTGGATAGACAACCGTAAATCACGAGTGGTTGACGCATATTAATACACGAACATTGGCGAGTGCATTACGGAGTCAACTTCGAGTTCCTGGAAATATTCATTTTGGGTTGGAAACATTTGCATAGAGCTCGGCTGACTATTGTTTACAGTGAGACAGCTAGAGATATGCACAATATTACCATAATTCCTATCTGGGTGGCCGTATTCTCGAAGTGGTTGACAGGCAATATAACTTCCAGCGATAGCATGGAGTATTCCGTAGTGTGAACCTCTACAAAGATCAGAATCATGGTAATGATGTATTCATTACTCACCTTTCGACTTTTAAAAGAAAATCTCAAAATCATTAGAAACTTTACATAAGTGCCGTGCATTCTTCATATACAATCGTTGATAAATTGCCAGTGACATGGCAGAAATACACAATATTGACTGGTTTCAGATACAGGCGGCCGTATGCTTCAAAGAAGTTGACGCGCAGTAATAGTAATATTCGAGTATATGTGAGGATATTGCATGGAGTCAACTCCGAGGAAGATATGAATTCTTTTATCTGAAACTATTCCATATTGCATTTATCATCCACCTTTTCTGGATAAGTGGCATGTCGATATCAGTTCATTTTAGAATTGCACTATTTTTCCGTACGCACTATTTTTTCTGCATGCGCATCCCCAAGCATACAACATATATCCATATGCGCCGGGTATGTCCATATACACTCCCTATGTGTTTTCTATGGATATTTTGTATTAGGTGGATAATAATAAGTCGTATTCTACTCAGTAGCGATCTGTAGACTCCTTAGCTTTAGTATGGAGACTCCCTATTAGGTTATAAGATAACTGCAATATATGTACTAAAATCATTTTACCAAATCTGAATGCATACACCGCCCATGTCCAAACGACAGGAAGGGCCAACATTGCGAAGAAAGAACCCTGAGGTAAAGTAGGTTAATAAGCCTGGATTAATTGAATCATAAAAGGCGGTGATAATGAAAGGTCAGGTATGTGATGGACGTGACAGTGTAGAGATGGGTTATGGGTTCGGGATGAGGCATGTCCCTTTGTTCTACTGATGCCCTGAGGCCCGTTGAATAATCTAGGCTCGTACATGTAGACCCTTTTCTATAGGGGACAGAGCAGTTGTTAGTTCATAAGCAGTCACTAGGTGGTCGGGGGACAAAACCTGTATTCTGGCTCTTTGTTCTTATGAAATTCAGCTGCCTTTCAATGTTTTACCAAGGTTCCTTTGACTCTCTACACCGATCCCAGAGCAGGAAGGTATAATGCTAAAACCCAGGACATGATGTTTTTCACATGGAACACTTTATTTACATATGTGAGCAAGGCAAGAAAAGTGACATTTTCCAATCATCACTCACTTCTTTTGCACCTCCATTAGTGAAGAACAGCTACTTTTTCACCTCCTTTAGTGAAGAACACCTACTCGGGGGCGTAATGGCGGCGCCCATGGATCATAGGCTATATGCCGTATACGCCAAGGCGACCCAGGGGCCGATTGATTAATCTAAGGGTCCTACATGTAGACCCTTTTCTATACGCCAAGGCGACCCAGGGGCCCATTGAATAATCTAGGCTCGTACATGTAGACCCTTTTCTATACGCCAAGGCGACCTAGGGGCCCGTTGAATAATCTAGGGTCCCATATGAAGACCCTTTTCTATACGCCAAGGGACGATGTGGGTCAACTTTATTCAACACTTATGGAGGACCTTATGGATGGCTATGATTGTCTTAACAAAAGAACCTCAATGTTATTAGACGTTAACCTTGTACGAGGTACAGAATAGGGTCTTTATGTAGAGACCTCTTTAGTAATCTAGGATTGTACATGAAGACCCCTTTCTGTACCTCGTACAATGGTTTGCGTTTAAAGATGTTTAAGTCTGCTTACTAAGACTATTGTAAAACTGGATGAGTTTTAATCTTCCAAACTTCAGTTCGCCTCATGAAGTCACTTTGCCAAACTCCAGTCGTGGCATGTGGTGGCCAAGATTAAAACGAATCAGGTTTTGATTTTATCCTACCCTGTCTTCTCGATTTTGGAATATTACGTGATAATAATTCTGTATGCCACTAGTGGCATATAAAACTCTGTATGCCAGTCAGCGTGGCATACGGAATCTCAATGTTAAGCCTATGGGATTTTATATTAGGGGTGGGATAAAGCATTAGCCGTCCAGAAGGTCATCCAAAAATGTTGAATTAAGACCAATATCGTCTCTGGGTCTCTATGGGATCTAGAAAAGGGTCTACATGTAGGATCCTAGCTTATTAAACGGGTTCCTAGATTATTCAACGGACCCCAGTATCATTAGGTATGTGATGTGATATGACAGCTCTGAAACAGGTAAATTTTTACACCTCTGGCCAGGTCTGTGACAGGATATGACAGCTATGTAACAGGTTCATACATTTCCCAATTTCACTCAAAGACACAGAATGTCACATCTTCTTCCAAACAAACATGATACCTTTCTCTGAATCACTCACAGACACACAGTCAATCCCAACACTTTTCCCAAGTCACTAAAAGACACAGAGTCTTCAAGTCAGCCGTGACACTTTTCCCCAATTCAACCACAGACACACAGAGAGTCAGACTCTCTTTCAGTCAGCCCCGACACTTTCCCCCGATTCACTCACAGACACACAGAGCGTCAGACACTCTTTCAGTCAGCCCCGACACTTTTCCCCGATTCAACCACAGACACACACAGAGTGAGACACTCTTTGACTCAGCCCCGACACTTTTCCCTGATTCAACCACAGACACACAGAGAGTCAGACTCTCTTTCAGTCAAACCTAACACTTTTACCCAATTCACTCACAGACCCACAGAGTCAGACACTCTTTCAGTTAGTCCCGACAATTTTCCCCGATTCAATCACAGACACACAGAGAGTCAGACACTCTTTCAGTCAGCACGACACTTTCCCCGATTCACTCACAGACACATACAGAGTGAGACACTCTTTCAGTCAGCCCCAACACTTTTCTCCGATTCAACCACAGACACACAGAGAGTGAGACTCTCTTTCAGTCAGCCCCGACACTTTTCCCCGATTCAACTACAGACACACAGAGCGTCAGACACTCTTTCAGTCAGCCCCGACACTTTTCCCCGATTCACTCACAGACACACACAGAGCGTCAGACACTCTTTCAGTCAGCCCCGACACTTTTCCCCGATTCACTCACAGACCCACAGAGTCAGACACTCTTTCGGTTAGTCCCGACACTTTTCCCCGATTCAACCACAGACACACAGAGAGTCGGACACTTTCACAGTCATGCGCGATTCACCAGCAGGCGTGAGTTCAGAGAGCTCTACTGTTATACACAGCGCGTGTGCACCTCTTTTCCTGAGACTAATGAGGCATGAAGCCCACGCAGCAGAATGACGATTCTGAAAGGCATCCTTAAATAGAAGAGAGTGGACAAATAATGAGGTGTCCTCAGCGGAGTGTCTACCATTAGATAAACCGTCAATACATTCAGTCTGCCGTATGTATCTCGTTAGGCAAACCATCAGCACGTTAAAGGCCCCGTTCCATTGGCCGACAAACATGGTGTAGATTTTTTGTGTTCTCTTAATAGGCTATTTCCATTGGGGGCCATCCATAAAGTATGTACGCAAAATTTCTGAAATTTTGGACCCCCCCATCCCCCCTCCCGATCTTGTACGCAATAGAACAAAGAGGGAGCATACGCAAAATTTTCAAAATTTTTGACCCCCCACCCCCCCTCAGTGCGTACGTACTTTATGGATGGCCCCTTGACCATCACCGATATACAGTCAGGAACCACCGACGGACCTCATCACTGCTGGCGCAGAATTGAAATAGGCTATCCATCTTGTAGCCTTACAAGCATGGTAGGCCGTTCTGTATTTATCATATACCCAAAATTAATAAAATCTTACCATATATTAGCATAAAAATGTCTACATGAAAGCCCACACACTGCTGATGTTTCAACGTGTTCAGTATAACAGTGTACTGCACAGGGTTCAGCATATAATTTATACTGCACAGGGAGCAGCAGTATGTAGTCATCAAATATACTGCATGGGTATAGAGCTGTATGTGTGTAGTAACGTTACAAAATCATCAAACTGTTTAGTCTGCAGTACATTGCCGTAGATAAACCGTTGACATACGGTCAGCTCTTCACTAAATGACACTCTACAGGATAGTTTAACACGTGGCAGCAGTAATGGGCTTTTTGACACCGCTGTCAAGCAACTCCAGGAAAAGGTTAAATAAGTCATAGCAAACCAAGAGGTTCATATGACGGGTGTAATAAGCGGGATAATACTGCCCACTGTGAAGTACCACAGGGTGACGTATGAGACAGAGATGTGATACGCGAGAAAATACCGCAACGTGCGAAGATTCAGAGAGAGGTGTAATATTTATATAGAACGACCTGACCATACTGTACATGCTACAAAACGAGATGGGGAATTGTTGTTTTTTACAGAACGAGGCCCAAGATTATATACCCCAAATTAATCAAATCTTACCATTTATTGACATAGATGACATGTCTACGTGAAAGCCCACACACTGCTGATATTTCAACGTGTTCTGTATAACAGTGTACTGCACAGGGTTCAGCATATAACTTATGCTGAACAGGGAGCAGCAGTACGTAATTATCAATTATCTCACCCCGGTATTTTTGTCCATAGGCTTAACATTAGGAACACGGACTCCATGGCCGTGTTGTTCGTGTATCCAATACTCAATGGCTAATTTGGTGATTCATTTTATCAATAAATAATGTTATACGGGGTGAGATAAAATCAGAAACCCACTCAATGACAACAACTTGGTCCGCACTCCACCTCGTTTACTGAATACGGACCAAGCTATTGTCATCTCGTGGGTTTCCTTCTAAATATACTGCATGGGTATATATATAACTGCATCGAAGATCGTATAAATAGACAATACTTCATGAGTTTGGATGCTCCGCAATTGTCATCGAGGCAAAGCTGAGTTATGATTACGGTGCATCCAAACAAGTAAAGTATTGTTTATTTTACGATTCTAGTGCGGTTCTGGATTTATCTCACCCCTTTCACTGACAATAGAATAGCAGTGCAATATCAAAATAATTCAAACTACTTCGCAAATCCAGTTAGGGACGTTTCGATCTCCAAGTTGATATCCTGGCTGCTGATTGGTTAATTGCCTATGACGTCATCTCTTATTCACTCTGCCACGACCATGGCGTAGTATTGTCCCTTTATGTGGGTGATCATTGATTCTTTTTTTAAATGTTATTCCTATGGCCAGGGGTAAAATAAACAGTAAAAAATACCGCACTGTGTGAAGTATCAAAGACGTGAAACACGGGAAAATAGCGCCCTATGTGAAGTATGATTGGTTGGAGTATGAGACTGAGTCTTCTCTAGCTATGAGTGGTGCGAGGGGCCCGGGGTCCGGCCACACGCTGCGTGGGGTGGAGGGTGACCTTGGACGTGAAGATGCAGGTCACAGTCCTCCTGGCCAGGGTGTAAAATTGATAAGCGGGCCGTGGTCGGGAATGAATCAGCCACCAGTGACCTGCAGAGGTGCCGACCCGACCCGCCAGGTCCCTGTCCTGTCTGTCTGTCTGTCTGTCTGCCTGTCTGTCTGCCTGCCCGCATGTCCTGTCTGCCTGTCGTCCTGTCTGTCTTATCTTGTCTGTCCGTCTGACTCCCCTCCCTGCCTCCCTGCCTGCCCGCATGTCCTGTCTGCCTGATGTGCCTGTCCTGTCTGCCTGCCTAACAGCTTGTCCTGTCTGCCTGTCGTCCTGTCTGTCTTATTTTGTCTGTCTGTCTGACTCATCTGCCTGCCCGCATGTCCTGTCTGCCCCATGTGATTTGTCCTGTCTACCTGCCTGCCTCCCTGTCTGCCTACCTGTGCAGTCTTCTCTATATGCCTGTCCTGCCTGTCCAGTCTGTCTCTCCTATCTGTCTCCTCTCCTGTCCTTTCTCCCTCCCCGTCTATCTGCCTGTCTGTATATGTGGCTGCCTGCCCTGTCTATCTGCCTGTCTTTGCTGTCTGTCTCTCCTGCCTGACTGCATGTTCTGTATGTCCTATCTGCCCATCATCCTGTCTGTCTTATTTTGTCTGTCTGTCTGTCTGCCTGTCTGTCTCTCCTATCTATCTGCCTGTCCTGTCTCCCTATCTGTCTGCCTGTCCTGTCTGTCTCTCCTATCTGCCTATCTGTCTTATCTGACTGCATGTCATGTATGTCCTATCTGCCTGTCCTGTCCTGCCTGCCTGCATGTCCTGTCTGCCCAATGTACCTGTCCTGTCTGTCTACCTGTCTTTGTTGTCTCTCCTCTCTGTCTCTCCTGTCTGCCTGCCTCTTCTACCTGACCACATATCCTATATATCCTATCTGCCTGTCCCGTCTCTCTGCCTGCCTGTTTTGCTCCTATCCCCCGTCTCATACAGGGATGACAGAGATTGCCAGTAGAGGGGTAACAGTGTTTCAATGGATGGCTGGGAAAGGAGTACGGTAAGATGGGTGGATCCAGGACTCGGCGGCTGGTGAGGGCGGGTTGAGGGGACGGTTAGAGGGGCGCGAGGCGGTGGTCGTCACACATGACTGGCTCTCTAAGTGCACTGCCCTGATCTACTTACGGCGCCGTCCGCTGACCGCCCATCTATCTGCAGGAGATGATGGCGGCGCCTGGAATCAAAGACTTCACGGTCCACTGAGCGCGGCGTGCAGGATCGCCTCCAAACACTTCCCCTTAGTTAACCCAGTGAAGGCGCCTCCCCCCGAACCCCCCTGACAGCCCCCGCACCCCCCTGACAGCCCCTCTCAGCATGCCCAGCCCAGTTTCACACTCAGGGAACAAATCTCAATTTGTCTCCCGCCCAGACATCAATCACTGACACCACGAGGCCAGGTTCCCTCCCTGCAAACTGGATTCTCTGATTCTGGGTTTTGGTAAAGGTTAGAGAAGACGGTGCTAACAAGGACATTACTGTAGACGTTGTGAGATGTGACAGTTTACGTCGGTAGAAATCTCACCCCTACACATTTTTCCCGAGGTGAGAATTCTTTTACTTCCATCACCACATAGACATGGTATGAGAAGGACTGGCCTTTGATAGAGTAGTAAATCTACCACTGCTGGGTCGAAGGAGAAAGATGGCTAAACACCACACTACATTGACATGATCTTCATGACTTCATGAGAAGGATTGGCCTTTGATATAGCAGTAAATCTACCACTGCTGAGGATGAAGGAGAAGAGTGCCTGCAGTGGGACTCAAACCCACAACCTTGGGATTGCAAGTCCAGTGCCAAAGAAGGTGTAAAGGATTAAAACGTGTCTTCTTTCTGCTCTTTGAACGTTCATATCAGAATGTCACATCACAAGGTGTGAAGGATTAAAATACGTCTCCTTCCTGCTCTGTGACTGTCTGCATTAGGTTGTGGAAGAATTGAGGTGTGATGAATTGAAACACCTTTGTCTATGCTTTGTGACTGTTGAGATCAGCTCCTCCAGTTAGTTGTGCAGTGTAAAGGTTCGACCTAATCCCAAGAAAGAAGTTAATGAGTTAATGACCAAACACGAATATGTTTCTGATTTTATAATAGCCTGGACATATTCATCTGTTTATGACCGATTGAGTATGAGTTATCATACTCAATTGGCAGCATGCTGAGAACGAGTTCCTAATGTTAAGTCTATGCTGTGTATACCAGTCTAAGATAAATCCTCATCCTCAACTATACAGCTCACCTCGCCTTACCTCAACTCTCCTCACTTCATCTCTAATTTGCCAAAATGTAATTGACTAGTTAACTGAGTTAGGGCCCTCATCCACTGAGCTCCTGTCCCACTCCGACACGCATTCCGACCCGCTTACGCCACATTGCGACACCACTACACACCGACACTCCTTACGACGCGCTCTACGACGCGCAATTGCATTGAACTGAATGGGCGTCGGGATGCATCGGAGGTCTGAATTTCTGCGTCAGCGTTGGTGGGTTCCAGACCTCAACGACAGCCCTTGTTTTACATGTATCACTGTTTTCTCACCCCTGGTATGTTTGTCCCATACGCTAAACATTGGGAACTCGTTCTCCATGCCCCTAAGAGTATTGCAGTCTGTTTTCCATAGTCTATATCCTGTGTACTTTTATCCCATAGGCTTGATATTGGGAACTAGTTCTCCATGCCCCTACGAACATTGCAGTCCGTTCTCCATGGTCTATATCCTGTGTGTTATCCAATCTTTTAGTGTGTACGGGGGGGGGGGGAGATGAATACAGAAAGAAACTCGTTTTGGTCAAAGTCATCATTCTCCAACTCGTTTGAATGCTACCTGATATTCACTTGGCTGTTGCCTCATTCATATCACTCCGCATCAAACCCGTGGAGAACGAGGACTTTGACCAAAACTTGCTGGTTTCTTCTTTAATCTGGTCTCTCTTTGGTCAGACTGAGGCAGTATTTCACACCGTTGTCTGTTTATCTGTGAGACGCACATCCGTCATGTCCTGTATAATGTCCTGCCCGACCTCGCAATAAAAGACGCGTGGGGTAGAAATGAGATTTCTGATCTGCGGCCTTCACAGCGCTCTGACCACCATTAGTCCTCCCCCGCCCCCGCCCTCCTCCTCCCGAGACACAATCTGAACCACGTCCCAACCCTCAGGCGCGCTCCACCCTCTATGGCCGCATCACGTGACCTAGGTCACCTGCTCCAATATCGTCTGCTTCCATTTTTTGACGCTAGGAGTACCTCAAGCCACGTGTCACGTGGGGTCATCACGTGGGGGATCACGTGGTTAGGGGGTGTAGTATAGGAAGTGACCACACACGAGTAGTTTGTTTGTTTGTTTGTTTGTTTGGGTAGTTTAACGTCCAATTTGTTCAATTAGACCTACTTTGGGTTTGACTGAATCTATGAGATGAATGTAGGTAGAAATCTCATCCCGACACATTTACCGAGGTGAGAGTTCCTTTCCTTCCAACACCACATAGACATGGTATGAGAAGGATTGGCCTTTGATATAGCAGTAAATCTACCACTGTTGGGGATGGTGGAGGAAAGTGGCTGCAGTGGGACTCAAATCAACAAAGTCACATCATGTCACTGTACCACGTGATCACAACATAGACACATAGACACATGGGTATGAGAAGGGCCTTCTTAGACTCCGTTTTAAGAACGCGAACCGTAACGAACTCGACCCGTTTTAAATTGTCTCAACTCAAGTGTCTCAACTGTGGATAAATATTATACTGAGTGGTAAGTATGTTATCTTGGCTTCAAATTTGGTCTTCTCTGGGGAAGAAAACCATTCCCCTAACCCTTTCCCTAACCCTAACCCAATCCTTAACCCTTTCGCTAACACTCACCCTAACCCTATCCTTAAATCTAACTCTATCCTTCTATATGAATATGTCTTATTCATAAATTTCTGAAACGGGTCGAGTTCTCCTTACAACTATGGGTCGAGTTCGTTTCGGGTCGAGTTCTCCATTATGTGACTATGTTTCTTTCATATTATTACCCACCTAATACGGAGTCTCCGTACTAAGCCTATGGAACCTACAGATCGCTACTGAGTAGAATACGGACCTCCGGAATCTCCTAGGAGAATACGGCTTTTCGGGGCACCTGACGGGTATCATAGAAACTAATTTATATAAACAATGTACGGCGCTTGGGTCGAATATCTAATTATTTACAAGATTTGTTTCCTAATGATTACTCGCAAGGTGAACAATAAAAACAACATTACCATGATTTCGATCTGAGTGGCCGTGTTCTCCTTGTAGTTGACGCGTAGTAAAATTTATCATTTATCATTAATCAACAACTTCTACTCGTGACAATCACCACTTTGAGGGGACCGTTCCTTGCCATCCTCATTTCCCCCGAGTTTTCCGTGTCGGTTTTCGGTCTCTTATTTCAAACGGTGCTGATTTTAGGCGAGCCTACCTGGGGCGGAGGCAATGTAAGGCGGCGTGCCTAGCCGGGAGAGGCCTGGGGGCGGGCGGGAGGGAGGGAGGGAGGGAGGGAGGGAGGGAGGGAGGGAGGGAGGGAGGGAGGGAGGGAGGGAGGGAGGGAGGGAGGGAGGGAGGGAGGGAGGGAGGGAGGGAGGGAGGGAGGGAGGGAGGGAGGGAGGGAGGGAGGGAGGGAGGGAGGGAGGGAGGGAGGGAGGGAGGGAGGGAGGGAGGGAGGGAGGGAGGGAGGGAGGGAGGGAGGGAGGGAGGGAGGGAGGGAGGGAGGGAGGGAGGGAGGGAGGGAGGGAGGGAGGGAGGGAGGGAGGGAGGGAGGGAGGGAGGGAGGGAGGGAGGGAGGGAGGGAGGGAGGGAGGGAGGGAGGGAGGGAGGGAGGGAGGGTACTGAGCTCAGGCAGTGACACATTAAAGCGAGCAACCCACGTTTTTGCAGATCGGCGTTTTTTGTGCTCTGTGTTTGTTTGGAGCGCACAGCCTGCCTAGAGTTTCCTCTAGGGTGTGAGGTTTATGTGACGTCACGGCGTTAATGGGACACATGCGTGCCGCCGAGAGTTATTTCACGATTATTTCCCCATTATTTCATTGTTATTTCCTCATTATTTCACATTTAGTGAACGTTTATTTGCCGGAGGACGCGTAAGTCATTGTCAGGATTATTGAAAATTACTGCCTTTCGACGAACAGGATTTCTCCAACATTCTCGTTCCCTGAGAGAGTGCGATAGACACCATCATATTTGTCTGCGATAGGTTTTCAAAATACAATATTCAATTCTCAGTTAACATTCTATCTATAAATGTGCACAAAGCAACTTAATCATATATTACAAAATAAATCTTTATCTGACATTAGACTTAAGCATCGTACGATAATTAAAGAAAAGAATTGATACGTTAATGTCTTATTCATATACACATTGCTATCAAGGGTTAACCCTTTTCTTACTATTAGGAAACGTCCTTACTGTGGACGAAACGGTTCCTGTTCGAGGTCAGTCGTCGATTTCATACTGCCTGACGCCATAGGCATCAGGCAGTATGAAAACGAAGACTGACCGAGAACGAGAACCATTTCGTCTACAGTGAAAATGTTTGCTTATTATTATATACCTTTAATTGGTGAAAAAACGCCATTTTAATGACATATAAAGTCGCAGTCACAGCGGGCACGAACATAATTATTACTGCACCCCTAGGAGCGGGCAGTTTTTAATAGACGTTCGGACATAGGTATATAATAATAATGATGCCACCATGGCATTCCCCAGCCACGGGCGAACGATGCCATATGGCATTACCAGCCACGGGCGAATGATGCCATATGGCATTACCAGCCAAGGGCGAATGACTCATAATTCATGAAATTCTCAATAGTATAGAACCATTTCTATACTATTGGTGCTCGCCCTTACCGACTATAAACGTAAGCTGGGGTCGCCGCCTACACGATGCAGCACAAAAACTGTTGTAAGGATTGGGTTAGGTGTGTACACACTGTAATATAGAGTTATGTGGGTATATACTGTTAGGTAGAGTGAAGTTATGTTGTTGTTGTTGTGTGTTGTTGTTATTGCTTTTGTTGTTGTTGTTGTTGTTGTTGTTGTTGTTGTTGTTGTTGTTGAATGACGATGGCTCAACTGCATGATGGCAAGTGTGGCAGGACAGACTTAGAGTGGGCAGCCAAAGGGTTTAGTTGCGGTTGTTGTTGTTGTTGTTGTTGTTGTTGTTGTTGTTGTTGTTGTTGTTGTTGTTGTTGTTGGGGTAGTTTAACGTTCAATATATGTTCTATTAGACTAGCTTGGGTTTGATGGTGATCGAATCTATGCGATGAATTTAGGTAGAAATCACACCCCTACACATTTACCGAGCTGTTCTTTAAGGAAATGGATGAAAAAGGTATAAAAGAAAAGAAAATCTAGGTTTGGTTACTTTAACATTAAACACTACGATGATGCCGCACGGTGCACTGGGCATGCGCAGCTGAAATGTGTCAGTCAGTCAGTTAAACAAGGGACCATTCATTATTTATGCCTGGGGAGGTGGGGGGGGGGCACAATTTCAATTCATCCTTTTCCTTGGTTATTTCCAGGGGTGAGGCCGACATTTTCTTTCGGTATTTCCGTGCGGGGGGAGTCCTTTCTTTTTACCCTTTCATGTTGCAAAAAGCGCCCCCCCCCCCCCGTCATAAATAATGACTGGCCCGTGTCTGGGGCCTCTGCGCGTCAGTGAGTGTGTCCAGGCTGGACGTCTCCAGCGCCTAACGTGCTTATAAAGCCCGGTTAGGGCCGCCCGCCGCCCATGGCCGCGGCCAAACACCATAAAAATCAGGTTAGAGAGTTTCCTGCGGGCAGCGGGCGGCCCTCAAACAGCGTTAGTCAGCTCAATAGATACACTAAACCAGGATAATTATAACAAATCAACCCGCATTGAGGCCCGCCTAGAATCAGGCCCTGATTGGAGAATCTAATCCCGCATCGACCTGGCGCCGTCAACAGGCGGGGAGGGACTGGACCAAGCACTCAACAGGCCACAGACCGAGTACTCAACAGGCCCTGGACCAAGCACTCAACAGGCAGGGAGGTCCCAGACTGAGCACTCAACAGGCAGGGAGGGACTGGACCGGGCAATCAACAGGCCACAGACCGAGTACTCAACAGGCCCTGGACCAAGCACTCAATAGGCAGGGAGGTCCTGGACCGAGTGCCCAACAGGCGGGGAGGTCCCAGACCGAGCACTCAACAGGCGGGGAGGTCCCAGACCGAGCACTCAACAGGCGGGGAGGTCCCAGACCGAGCACTCAACAGGTGGGGAGGTCCCAGACCGAGCACTCAACAGGCGGGGAGGTCCCAGACCGAGCACTCAACAGGCGGGGAGGTCCCAGACCGAGCACTCAACAGGCCACAGACCGAGCACTCAACAGGCCACAGACCGAGCACTCAACAGACCACAGTCCGAGCACTCAACAGGCGGGGAGGTCCTGGACGGAGCACTCAACAGGCAGGAGGGCATGGACCAAGCACTCAACAGGGCCCAGACCAAGCACTCAACAGGCAGGGAGGGCCTGGAACGAGCACTTAACAGTGCCTGGAGGGCACAAACCGAGCATTTGAGAGGCCACGGACCAAGCACTCAACAGGCCCCAGACCGAGTACTCAACAGGCAGGGAGGGCGCAGACCATGCACTCAACGGGCCCTGGGCACTCAACAGGCTGAGGACACTGAACAGGCCACAGAAACTCAACAGGCAGGGAGGGCCTGGTCTGCACCGTCACTGCTGGGACCCTGAACTCAACAGGCCCTGGACACTCAACAGGCAGAAAGGGCCTGGACCAAGTACTCAACAGGCCACAGACCGAGCACTCAACAGGCAGCGAGGGCCCGGACCGAGCATTCAAGAGGCCCTTAGCACTCAACAGGCCCTGGACACTCAACAGGCAGGGAGGGCGTGGACCGAGCACTCACCAGAACTGTGCATGTAACAGGTCCCTGACCGTGCACTCAATAGTCCAGGATTATGCAGCTGAGGGTAGGCGCTGCACGCAGGGTCTACGCACTGTGTGCCAGTTGTGCATGGCGTATGCCGAGAGTATGCGGGGGAGAGGAAAGAAGGTGAGCAGGACTAAGGGGAAGGTTTGGAGGCTGGGTGGGGATTGTGCGGAACGCGGGGCGGGAGTGGGAGCACTGTGGTGTATGACTCACAGGCACTTTTCCAGCCAACATGACGCAATACAACAGTTGTGACCAGTGATCTGGATCTTATAAAGATGGGTCAACACACAGTGACACCCGTCAACACACATTGACACCCGTCAACATAAAGTGATGCCTATCAACACACATTGATACCTGTAGTGGCCTGTCAATACACACTGACAACTGTCAACACACACTGACAACTGTCAACACACACTAACAACTGTCAACACACACTGACAACTGTCAACACACACTGACACCTGTCAAGACACATTGACTTCTGTTGACACCCGCTGACACCTGCATACATGCACCAATGCCTATCAACACACAATGACACCCGTCAACACATTTCGCCCATCAACACACACTGGTGCTTGGTCAACACTTTTCGTCTATCAACATTCACTGTCACCCATCAATATGCATTGACTCCTATCACTGGCAACTGACACAGGCAACATATACTGAACCCTTTAGGCTTATTCAAACCCTTTTGCCAACACCCAAACACCCACCAAGCCCTGGGAATCCAGCATACGTATAGCCTTTTAGTAATGAACAGGCGCTGATGGGTTGAGAATGTATCTAGAATTGAGGTCAGGAGCTTAGACCATTCTGTATTAAGCACTTAAGTTAAACCACAGTCGCTTTTCAGCTTGTAATGTAAATCTTAGGGGGAAAATCCTAACTATGATACAAAAACTTGCTTAGATTGTTCCATATGAGAGATAAGAGCTGAATGTGTAGTCAAGATACTTGTCTTCAAGTTGGATTGGTCATATGTATCGATGATGTATAGGGCATATATATGTCAATCTTAAAAGAATATAAGTATGAATAGAGAAAAGCTTTGGCTCATTAAAAAAAAATAGTTGCAAGTCATTGTTTAGTGAGTGGTCAACATGAAGGAGGTGTGTGGTACACAGGGCCTTTCCTGACTGATCATTAACTTCCAGCACAACAAAAGACTATTGTTTGTTGGTTTGATTTAACTCCAGTTAACCATTACAGGTTCTCACCAGACTTTCTCAAGGTTCTTTTACACCACAAGGGTGGTGATCGAATCTATGAAATGAATTTAGGTGGAAACCTCACCCCTACACATTTAGGTGAGAGTTCTTTTACTTCCCACACCACATAGACATTCTTATGAGAAGGATTGGCCTTTGTTATAGCAGTAAACCTACCACTGCTGTGGGTGAAGGAGAAAAGTGGCTGCAGTGGGACTCGAATCAACAAAGTCTGACAACCTTGATATTACAAGTCCAGTGCTCTTTACCACTGAGCTAACTCCCCACCCGGTCGCTTTTGTTATGCTTGCGTGCAAGCATATCCGGTCTGCACCACGAGGAGGTGAGGCGACCAAGAGGGTGAACAGATTGTTAATTGCTGTCCACCCCAGCAGACCAGATAACAGATGAGTATGTAATCGAGATGCTTGTCTTCAGTGTACGAAGCTGGATTGGTCATATGTATCGACGATGGATAGGGCACATGTCAATCTTAAAAGAATATAAGTATGAATGAAGAAAAGCTTTGGCTCATTAAAAATGGAATTAGTTGCATGTGATTGCTCAATAAGTGGTCAACATGAAGGAGGTGTGTGGTACACAGGCATTTCCTGACTGACCAGTAACTTCCAGCACAACAAAAAGACTGATATACCCTACACAGGTTAAAGTCAGTCAAAGGAACTACATTTCCTCATAAAACTGATGATTCCTATGTACACAGGATGTTCTTAATTCACTATAAACTCATTTATATTCATCCATAATTCATACTAAACGAGGCACAGTGAGGATGTCAGTCCGAGTTGAGGGTATGCCATAAGTAGGCATTATCATACAGTGTCAGGGGAAAAAGTTGGAACAGGAGACCTACAAGAGACGTCACAAAGCCGTAATTGGGGCTTACCCCGCTGTCAATGCAGGGTTTGAGATCGCCTTGAAACGTCAGGAACTATTAACAACCCATTCCCGGAAATTCCCTGACAGCGACAAAAAGTCACCCTCGTAGAGCTTGCTTTGAGACCCGTCAGCAGGCTGGCTGGTGAGAGGGAGAGGTTTTTTATAAGCGTTGAACAACATGCGTATCCGCACTGTTTTAAAGGGATTAAAATTCATACTGATTCAATTATTAGTAGAAAAGGAGATAATGGTGTGTATTGTAGGATATTACGGGTTTGAGGAGCATGGGAATGGAGGAGCATCAAGTCAAGGTGTCACTACACAATATTGACTCGTTTCTGATACATGCGGCGGAGTAATATCCGAGGGCATGCGAGGATATTGCATAGAGGCAACTGCAAGAATTATACAACCGCTTTTATGTGAAACCAGTCTACATTGTATTTACCATCCACCTTCTCCTGACAAGTGGGATACTCATATTAATACACAATATTGACTAGTTTCGCAGCCTTATCGCAGCCTTGTCGTGAGAAGAGCAGTGTCGGGACAGCGGTGTCGGGGCGATATCGAGGAAACCACAACACTTCACGACAAAGGTCCAGTCGTAGCAAAAATCGAACATGTTCGATATTGTCGTAGCCTTGTCGGAAGGCCCCCGATAGGCCCCCGACAAGCTTCATGTCGCAGCCTGTCGTGGCCTTGTCGTAGCCTCTTGTCGGGAACTGGGGTCCACCAACCACGACAAGGCTACGACAATGGCTTCCCGACAAGGTCCACGACTGACCTACGACTGGAGGCCTTGTCGTGGTTGGTGGACCCTAGTTCCCGACAAGAGTCTACGACAATTGGGCTGCGATTGGAAGCTTGTCGGGAGCCTTATATCAGACATGTTTGATTTTTTTCACGATTGGACTCTTGTCGTAGAGTGTCGTGGACCTTGTCGGAAAGCCGTTGTCGCAGCCTTGTCGTGGTTGGTGGCACACCCCCTTACTCGACAAGGCTTCCAATCGTAGAGGTGTCATGGACCTTGTCGGAAAGCCCTTGTTGTGGTTGGTGGACGCCCCCCTTCAAGCACTAAGCTTCCGCCTCAGTAGTACATGGAAATGGTGTTTTGAGCACGGGTATCTATGGTTGCAGGCCTCACTTTGGTTCCCTATAAGCCCGTTTCTATTGGCCGACCATTCAGCACCAATCTGCAGTCAGCCACCACCAATAGACTTTTTGGGGACACTGACGCTAGATCGGCGAATGGAAAAAGACCTGCAGAAAATGCTCACCAAATAAATTGGTATAAATTATGCAACAGAGACACCATCGAAAGATTTTTTCACAAAAAAGTTTACCTCCCAAATACAGTAGAAACAGTGCATACACTGCGCCATCACTGACAAATTGGTACTGACATATAGTGAGTGGCACCACCGACAGGCTTTTATAGAAGCTCTTGAAAAATGCACAATAGCTATGTGCCCCATAAGTCCGTGACCCACTGAGAGATATCTCTCCCTGCGATATGTGGCCTCCCCTGAATCGCAGCGAGGGGATGTTATCAAGGGCTGTCGACCCCCACAGTGGGGTGTGCATAGTCGGGGGACTGGTACAGGAATCGCATGTTTTTGTGGTCCACTGTGCGCTTTCTACTATATACCCATGCTGTATATACTGTAAATACGCACCGTTTCACCATATAACGTAAAAATACTGTGCTACCTTTCCATACAGGTTTATTAACATATTGGTTGTTAAGCCAAATTAAATTTTAAAAGAAATTTCGGGTATATAGTAAATATATAACGTCCAACCATGCTTGTAAAAGTCACAGAACTCGTTGATAATTTACGGTTTGTACGGAACTCGGCGTAAACGTCTAGTTCCGTTCAAACCGTAAATTACCATCTCATTCCGTGACTTGTACAGCATGGTCAGGACGTTTTATATAAGTACTGACTGTTTTCTGAGATAAATCTCGGTCCCCTAGTCGCCGAGAAATGTTCCTAAAGTGGAATTCACACGGTGGGATTTATGTACTCTACCTCAAAGGGTGTTTGTCTCTTCGTCTGAATTGTAGGGTTCCATATCCCCTGCAAATGTCGGCGACAATTATCACTAACAAGGTACAGAATCACATGGAAGACAAATGTATCCTCTGCTGAGCCGCCGACAACGTACCTAGCCTAGCCGATAGGAGCCAAGCCAGCAGGTACACTGGCCACCAGAGCAGACGTTTGCTACGCACTAAGTCGTAGCTGAGTGCAGACAGGGGTTGGTGGCCAATCTAAGCCATCAGGATCACATGTTTTCTACACCATTCACCTCAAGGGTACTTGAGTCCCAGGGTGAGTGTTCACTGTAACTATGTCTGCGACAATGTACCACCTGTGTCTTTCCATATGAATCAAATTCTCCATTTTCCCTTGATACTGGTATCAGCACCTTACTATGAGAATGTTGTATCAAAGGAGGATTGTCTGAGACTAGGGAAAAGGTGTGAAGTACACTCGTCTCAGGTAAATTAGTCTATACATGAGAATCCGACTTTATGTTAAATCGCACCAACGGTACCCTGAATTGAACTCCAAGAAGAGAATCGCAGGGGAAATTTCAAACATGTTTGATCATCTCCAATTGTCTCGGTTTCACAAGTGTAACCAGCTAGATCGGAGCTGGAATACCAAGATTTATCTCACCCCTGGTATTTTTGTCCCATAGGCTAAACATTGGGAACTCGTTCTCCATGCTCCAACAAATATTGCAGTTCGTTCTCCATGGTCTATATCCTGTGTGTCACCCATTCTTTTAGTGTGTACAGGGTGAGATACATACAGAAAGCAACTCATTTTGGCCAAAGAAGTCGTTCTTCAACTCGTTTGAATGCCATGTGATATTCACTCAGCTGTCGCCTCGTTAATATCACACCACATCAAACTCATGGAGAACGAGGAATTTGACCAAAATCTGTTGGTTTCTTCTTTATTACGTTGTAATCCCTGAACTTCTTATGGAGATTATATAAAAAGATACCATATATGAATTAAACTCACATACTCAATCCTCTAATGCTAAAGGCCAGTCCACACTGTGCGACTTGGAGGGCTTGCGATCCGGTACCTCCAGTCTCAGACTGGAGGTACCGGCTTGGCGTAGGTACCGGCTTGGCGTATCGCATGTACCTCGGATCGCAAGGTATCATCGCTTCTGTGTGTAGACTATCCCGCTTGCGACTGGAGCGCTTGCGATTCTAGGTACATGGGTACACCCAGTCTCAGACTGGGCGTACCAAATATCAAACATGTTTGATATATAAACACGCTTGCGATCCGGGGTACCTCCAGTCTGAGACTGGGCATAGCCGGTACGCCCAGTCTCAGACTAGCGAGAAAGTTGCAGTCTCCACTGTGCGTTTTGCCGCGTTGCGATCCTGAAGGTACGCCAAGTCTGTGACTGGGTGTACCTATTATGTACCTAGAATCGCACAGTGGAGACAGGGCTTTAAGGATATGTTACGAGGTGGGTGTTTGGCAAACTCGGTGGCGTATCTATGAAGCCAATCTCGCCTTTGAAGGGATGTCAGTTGGGATCAGGAAAATATTTTTCACGTTGAGGTTTTGCCTCACAGAGACTAAGAAAACATGGAAAACACATCAATGTTGGCCACGGAACAGGGCCGAGATTCTGTGAAGAGGTTTCAACCACTCTTTTTCTGGCTTAATTTATATTTTCTTTGTTCTATACAAGCAGGGTTTACAGGAGGGGTATCGCAAAAAGGTTTAACATTCGCTGAGTCAGAGATGGGGTACCAGTTAACGTAGATTGCCCCATAGACCGCATTAATGTGACGTCATTTGACTGGGGTTTCCCTACGTTCTGGTGCCAAACATAAGTGCAGCAGTCGGCATCTAGACATCTCAAATTGTTTAATTCCACAGTATATTTAACTCTACTATGCCATGATGCTACGTCTATGCAGTGCTTCTCGGAGTTTGGATTTGTTTGGCACCAAAATGACGTCAGGACTAATGCGGTCTATTCTGGCCAATCATATGATTTGAAACATTCAGTGCGAAGAGTAGATTCACTGAGATGTCCACATTCTCAACCTATTAGCTGAACGTTTATCCACATTCTCAACCTATTAGCTGAACGTTTATCCACATTCTCAACCTATTAGCTGAACGTGTATTCACATTCTCAACCTATTAGCTGAACGTGTATCCACATTCTCAACCTATTAGCTGAAAGTTTATCCACATTCTCAACCTATTAGCTGAACGTTTATCCACATTCTCAACCTATTAGCTGAACGTGTATCCACATTCTCAACCTATTAGCTGAAAGTTTATCCACATTCTCAACCTATTAGCTGAACGTGTATCCACATTCTCAACCTATTAGCTGAAAGTTTATCCACATTCTCAACCTATTAGCTGAACGTGTATCCACATTCTCAACCTATTAGCTGAAAGTTTATCCACATTCTCAACCTATTAGCTGAAAGTGTATCCACATTCTCAACCTATTAGCTGAACGTGTATCCACATTCTCAACCTATTAGCTGAAAGTTTATCCACATTCTCAACCTATTAGCTGAAAGTTTATCCACATTCTCAACCTATTAGCTGAAAGTTTATCCACATTCTCAACCTATTAGCTGAACGTTTATCCACATTCTCAACCTATTAGCTGAAAGTTTATCCACATTCTCAACCTATTAGCTGAACGTGTATCCACATTCTCAACCTATTAGCTGAACGTGTATCCACATTCTCAACCTATTAGCTGAAAGTTTATCCACATTCTCAACCTATTAGCTGAAAGTTTATCCACATTCTCAACCTATTAGCTGAAAGTTTATCCACATTCTCAACCTATTAGCTGAACGTTTATCCACATTCTCAACCTATTAGCTGAACGTTTATCCACATTCTCAACCTATTAGCTCAACGTTTATCCACATTCTCAACCTATTAGCTGAAAGGTTATCCACATTCTCAACCTATTAGCTGAAAGGTTATCCACATTCTCAACCTATTAGCTGAAAGTGTATCCACATTCTCAACCTATTAGCTGAACGTTTATCCACATTCTCAACCTATTAGCTGAAAGTTTATCCACATTCTCAACCTATTAGCTGAACGTTTATCCACATTCTCAACCTATTAGCTGAAAGTTTAGGTTGACCAAAGAACGGCTATACTGACGCTCAACGACTCACAGTCTGTGAATCTATAAATATTTAAGGTAACATATGAACGTTTTTGGAATATTTGGATAGGAAAGGATACTTTTGTGATAAAATCTGCTTTCATTATATAAATTTTCTAAATTTGTTCAAAAAAAGTTGAGGACATTGTCTGGGTGAAAAGGTTGAAAATCCACTAAGAGGTTGAAGTCTGTAAACCCTGACAAGGAAAACAATTTTATAGACTGGAAACGAAAACGAGGATTTCCACTGACAAATAGAATACTGTCATCTCTGCTTTAGGCAGAGCGGAAATGGGTCTCTACAAACCTCTTACTCCACACGCACACCCACACGCCCACTCCTTGCCGTGGTCACTCAACCAGAACGACGAGGAACCAGCCAAGCGTGTCCGCGATAACACAGGCACTGCAGGCAATTCTGATTGAAACTACTTCATTTAGACAACATTTCTTATTCCGCCAAATTAGATTCATTATCTGTAATGTTCAGTTCCTGAAAAATGGAATCCTCGCCAGGCCGCCGACTCCGGGTGATCACAGAGCCCGATTGGAGCCAACAGGGAGAAGCAACTGTTGGAATTATACGAAATGTGACATAAAAACGATGATATGTGAGAGGAAACATGTGGAGACAGCACCAGGATTAGACTTGGTCAAGTTTTTAATCATGAACATTCATTAAATGATTAAACACAATCAGGATAAAGTTCATTTCTAATATGTATCCTCCTCTGACTGGCCCATGAATCAAAGACTTGTCCAGTAGGAACAGAACCTCCTGTATATATGCCCCCCCCCCCCCCTCTTGCTCCCTGTAACTCTACACCTCCTCCTACCCCTCCCCCTTCACCAGTTCTCTGGCCGACTGTGTTGTCATAGCAATAAATTTCGGCTGCTCCTGACTTTGACCCGACTTTGACTTTCACCAGGATTAGACTTGCTCAAGTCTTTGATCATGAACACAGGGTTCGTACATAGACAGCCCAATAAAATTCCAGGCTTTTTCCAGCTTTTTCCAGGATCTAATATTTCTTTTCCAGGCACATACAAATGTGAATCAAAACCATCTTGCTCGTGAATGAAATATGAAGACAAATAATCAAAACCATGCTATATTTTTTACCAAAAAAGGATTTTTGGAATCATTTAATCCAAGTCACTGAAATTCCTTAGGCAGTCAGGTACCGTACCCAAGGAAAGCTAATTATGTCTAGAATTTCATAGAATAAAAGAATTGTTTTTATGCAAAACTAAATTTTCCAGGCCCTTCCAGGTTTTTCCAGGCTCTCTGTGAGAATTCCAGGCTTTTCCAGGCCTGGAAAACCCAAAAGCATAATTCCAGGCTTTTCCAGGTTTTCCAGGCTCTGTACGAACCCTGTGAACATTCATTAAATGATTAAACACAATCAGGATAAAGTTCATTATAGTATGTATCCTTCTACGACTGGCCCATGAATCAAAGACTTGTCCAGTAGGCACAGAACCTCCTGTATATATGTCCCTCCAATTGCTCCCTGTAACTCTACACCTCCTCCTTCCCCTCCCTCTCCTCCAGTTCTCTGGCCGACTGTGTTGTCATAGCAATAAATTTCGCCTGCTCCTGACTTTGACCCGATTGAAATCAAAGTGAGAGGGTATCAATCTCCCAGCAGATATACTGACCAGCAGCCAGGATATCTGTATGGAGAGTGCTAGGAATACTGGAGCTAAACAGCGCCAGAAATCCAACACTATTTCCAATTGTACCAGTCCCTGTATCCCAGTGAGGAGGGTAGCCATAGGATGCAAAGACGTTAGCCAGTCTACACCAGGATGTCCGTATTGTGACCGATGAGTTCAGTGGACACTTCCTGGATGATTATATACACAATATTGACTTTATTTTTCTTTTTTCTCTCTGTTTTTGATGAGGAATTCTAGATGTACGCCACAGACGATTGTATTACTAACATTTATTGAAATAAAAGCTGCCTATCAAAAAATGATTATATTGACTGATTTCAGATACAAGCGGTCGTATGCTCCGAGGAGTTGATGTGTAGTAATATCTGAGCATATACAGGGATATTGCGTCTATATTTCATTTATTATCCACTTTTTCCTGAAAAGTAGCGTACCGATATTGGTTCATTTAGGTATGCACTACTTTTTTTCATATGCACTCTCTTTCTGTATGCACCGGCTTTTGCAGCCTTGGGTATACAACATATCCGTATGCTCTGGGTATGTAAATACACACTCCCTTTGTGTTTCCTATAGACACAATGTATTAGGTGGATAATAAATCCTGGTATTAGCCTTTATTATCCACCTAATACAAAGCGTCCATAGAAAACACATAGGGAGTATGTACCACCATACCCGGAGCATACAGCAATCCACCTAATACAAAGTGTCCATGGAAAACACAAAGGGAGTATGTACCGCCATACCCAGAGCATACAGATATATTATATGCTCTGGGTTCCAATAAAACGTGCATAAGGAAAAATAGTATGTACCGAAAAATAGTGCGTACCAAAATGAACTAATATCAGTACCCCAGTTTTCAGGAAAAGGTGGATAACAAATACACTGTAGACTAGTTTCAGATAAAAGCCGTTTTATAGTCTATAGATACATACAATACCAATATGCGGGCTGCAGCTAGCAACACCTGGGAGTCATTGTATCTATTATACATCTTATACAAAGTCCCCATTGAAAATGTCTGGGGACTAAGTAAACCACTATCCATCAATTAAAACTGTCAGGTACCACGATCCATTGATTACGGGAAAATAGTCCCATTCTGCTATAGAACAAGAAGATTGATATAACTTTGAATATAGCTATTCAACTGTTTACAGGAAAATAGTCGCATTGTGCAGTATAACAAAAAAAGATTGATATAACTTTGAATATAGCAATTCCTGGGTCTAATTTACTCGAGAAGATGGATATACAATACAACAAATGATGGTTTTGTGGTGAGGCGGCTCTGTGAACCGCTCGAGGTTGACGTCGTAATTACTACGCGTCAACCTATCGTGGTTTACTCCCCCCTGTTTACAAAAACATAGATTATTGTTGTTGTATTTTTTTTGTTTTTTGGGGGGGGAAGTTTACATGCATGTATACATACATGTGTAGCAGTCTACTACTTGCCCCTAGAACACAGCTCTTTGGTATTGCCATTACAATCATATATTAAGTTTCTTACAATGGGTGTTACAGTGCTTACTGTAGATATATAACATTAATAATTTTGGGTCTACCAGAATATCTGCTACACAGAGGCTGACTTCTGTATCTCTTTGAAAAACCATGCACTACATCACATGTACAATGGACCACGTATTGTGTAACGCATCACATCATATACACAATGGACCACATATTGTGTAACGCATCCCATCACATGTACAATGGACCACATATTGTGTAACGCATCCCATCACATGTACAATGGACCACATATTGTGTAACGCATCCCATCACATGTACAATGGACCACATATTGTGTAACGCATCCCATCACATGTACACTAGGCCATGCATTGAGTCACGCACCATGTCAATGTACCCTGGACCACGCATTGCATAATGCACTACGTGATGTGTTCACCAAGTCACACATTCTGTAACAATGGACCACACATTGCGTAACGCACTGCATCAGAGATACAATGTACACTGGACCACGCGTTGCATAATGCGCTATATGATGTGTTCACCGCATCACACATTCTGTAACGCACCTCATCACGTATACAATGGACCACGCATTGCGAAACGCACCGCATCACATACACAATGGACCACGCATTGCGAAATGCACCGCATCACATATACAATGGACCACGCATTGCATAACGCACTGCACACATATACAATGGACCACGCATTGCATTGCTGTCTGTGTCACATGCTGAGGGGCCATTTATAAAATATGCAGTAAGGGGGGTAATTTTTGGAAAATCTGCATATATGTTCCTTCTTTAATCTAATGCGTACAAGATAGAGAGAGAGGGAGTGGAAGGGTCACATCTTTCAGAAATTTGCGTACTACTTTATGGATGGGCCCTGACACAGAAAGCGGGGATCGGAGCTAGAAGACAACCACAAGTCGTGTAACAGGCGTGCCTCGAGACCGCTGCAGGCAGGCAGGCGGGCAGGCGGGCGGCAGGCAGACTATAGATGACTGTCCTGGGGTTTCAGGCAATTTTCGCCGATCTCGACGCCACGTGTGACTCCCAGCAGGCCCTCTGTGACGGCCACTTCCGGTGAGCCATCCTCCAGGGCAACGAATGATGATGGCTCAACTGCATGATGGCAAGTGTGGCAGGACAGACTTAGAGTGGGCAGCCAAAGGGTTTGGTTGCGGTTGTGGTTGTGGTTGTTTTAGTTGTTGTAGTTGTTTTTGTTTGGGTAGTTTAACGTCCAATATGATCTATGAAACTTACTTTGGGTTTGAGTGAATCTATGAGATTAATCGAGGTGGAGATCTCAGCCCTACACATTTACCGAGGTGTGAGTTCTTTGACTTCCCACACCATATAGACATGGTTTGGGAAGGATTGGCCTTTGATAGAGCAGGAAATCTACCACTTCTGGGGATGAAGGAGAAGAGTGGCTGCAGCGGTTCCAACAAAGTCCCACAACCTTGGGCTTACAAGTCCAGTGCCTTAACCACTGAGCCAACTCCCCTCCCCAAGCGAGAGGAACAGAGAGAGACAGGGGACACTTTTTTGTGTTAGATTTTATTGTCCTTTCTTCCTGTAGAAGCTCTGTTGGGCAATAAGTCGAGTCCATTTACATTTTCACACAATATAACATATTCGTATGGGTTAGTAAATACGGGTTATGTTAGGGATAAAGAGTGATATATAGAGTCACGAGGGACAGGGATGGGAGGGATAGAGAAGGCAGAGAGAGGACATACTGGACAGTGAGGGGGACAGGGTAGACAGAGATAGGGATAGACTGGACAGAGAGAGGGATAGACTGGACAGTAAGAAGAACAGGATAGAGAGAGATAGGAACAGGGTGGACAGAGAGAGGGATAGACTGGACAGTATGAGGGACAGGAAAGACAGAGATAGGAACAGTGTGGACAGAGAGAGGGATAGACTGGACAGTATGAGGGACAGGATAGAGAGAGATAGGAACAGGGTGGACAGAGAGAGGGATAGACTGGACAGTATGAGGGACAGGATAGAGAGAGATAGGGACAGGGTGGACAGAGAGAGGGGTAGACTAGACAGAGTAGGGACAGGATAGACAGAGATAGGGACAGGGTGGACAGAGAGAGGGTTGACTGAACAGAGTAGGGGCAGGATAGACAGAGATAGGGACAGGGTGGAGAGAGAGAGGGATAGACTGGACAGTAAGTGGGACAGGCAAGACAGAGATGGAGACAGGATAGATAGTGAGGGGAATGAGATTGTGGAGATGCAGGAGGGCTGTAGAGTAGGGGGTGGTACAGCTTGTGGCTAAAACAGGGCGAGGCGGTGGGAGGAGGGAGGGGGCTGTGGTAATAGAGACCTGCACTGAACAGCCCGGGACATGGTGACTGTAGACCGGCCCTCCTCCGGGCTCCTGGGTATCGCTATCGGGCCTGCTGCAGCGCCCGCCTCCCCGACTCCTGGCCGGCAGACCGGGCCGGCAGACCGGGCGGGCAGACCGGGCGGGGCCCCTAACGAGTGTCGGGGGGCTGCACGTGCCGCACGTGGCCGCGCGCTATCTGCCCGCCAGGCGGCGTCATTGTCACACGCGCCGCGCCGGGAATTCCGCCTCCTCCGACGGGCTCAGCATCCCGCCGCTTCCTACATTCAGGCTACTGTAGCCGGCTTCCTACATGCGCATACTGCAGCCCACTTCTTAAACCCCGCCTACTGTAACCCAATTCCTACATCTTGCCTACTGTAGCCTGCTTCTTAAACCTGCCTACTGAAGCCCGCTTCCTACACCCCACCTACTGTAGCCCACTTCCTACACCCTGCCTACTGTAGCCCACTTCCGGCATCCACCCTACTGTAGCCCACTTCCTACACCCTGCCTACTGTAGCCCACTTCCTGCATCCTGCCTACTGTAGCCCACTTCCTGCATCCTGCCTACTGTAGCCTGCTTCCTACACCCTGCCTACTGTAGCCCACTTCCTACATCCTGCCTACTATAGCCCACTTCCTACATCCTGCCTACTGTAGCCCACTTCCTACACCCTGTCTACTGTAGCCCACTTCCTACATCCTGCCTACTGTAGCCCACTTCCTACATCCTGCCTACTGTAGCCCGCTTCCTTCACCCTGCCTACTGTAGCCCGTTTCCTACACCCTGCCTACTGTAGCCCACTTCCTACATCCTGCCTACTGTAGCCTGCTTCCTACACCCTGCCTACTGTAGCCCGTTTCCTACACCCTGCCTACTGTAGCCCACTTCCTACATCCTGCCTACTGGCGCCTGCTTCCTGCATCCCACCTACCTTACCCTGCTTCCTACATCCCACCTACTGTAGCCCACTTCCTACATCCTGCCTACTGTAGCCCGTTTCCTACATCCTGCCTACTGTAGTCCACTTCCTACATCCTGCCTACTGGCGCCTGCTTCCTGCATCCCGCCTACCTTACCCTGCTTCCTACATCCCACCTACTGTAGCCTGCTTCCTACATCCTGCCTACTGTCGCCTGCTTCTTGCCTACTGTCGCCTGCTTCCTACATCCTGCCTACTGTCGCCTGCTTCTTGCCTCCTGTAGCCGGCTTCCTACATCCTGCCTACTGTAGCCCACTTCTTGCCTCCTGTAGCCCACTTCCTACATCCCGCCTACCTTACCCTGCTTCCTACACCCCACCTACCTTACCCTGCTTCCCACATCCCACCTACTATAGCCTGCTTCCTACCTGCTATGGACTGCTTCCATAACCTGTTTCCTGCCTGGTACACCCTGTCCAAATTTTACATCCAGTTTTCTTTAGCCTGCCGCCTGCCTCCTAACCCTGCCGCTGGTTTAGTCTTGGGTGTGTTGGATGGGGCTGTAGAGACGTGATGACGGACCGATGGGAGGGCAGCGCGTTGTCGGCACGCACTCTGATCGTGTTACCAATCAGACCCAGTCAGACCAAACATTACAGGGTCACACCAGGCTAGACTAAATATGACCAGGCCAGACACGGTCAAACCGGAAAAGGTCAAACAAGGTCAAACCAGGCAGACAAGGTCAAACAAGACTAAACAAGGTCAAACAAGACCAAACTAGGTTCAGATAGGAAAACCAGGTTCGAACCAGGTCAGACAATGTCAGACCAGACCAGAAAGGTCATACCAGGCCATATAAGGTCAAACCAGACCAGATAAGCTCAGACGAAACCAGATCTCGTCACGCATGCGTCCCGCTGTCTGAGTGGAGGACGGAAAGAGGGAGGAGGGGAGAGAAGGGATAGAGGATGAAGGAGAGGAGAGTGAATAGTTGCGAGAGGAGAGGGGCAGAGAGAGGAGAGAGAGGGAGGAGAGAGGAGACAGTGGAAAGGTCAGAGAGGAGAGGGGCAGAGAGAGGAGAGAGAGAGGAGTGAGGAGAGTGGAGAGGGAGGAGAGAGAAGGGGACAGAGAGAAGAGAGAGAGAGGAGTGAGGTCATACAGAGGAGAGTGGAGAGTTGAGAGAGGAGGGGGCAGAGGAAGGACAGAGAAAGGTGAAAGAGAGGAGAGTGGATAGGTTAGAGAGGAGAGGGACAGAGAGAAGAGAGAGAGGAGTGAGGTCACACAGAGGAGAGTGGAGACTTGAGAGAAGACAGAGATAGGAGTGAGGTTAGAGAGAGGAGAGTGCAGAGGGAGAAGAGAGTTCAGAGAGAGAAAGGAGAGAAGTCATAAGTCAAGAGAGAGGATAATAGAGGTGAGATATGAGGGAAGGGGAGAGAGAAGGGGAGAGAAGCGGGGAGGAAGGAGGGGAGAGAGTACGGGAGAGAGGATAATAGAGGTGAGAAATGTTGGAAGGGGAGAGAAGAGGGGAGAGAGGAGGAGAGAGAGAGGAGAAAGAGCGCTATGGAGACACGGTGAAAGTGGAGACCGGTAAACGATACGGATACGTCCACGTCTGCCGCATCACTCCGTCATCTCTGTGACACCCACTGCGCACGCGCGTGTCACGTGATACGTTAAATGACCGCGCATCCTGAGAGGCCGCACACAACATACACAATAAGGCCGTACTTCTCAGCGGTGTAAGAATCCCCACGAGAATGTTATACAACCCTCTAGTAAAACAACTCTCACTCAAGACTTCCTTTGACAATGCACCATAGGAACTCATTGAGTTTGGTACTTATACGTGGGAGATCGTTTCCAGTTAAGAATATGATTCTATTACATAGTAATATCGTTACTCAATAGAGACTTGAAAGATTAAAAATACTTTAATAAACGAGATTGGAAGACACGGCCTTCCCCTTGTGAGTACTGACAGATTAAAGATAAAGAGCTCTATGTCTCAGTAAGATGGAAATATAAGAGGCAAAACTCTTTATCTCACCCCTGGTATTTTTTGTCCCATGAGCTTAACATTGGGAACTTGTTCTCCATACCATTACGAGTATTGCAGTGCGTTCTATATCCTGTGTGTCGTCCATTCTTTTAGTGTGTACAGCAAAAAAAAACGAGTTCTTTTCTGTATTTATTATCCACCTGATACAAAGTGTCCATAGAAAACACACAGGGAGTACGGATATGTTGCATGCTCCGGGGGCGCATACGGAAAAATAGTGCGTATGGGAAAATAGTGCATAATAAAACAAAACGGATATCGACATGCCACTTGTCAAAAAAGGTGGATAATAAATACAATATAGACTGGTTTCAGATAAAAGCGGTTGTATGCTCCTCGAATACGTTTGGATATTACTACGCGTCAACTCCTCGGAGCATACGGCCGCTTGTATTTGAAACCAGTCAATATTGTGTATTTATCTCACCCCTATACACACTAAAGGAATGGACAACACACATAAAATAAACCATGGAAACAGACTGCAATACTTGCACAGGCATCGAAGAACGAGTTCCCAATGTGAAGCCTATGGACATTTATTCCAAGAGTGAGATAACGAGCCCAATGTCTCAACAAGATGGTACTATAAGATGTAGTGTTCAATATGTCTCAGTAAGATGGCAATATAAGATGTATAGCTCCATATGTTTCAGTATGATGGCGATATAAGCTGTAGAATTGTCTCAGTATGATGGCATTGTAAGATGTAGAGTTCTATGTCTCAGTAAGTTGGTGATATAATATGTAGAATTTTGTCTCAGTAAGATGGCAATATAAGATGTAGAGCTTTATGTCTCAGTAGGATGTGAATATAAGATGTAGAGTTCTATGTCTCGGTAAGATGAGAATATAAGATGTAGAGTTCTATGTCTCGGTAAGATGGCAATACAAGATGTAGGATTTTGTCTCAGTAAGATGGCAATACAAGATATAGAGATCTATGTGTCAGTATGATGGCGATATAAGATGTAGAATTCTGTCTCAGTCAGATGGCGATATAAGATGTAGAATTCTGTCTCAGTCAGATGGCGATATAAGATGTAGAATTCTGTCTCAGTCAGATGGCGATATAAGATGTAGAATTCTGTCTCAGTCAGATGGCGATATAAGATATAGAATTCTGTCTCAGTAAGATGGCGATATAAGATGTAGAATTCTGTCTCAGTAAGATGGCGATATAAGACGATTCCTTTCCTCTGCTGTCGCGTGGATTTCTTCACGTAAAGCACACTTACTGACTAAATTCGCACCAGAAACATTAGCCTCATTTCTCTCCACTAGCTGGCAGTCTGATAAGTACGTCTTTCACCAGTTGACTGACTTTTTACAGCGTAGAGCCCACGCTATATTAAATTGAATGAGATGGAATGCAGGGTTGATGTTATTACTCGTGTTGGGCCTCGCCTGCTTTCTGAAGCTCCATTCATGACCTGATGCGCCAATTAGACCAGTTTCAGAAAAGAAAATCTGAAAGAACTGCAGGGCAGCTCTGCGCATGTGCAGACTAAGTGAGCAGTCATAACCAATGCTATCTTCCATGGCATCTTTCTATTTTATGGGTTAAATTGTGAGAAGTGGTAATTGAAAGTTATCAACTAATTCACGCTATCTGTACACAGGCAATGAGATCGTAGAGTTAGGGTCCTTTCACAAGACTGTGACATGTATACAATGTTACATGGTCAGTCATTCCGTGTAGACTATGATAAAATGAAGAAGTATTCACTGAAGCTTTAGGATTCTGCGGCCATTCTCTATGCTCTATAACTAAGAACAGATATTCATTAATTTCTAAAATCTATTTTTGATAGAGACTTTTCTTCAAAGCAGGTGGTATTTACATTTAAATCTTTACTACATGGTCATAATATAATCTAATATGAAGACCTCATCATCATCCTTGTACATTATCTCATCTTAGACTAAGGACAACCGACGTTACTGACATACAAGCTAAAACAATGTTGAATAAAATTATATATGTAAATATGTTATGTTACCCTCTTTACTATATACCCATGCCGTATATACTGTAAATACGTACCGTTTCGGTATATGACGTATAAATACTGTACGGACCAGTGGTCCGTACACCAAAATACGGACTACCTACCCATACACATTTATTCAAATTTTGGTTGTTAAGAAAAATTAAATTGATTTTTTTTTTAAATTCGGGTATATAGTAAATATATAACGTCCAACCATGCTTGTACAAGTCACAGAACTCGATGCTAATTTACCGTTTGTACGGAACTCGGCGTAAACGTCTCGGTCCATACATACCGTAAATAAGCATCTCGTTCTGTGACTTGTACAGCATGGTCAGGACGTTCTATATAATTACAACTGAGAAGGAAATGAATCACAAGTGGCCACTGGAGCCTACTGAAGCACCCCTCTCATAAGATCTCACACTCTCTAAGCCATATTCTGTATTCTCACTACGCTCTATGGAGAAGAATTCTTAACGGACTAGGCTTAGAGCCTTGAGAATCCACTAGCCTCCTGCCGTGCTTAAGACGTACATCAATGCAATCAAGCTCTAAGCCTAGGTCGTTAAGAATTCTTCTCCTATAAAGCGCAGTGAGAACCTTATGCAGATTACGACTTAGATTGTGAGATCTTATGAGAGGGGTGCCTGAAAACAGGGTGCTACCCTATAGTAGACCCTCTAGTATAAACATTATAAAATGAAATATTCATGAATATTAACAATGAAAAGGCTGGACATTGACATTTTTTTTTTCATGTAGCTACTCTCAGACTGCGGCTAGCTGTTGGTTTGCAGGGAGAGGTGTTGCCTGTGAGTAAACCCTAGTGTTGACAAAGACCCACGAGCACAGCTCATTTGTCACAAACCCCGCAGCTCCTACAACGAAGACGTCGCAAATACAACAAAGGAGTTGTTGAAGAGAAAGGGGAATTGCACAGTCTGTTAAGAACGATTCGGTAACTGCTATAGTGTATCACACTATCCCTTGAGCTTCCTACACCCGCCTCCCCAGGACTCAGTCTCTAAGGAGGGGTAGGATTCAGGGACTGAGAGATATGAGATATGAGCAAATATGAGAGTACGCTATATGTGTCTCGCAGATCAGTAATCATTATATCGTGTCTAATCCCCTATATGTGTCTTATAGCTCAATCATTATATTGTGGTTAAAACGCTACATGTGTCTTGTAGTTCAATAATCTTTATATCCTGTTTAAAATTTAAATATGTGTCTCATAGATGAATAACCATTATATCGTGGTTAACATGCTACATGTGTCTCATTGTTCAATAATGATTATATCTGGTTATTAGATTGTGGTTAAAATGATACATGTGTCTCATTGTTCAATAATCATTATATTGTGGTTAAAATGCTACATGTGTCTCATTGTTCAATAATCATTATATTGTGGATAAATTGCTACAAGTGTTTCATCGTCTAATAATCATTATATCTCGGTCAAAATGCTACAAGACGCAACATGTGTCTCATAGTTAAATGACCATAATATCGTGGTTAAAACACTACATGTGTCTCACAGTTCAATAACCATTATATCATGGTTAAAAACAGTACATGTGTCTCATATTTTAATAATCATTATATCCTGGTTGAAATGCTACACGTGTCGCATAGTTCAATAATCATTATATTGTGATTCAGATGCTACATGTGTCTCAGTTCAATTATCATTATATCGTGGTTAAATTGCTACATGTGTCTCATAGTTCAATAATCATTGTATCTGGTTATTAGATTGTTGTTAAAATGCTACACGTGTCTCATATCGTGGTTAAAATGCTACATGTGTCTCATTGTTCAATAATAATTGTATTTGGTCATTAGACTGTGGTTAAAATGCTACATGTGTCTCATATTGTAGTTAAAATGCTACATGTGTCTCATTGTTCAATAATCATTGTATCTGGTCATTAGATTGTGGTTAAAATGCTACATGTGTCTCATATCGTGGTTATAATGCTACATGTGTCTCATATTTCAATAATCATTATATCGTGGTTTAAAACACTACATGTGTCTCAAATTTCAATAATCATTATAATGTGGTTAAGACGCTACATGTGTTTCATATTTCAATAATCTTTATACCGCGGTTAAAACATTCAGCATTGTGTGAGAGGCGCTAACCGGCTGCTGCCCACAGCGATCCTACTCCTTGATGAAAAGTCACGCTGGAACTTATTACCACGATCGATGGTTCACAAAACAATCTTCAACATCCAATTAGGGCCTTCCTAATTAAATTTTTAAGTAAAGCTCACTGTTCTGTTCTTATTCCGAGATGATCCGTTCTTTTTAGAGTAGGAGTCAAGGACGGGTGACAGGACTGTCTGAGGGACTGTGAACAGGGAAGAGTGACTCTGACAGAAAGCCGACTACAGGAGGGGGATAGGATTTAAGAGGGATGAATTTGCTTTGTTGTTTGTTGGTTTGATTTAACGTCCAGTCAACCATTGCAGGTTCTCACCAGACTTTCTGAAGGTTCTTTTACACCACAAGGGTGGTGATTGAATCTATGTGACGAATTTAGGTAGATATCTCACCCCTACACATTTACTGAGGTGAGAGTTATTTTATTTCCCAGACCACATAGACATGGTATGAGAAAGATTGGCCTTTGATATAGCAGTGAATCTACCACTGCTGGGGGTGAAGGAGAAAGGTGGCTGTAGTGGGACTCAAATCAAGTCCAGTGCTCTTCACCACTGAGCTAACTCCCAACCTGGTCGCTTTCGTTATGCTTGCGTGCAAGCATATCCCGTCTGCACCACGAGTAGGCTAGGCGACCAAGGTAGGGGAAAGAACCTACATAAAACTAATAATTATAATAGGACTACAGCTGAGTATCGAATCTGGAAAGCTTGCCGCACATAACAGCCAAAATGTATAGCCCTCTTATATCGTTTTCCTTTACTGTTTAGAGTATGTCATTACTATTTCAATTCTGCTATGTTGCATTATCGCCTTTGTAAAGCACTAGTAACTAGCCATATTCCTGTATTCTGAAGTAATTTCCCTTGAACCCTAATTATCCCAATATACAGAAGGCGTATTGTTTTTAGTACACTAAGGTCTGTAGACATTAAAGAATTGGCTGGCCAAGGTCAGGTAGCCTGATTAAATGCATATATTATGTACTATTGCCACTTCTCAGAAATACTCTAGAACAAAGATTAAGATTGAGACTGCAAATATGTCCAACGTGAATAAACATCTCTTCCATTTAAGAAAACCTTCCAATGGGTTTTTTTCACTCATTTACACCTGATGAAAACATAAATTTGTCCCTAGTCTATCTAACCACCGTAGCATGAAGATTTGGTTATACCCTAAAAGTAACCTTTCCGGTGTTCTGTGTCTCCTGACTGTTCGGCTGAGGCTTTATTAGGTTTTCAACTCCACTCCCATGGCTCCTGTGTTCCTCAGAACAACGACTCCGGTGTCACCTCCCTGTAGGCTGAAAGACAACCTCCGGAGTTCAAACTCCCTAAAGACAAGAGACAGCCCCGCCCAGCCCTCTCAGCCGTCATCGACATGAAAAAGCCTGACGAATGCAACATTAAGGCAGCTTTCTTAACCACAACAATTTTGGAACCTAATCTTCCGAAAAATTTCCAATAATGGAATCCCTGCTGGAGAGAATTGTTTGTTTCTGTGAGATAAAATTAAGCAAAGTGCACCTTTGTGCATTCCTGTCACAGTGCGGGGCGTTTTATCGTAACGACATTATCCTTTATGAAGATTCACTCCACTTTAATGACGCAATCAAAACAAAGCTTCATTTTCTGCTGCTACCAATGCCACGTTTTAAATGGATAACAGCAACGAGTCTTAATTGAGGTCTTAAAAATATTATCACAAATTAAAGAATTTGATTTATTTTTTTCACCAGTGATGAATGGTCTAAAGCATTTATAAACAAATGGCAGTAAATGATCAAAAGCAGAACAAACTCTGATCACACTTGGGTGTTTTGCTTTTGAATGGTAAAGGTATAAGGCATTAAGTGTGAATATCTGGACATGTACATAATCTGAGGGATCACAATATAAATTACAACCACATATATAGTGTGAAGAGCTGTCCGAAGGTGCCTCCGGACGGACCTCCGGACAGTCCGGAGGGTTCGAGGGGCCCCGGAAGTTTGCCCCTTTGCCACCCGGAGAGTCCACCAGGTGGCGCCCTGGTACCGGAAGTGACGTAGAGGGCGGTGTGATGCAAAAAAACGGTAACCCTGCGAAAAATGGTAATTATCGCCCACTAGTATCTTGTGCGCATGCGTGAACATGCACAATGTTGAAGTCCACGATTAGAGAGTGAACAATTTGCCGAAATTCAGCATATCACGACATGTAATTTTCATGTCTAAATACTGTTGTTTCCATTTATTTATATTAAAATCACATCAAAATAGTAGTACTCCGTAATCCTGCCCAATGGGAACTAGGGGAGACCACCTGCTGACCAGGGTAACCCAATAGGTGCCGCGCTTTGTACAAGATCGAATAAATTATACACGCAGCCCGCGAACGGCCCTCTACGGTCTAGTCACATACCAACAGTCGCTTGGCGAGATTGGACGTCCCACACTCAAAATAGTAGTACGTCCAATAGTCCGTGATATCTGAACGCTTGTAAAGTTCTGATCTCTATCTGCATGGAGTTGTTCCCCTGCATGAACTACCATATAAGGAATAGAGTAGACCCAGTAGCCAATGACTGCACTCGGAGCAAACCACGACCTTCACCATGACCTCCTTCCGTGATATTTATAGCGCCTTCGGACGGTTCTACAGTCTATAGTTGACCTAAAATCTAGTGGACCACAACCACCCTCCTATAGTCCTATTGTGACCAATTGTATTGGTTTCTCTGCGAGGAGATTAGTCATCTAAATTGCCCATATTTAGTAGTGTCATGATGACTGCATTACTAATGCCCCAGTCACACTGGCGTAAATTTCGGCGTTTCTTCTACGTATTTAAATTTGTGGGGAGTACGTATTAGCTACGGATTTGGAACGTATTTGTTTGCTTTGCTTTAATTAACGTTTTAGTACGCTTCTCAACGTTCATCAACGTTCATCAACGCTTATCTACGCTTCTGTACGCATTGTGGCGTTTTTCGGCGCATTCCGACTTTCCTTTACGCATCTCCGCGTATTGCGGCGTATTTTGAGATCCCAAATTGCGTAGAAGAACGTAGACGTGCGTACACGGAAAAACGCCGTTTTTTACGCCAGTGTGACTGGGGAATTAGTCTCCATTTTGAAGTACCCCCTCTCTGTCTTGATGTCGACCATATGGCAGCCATGTAGTGAATGGCATATTTCCCTTATTATCACTCGCTTACTTACTCCCTTACTCTTAAGGTTTACTACACCTAGCTAGTCTAGGTCTCTAGGCTTTACAGACTGTTGTCGGGACCCAGTACTGTTTAAGAAGCCGTCACTGTTTCTGACAATGCCTGTTGATACTAGGGCTGTTTATGTATGCTGATAACCAGTAGGCCATACCCTGAATGCTAGGAACAAATGGGATGTTCATCATTGATGAATAAGCGCGGTATTCTGAGGGGAAAAAATCAAAATGTTTGGGTGATATTCAGTCTATGGGTCATTTTCTGTAACCCAGACAACTTGCCATTTCTACAATTGCCAATGTCCAAAATATCAAGAACCAGTGGGTCAATGAGGTATTTCGGTTTCTAGTGATTGGTCCTGGTCAGCTGGGGACACCTCTAAGACACTGAGACACTGGCCTTCCGCACCTTTCTAATGTCACAGAGTTGGCAGGCAGATAGTGAAGGCATGCTGAAAGTGTATATATATACTCTCCCTTACATTGGCAGCGTATGTATATATGAGCCTGTGGCCCAAGCTCAAAATGGCACAATTTCGATCCAGGATCCGCCTGGAGTTTCTCATCCACATAGAGACAGACATAACTAGACATATGCTGGGAGAGTGAAAAGTAAGACCCTCGTAGAGAGCAAAAATAGAACATCTTAGAACAAGGAGGTCAATACAAAATTTTGTTTGGGGTATGGCTAAAAATTGATACATACAGGAGAAGGAAAATCTGAGCGTCATTTTGAAAATGCGCAATGTTGGCTAATTGTAACTATATTGCGATCTGTTATGGGCAATCAATTAAGCTAGACTGAAGTCTGAAGTGCGGCCGACTTCCACCAGATGGCGTTCTCATAGGGAGCCAAAGTGAACTCGCAGAAACCACAGATACCCGTTTACAAAACACCATTTCCGGTGGCCAGTAAGAACGAGGCTTAGTGCTAAACCTATGGGGGTTTGAGGCTAGACTTTTGTTTTGGGTCTCGTTTGTTACTTTTGAAGTGTAGTTTACTATTGTCATCTCTGAATAACTCTGTCTTGAAGCTACGATGACAGTTGTTACGTTTATCAAAAGTATGGATCTAAAAGATTGGAGAATGACAGTATAATCTTGAACCTACATAGACAAAGTACTGAGCGCCTATATCCGGAAATTGTCTTTTGTAAATGGGTATCTGTGGTTTCAGCGGGTTCACTTAGGCTGTAGCGACGTCCATATTGTCGTAACAACAACAATGATAACAATAACAACAACAACAACAGCAACAACAACAATAACAACAGCAGTGCGCCGACCTCACATTTTACATCATATGAAAATTACACGTTTTTCTGACTTCCTTTTGGACGCCGCGTCCGCGTTCCCCGCGCCACACACGTCACTTCCGGTTTATCCGCGAGTACTGAGCATGCGTGCCGGGCGTTGTGAGGTGGGAGGGGGTGTTGGGCGGGAGTGAGGGGTAGGAGGGTAAGTGAGGGGCACATTACAATTGGAATGACGTGACACGACAACGTCTGTGAACTTGTTCCCGGTGTGGGTTTCAGGCCGAGACTGTCCCGACAGGGAACCAGCAGCTGCCACATGTTGCACTTCCGGTCTAGCGTGTCAAAACGAGGCGCAGTGCAGTGCTGGTATGACTGGGTGAATAGGTCACTGACTTAGTGTGACCTTGGTGTGACCTGGTGGGTAGGTTACTGACTAAGTGTGACCTTGGTATTACTGGGTGGGTAGGTTACTGACTCAGTGTGACCTGGGTGTGACCTGGTGGGTAGGTTACTGACTCAGTGTGACCTTGGTGTGACCAGGTGGGTAGGTTACTGACTCAGTGTGACCTTGGTGTGACCAGGTGGGTAGGTTACTGACTCAGTGTGACCTTGGTGTGACTGGGTGGGTAGGTTACTGACTCAGTGTGACCTTGGTGTGACCTGGTGGGTAGGTTACTGACTCAGTGTGACCTTGGTGTGACTGGGTGGGTAGGTTACTGACTCAGTGTGACCTTGGTGTGACCAGGTGGGTAGGTTACTGACTCAGTGTGACCTTGGTGTGACCAGGTGGGTAGGTTACTGACTCAGTGTGACCTTGGTGTGACCAGGTGGGTAGGTTACTGACTCAGTGTGACCTTGGTGTGACTGGGTGGGTAGGTTACTGACTTAGTGTGACCTTGATGTGACCGGGTGGGTAGGTTACTGACTCAGTGTGACCTTGGTGTGACCTGGTGGGTAGGTTACTGACTCAGTGTGACCTTGGTGTGACCGGGTGGGTAGGTCATTGACTCAGGATGCCCTTGATGTGACCAGGTGGGTAGGTCACTTACTTAGCATAACATTGATGAGACTGGGTGTTATCCTCAGAAATGACCACTTTAACTTTCATTTATGAATCTATCACAAGCACATAGATATGAAAAGATCTGCAATTCTCAGCATGCTACATGATAAACTATACCTGTGGAGAAGATGTCGAGATGTCTAACAGTATATATTTGCATGCTGAGGTTCTCTTTACACACTGACAGGCCTATTTACATCCTCAGACTGACAGATTCATTAACTGGGAGTGACACATCGATTACTTTAGACTTACACCCTTATAAATGTCTGATGGTAAAGGAACAACTAACCAAGGCTCCCTCAACCTTAGTTGACGGGTTTATTATAGTTGTCAGTCCTATATTGTGTTAAGATTAGTGTTTACTGTCCTTGTCAGTAGACCGCGTTACTCATTTCTGAAAGAGATCTGCCTCCGTCTGCTCTATAAACACTTAAATTCATCTCAATGTTTCTCATATCATTCAGGGTGCTAGGTAACTTAACCAGTCACTTATGGCATGTGAGTAGAGGTAATTTAACAACATACTCATGGTATGCATTTTATGCATCTATTATGCATTTATTTCTAAGTTTTTCAAACAGTGCAAGAACTATGTGCGAGGTTCTGGTATGTTTTCTTTTTCCAGTTATTGTTCAGTGTTGGAGTGAGCAAGTGTGGTCTATTGGATATACAATTGTGCATCATGGATTGTTCACATGTTCGTACAAAATAGACAAGTTACTACTTTGACTATGTACCTGCTTTTTTCTGAATTAATAAATGGAGTTCAGCTCTAAAAAAACAAAAAAAAACATACTCATGGTATATTAGGGGGTAAGGCCTCCAAAACATTATAGGGGAGGAATGACTCACACATGGCATGCTAGGCCAGTAATGATGCATTCAGGGTATGTTAGGGCAGTAACAACTCACTCATGATATGTTTAGTGAGTAAAGATTCATCCACAAGGATTAAAATTTGGCATGGCATTGCCATGATTTCGGTTTCAACAAGTAATAAGGGAGGGAGGGAGGGAGGGAGGGAGGGAGAGGAGGGAGGGAGGTGGAAGCCTGTTGCAATATATAAAAATACACTACTGTAACATAGATATCCAAGACGAGTCTTGACCAATACAAAAATAGACTACTGTCGCCGGGTGCGGACCACATCTGACCAGAGCGGGACCCACCCGCTTGTAGGTATTCATTGAACCGCAACGGATGCGCAATATATAAAAATAGACTACTGTCGCCGGGTGCAGACCACATCTGACCAGAGCGGGCCCCACCCGCTAGTAGGTATTCATTGAACTGCAAAGGGTGTGCTGGTGACCTATTTGACCTGATTCCATCGAATGCGTCTGGTATTGGCGCCCGCACCCGGTGTCTAGGGCTTTCAGATTGAGGGAGGGAGGGAGGGAGGGAGGTGAAAGCCTGTTGCAATATATAAAAATACACTACTGTCGCCGGGTGCGGACCACATCTGACCAGAGTGGGACCCAAATAATAACATGTTAGGTGATCATGAGTAACGTCTCATCTATAACATGTTGGGGCAGTAACCACTCACTCATGCCATATTAAGGTATAAGAACTCACTCAAGCTGTATTAGGGGATAAGCACTCACTCTTGACATGTTAATGCAGTAACGACCCACTCATTATGTATTATGGGAAGTTCATGACATATTATGAGAATACGACTCACTCGTGACATTCGGAGTGTAACTACTCATAACATGTTATAGAGTAATGGCACACGACATATTAAGGTAGGTAAGGACCCATGACATGTCAGGGGAGGTACCTTGACAACTAATTCATGGTATGTAGGGTAACTTAATGACTCACTCATACCATAGTAGGAGACTCACTCATGTAACTTAACACATTCATAACCTTCTCGGGAAGGTAACATAACCAAGTCATGGTAAGTTAGTAGAGGCTCCTTTGGAACTCACCCATAGTACATTAGATTAGAAAACCTAACAAGCCACCAGAGGTGTGTTGGGGAGAGATACTGCTGGTCACGCTACGCCCCAGACGACAACCTTTTCCCGCCTAATTTAGAGACCTGTGGTGACGCGGGGCTCCTGCAGAGGGCGCGCGTGTCTGGGGGAGATAGCCCCGACCCCTAGCGACGATCAGCTGATGCTGCTTTACGCTCAACCCTCCTCCTCCTCCTCCTCCTAGTCCTCCTCCTGTACCTTGTAAGCACAGAGGTGCTGATCGTTCTTTACGTGCACTCCCGTGTCCGCCCCTCCCCCTCCTCCAGTTGATGCATCGCCCCCCGGAGCGGCCCCCGTCCCGCCCTGATGGGGTAAACTTGTCGGCACCGCCCCGCCCCTAGCGGCGACCCCCGGAACGAGGTGCTGCCCCCTGACGGCGACCCCGGGCGGCAAGATGGCGGCTTGGAGAAGCGGTTTACATTAGCGCGGGTCGGATTGAGCCATAGCTCATTGTGACTGGAGGATCAATAGGAGTCGGTGGTCGGCGGAGTGTCAGACGGTGAGAGAGCACAGAGGGGTGGGAGGGCTCTATCCCACATACACAGATCATACACACACATCATACACACAGACTATACACACGGTGAGAGAGCACAGAGGGGTGGGAGGGCTCTATCCCACATACACATCATACACACAGACTATACACACACATCATACACACATCATACACACACATCATACACACAGACTATACATACACATCATACACATCATACACACAGTGAGAGAGCACAGAGGGGTGGGAGGGGTCTATCCCACACACACACTCATCATACACACACATCATACACACAGACTATACATACACATCATACACACAGTGAGAGAGCACAGAGGGGTGGGAGGGGTCTATCCCACACACACACATCATACACACACATCATACACACAGACTATACATACACATCATACACACGGTGAGAGAGCACATTGGGGTGGGCGGGGTCTATCCCACACACACACATCATACACACACATCATACACACAGACTATACACACATCATACACACAGACTATACATACACATCATACACACAGTGAGAGAGCACAGAGGGGGTGGGAGGGGGTATATCCCTCCTTACACACCACACATACACACATATCATACATACATCATACACACACATCACACACATCCCACACACATCATACACACAGTGAGAGAGCACAGAGGGGTGGGAGGGATCTATCCACACACCCACATAATACACACACATCATACACACATCATACACACAGTGAGAGAGCACAGAGGGGTAGAAGGGGTCTAACCCTTCCCACACACATCATACACACATAATACACACACATCACACACACACCATACACACACATCATACACAGTGAGAGAGGGGTGGGGGGACTCTACCTGTCCTTACAGACACATAATAGGCACACATCATTCAGACATATCATACACACACATCATACTTACACATCATATACAGACAGTGAGAGAGCATAGAGAGCTGGGAGGACCTTACCTCTCCACACACATCATATACATAGACATTAACTGGAGGTAAGGTAACAGAGCTCAATAGAAATGCCTGCTGGTTCGTAGGTAAAGGCCAGACTGATTATCTTTGCAGTAGGACCGTTCTTTCATTCTCAAATTCGGAGAACGGGCGGGGCTGGACGGGGCTGGACGGGGCTGGACGGGGTGGGATAGGTTGGGACGATGTGGGACGGGATGGGATGGGGTGGGACGGAGGCCGGACAGCGCGGCACGGCGCGAGTTTCTGTCTGCTCCGTGCCCTGCCGGCAGTTCAGATTTCAGTTGAGGTTTCGGCGCTCACAGTTCTTGACACGTTCCCACGCGGGGAGCGGTTTGACAACTCGCGCATCCTCACGCCGCCGCCGTGCGGGACAGGACGGGGCGGAACGGGACAGGACATGATGGGGCGGGACGGGACGGGGCGGGATGACGCAAGATGAGGCAGGACGTGATGGGACGGGGCGTGACGGGACGGTACGGGGCGTGACAAGGGATGACGGGACGGGGTGGGACGGTACAGGGCGTGACGGGGCATGACAGAATGGGACGTGACAGGACGGGACGGGACGGGGCGGGACGGGACGGGACGAAGCAGGGCAGGACAGAGCGGGACTGGACGGGGCCGGACGGGACGTGATGGAGCAGGACGGGGCGTGACGGGGCGGGGCGGGACGGGACAGGACAGGATGGGGCAGGGCGGGACGGGATGGGGCAGGACTGTGCAGGACTGGGCGGGACGGGACTGGGCGGGTTGGGTTGGAGTAGGACAGGGCAGCATGGGATGGGACGGGGCAGGACGGGGCAGGACGGCCCACGCCTCCTCACACCGCCGCCGTGCGGGGTCTGAGAGACGGCCTCGACCTCCGGGAAACCGGACACCAGGGGGTCGTTTTATTTTCAACTCTCCTGGGGACTCTCCTTGCCCACGAGGGATAGCTCCATTGAGGATAATTTTCAGGAGATCTCGTCAATCTCGTTCGATTTACCCTGTCCTCGGGAGGGAGAGAAATCCTCGGCCGAAGTCTCCTTTGAGAGAGCCCCAGGAGAAAATAAACCTGTAGGAGACTTTTGAGGAGACTTGAAAGAGAGGCTGTGTATATTGCAGGTGGTGGCACATAGTGGTATTTTTGGGAACTAATTTCATCATTTATGAATGTATGTTAATCTAAGTAAATAGCACAGTAATTCTCCATCTGAGACCTCCAGTTTTAATTAAAATCATAATAAATATATTTCCGATAGTTCAAATGAATTAAATAGCTTTTATTTGTTATTTTGAATCACCCACGACACCCCTAGACGTGTCCCCAGCCAGGAGAGCTGCAGGACACTTTTCAGGAGCTCTCCTGGCCCCAGGACTGAAAATAAAACGATATTTCAGGAGACCTCCTAGAATCTGGCCCAAGACTCTCCTTCCCCGGGAGACTTTGAAATATCGAACCCAAACTGTCCTGGGACCTCTCCCCGGGCGCCCCAGGACTCCTCGGGCAGAAAATAAAACACCCCCCAGGGGCGCTGACTCCTCCTCTTCCTCTTCCACCGAGACAGGGCAGAGAGAGGAGATAAGACAGAGGGCAGAGAGAGAGGGCAATGTGAGGAGAGACAAGACACAGAGAGAGGAGAGAGAGGGCTGAGAGGACTGAGAGAGGACAAAGTCGGGAGATGGCAAAGTCGGGAGAGAGAGGACAGAGAAAGGAGAGAAGGCAGAGAGGAGATAGAGGAAAGAGAAAGGACAGAGAGAGAGGAGAGAGGGCAGAAAGAGGAAATAGAGAGAGGGCAGAGAGAGAGAGGGCAGAGAGGAGAGAGAGAGAGAGAGAGAGAGGAGAGAGAAAGAAGAGAGGGGAGTGAGGGCAGAGAAAAGTGACGGCATCGAGTTGGCAAAGTCATGAGAGACAGGACAGAGAGAGCGCAAGCTGGGCAGAGAGAGGACATAGTGGGCGGGGAGAAGGCAAAGCAAGCAAAGAAAGCAGGGATGGGACAGAGCGAGGGCGCAGGGAAAGTAGAGCATGAGCAGCCCGGATAGAGGTACAATACGAGGAAGGCAGGGCAGTCAGTCTCCATCATTCAATAAAGTCCTCCCAGTCCCAACACGACTTGCCAAACAAATCCTGCCCCACACTCCTCACTGCGCCACGTAATGTGAGAGCGCCGGATAAAGGGACTAACGCGAGGCCCGCACCGAGGTTGAAGGCTGAGGGCGAGAGTCTGGGGTCTGTTGACTTGGCCTGTAGAGTAGACAGGCGCAATCAATGCAGCCCGAGTCAGACTGTGGGAGGTCACAAGTAGATCTGTGGGCTTTATCGGGGCTCGGGTGTCGGGGCAGTGTGGATGTGTGAAGGCCCCATGTCTCAAGTCCCATCCAACTTCCCAGTACGTGTTATTTAACTCTGAAGAACCTCAGGTCCGATGAGTGTTGCTTTTCAGACAAGATTATGAGAGGAAGGAAAATCTAGCTTCGGCATGAGCAACTATGGGAGAAATTTAAGAAAAGCTAATTTTTCAGTACATTTCTTATGGATATTTAGAAAATTAATTAGTTCAAACTCGAGAAAATGTCATATTCTACCCATTTGGCATTAGAAACAGGTTGGACTGACAATTAGCAGTATTCTCTGACGGATAATCTGCTCTTTATTTCTAGCTTCGACGGCAAAAGAGGGACAGTAAGTCTTCTTAAAGCATTGGTGTCCATCTGGATAAGTGATAATGAGTGTATCTATGTACGGGCTGGAAGTAGTATAAGTAGTTTGTATCAGCCAGTATGTTTTAGTAGTATATAAGACTGGTATTTGTGTCAGGCAGTATGTAGTAGTAGTATATAAGACTTGCGTTTGTGTCAGGCAGTATGGGTAGTAGTATATAAGACTTGCGTTTGTGTCAGGCAGTATGGAGTTGTAGTGTACGCAACTGGTGTTTGTGTCAGGCAGTATGGGTAGTAGTATATTAAACTGGTGTTTATGTCAAGCAGTATGTAGTTGTAGTATACGCAACTGGTGTTTGTGTCAGGCAGTATGGGTAGTAGTATATTAAACTGGTGTTTGCGTCAGGCAGTATGTTATAGTACACACAACTGGTGTTTGTGTCAGGCAGTATGGAGTATTCTTATATACTTACGGCCGAACACTCTAGTGTTACACCACGCTATAAGGGACGGAATAACTTACGTTTACTACCCAAGGCTGATGGTTACTACCCAAGGTTGACGTAGAGACCAATTAGATCGTCTCTTACAAAAGTCATATGAATAGCGCAGTGGGGAGAAAACATGTTGAATGTCGAGTTTGCTCGATAAAGTTGGATCTGGCTTCGTGTTTAATGTTGGGTAAGCAGATAGCACTATTTATCGTTATTAAACTACATTTGACTGTATACAGCAATAGGGAAACCAAGTTTCCGGAGAGAAAGTCAAAGTTATTTGGTAAGCCTCATAATAATTACTGCCTGCAGCCAAGGACTTCAGCAGTAATTTTTCCTAACCTTACCTGGAAACTATGACTCTCTCACCGGAACATAGTTTCCCTCTAGTAGTATACAAAACTGGTGTTAGCGTCAGGAAGTATGGAGTAGTATACTACAGTAGCGTTTACCACAAAATCAAAGATTTGCCACAAAATCAAAGCCATTGGGAGGTTATTTCGCAAAGCTACATCACAGGAGGGATTCATTCCCAACTTGTAGCACTAGATACTGGGAGGTAGCATGCCATATCATAGCTCTCACAGACGGCTGCAGATTCACTTGACAGACAATATAATCTACTTGTGACAGTGAGGTCAATAAATGAACCGCGAGGCCGACACAGAAAGAAGGGAAACCAGATTCCACTATGCTGTGCACGGGTTCTGGAATCCCCACGCTACCGCTACTATTTCATAATTCTACACGACTAATAGTACAACTTACACTACCTCTCCTATTTCAATATCCCACATGATTAATAGCACCATTACAGTCACAACTTACACTACCTGTCCTATTTCATAATCCCACATGATATTAAATACTACCCTTACACTCACAATTCACACTACCTCTCCTATTTCATGATTCTACATGACTAATAGTACAACTCATATTATCTCTCCTATTTCATAATCCCACATGACTAATAGTACAACTCATACTACCTCTCCTATTTCAATATCCCATGAATAATAATACAACTCACACTACCTCTCCTATTTCATAATCCCACATGACTAATAGTACAACTCACACTACCTCTCCTATTTCATAATCCCACATGACTAATAGTACAACTCACTATTTCATAATCCCTTCTAATACCCCTAACCAACCAGACTTTTATTCATGCTCCTCATTCACAAATGAGCCAAAAGGGATGAAGCTGATGTTCCGGCTCGAACTTTAGTCTGGCAAACATTCAGAGCTAATCTGACATCCCGAGGTTTTCAGGCTGCTTTCGTTGGAAAGTCAACACTTACAGGAGATGGTAGATGGGATAATTGTGATCATTGAGCAGCTGGTAGTTTTACGACCAGTCCCTGTTGTGACTAGCACTGTGCGCTGTGTAGACGGGGGATGAATAATTGGGGGAGGTCTTTGTGGAGACGTAGCTGTGGAGGAGGCTGTGGCTCAATGAGTCTTTGCGGGGCTGGGCTGAGCAGCTCATTGTGTGGCGGGCCCGGGCTGGCGGCTGAATGCGGGGAGCTGGGTTTATGACGGAGTTGATGGTGAGCCGCAGAGTAAACTCGAGGGAGACGGAGGTAAGCAGCCAGCCAGCAGGAGAGTGACAATGGAGACTGAACAATCTGTTTGACAACCTCCCCATACGTTTACACTTAACCACCAATAAGGGGCACCATGGAAGTGTATATCTTAACGCCTAATGGTAATGATAATAACCGCTGTATTAGTCAATGCCTATTGGTAAACATAATTACCGTTGTTTACGTCAATGCCTATTGTTAAACATAATAAGCGATGTACAAGTCAATGCCTATTGGTAATCATAATTACTGCTGCATAGGTCAATGCCTATTGGTAAAGATAATTACCGATGTATAAGTCAATGCCTATTGGTAAACATAATTACTGCTGTTTAAGTCAATTTCTATTGGCAAACATAATTACCACTGTTTAAGTCAATGCCTATTGGTAAACATAATATTGATAAACAAAGTGTTAGGATATACACATAGTGATACTAATTTGCAATGTTTTTGTTCACAGAAATTGCCCGCACATCACATGAAACTGAAGACGATTGATATTATGATTAAAGGGAACCTCAGAATTATTTAATGTAAGATACAGTGCCGCGAATTTCCGTCCACCTTTGAAATGGGTGAACTTTTCGCTTAGTATTCTAAGCAAAAGACAAAGTGGATGCAGTAGCCCTGATTTCAACTGGAGCACACTTGTAAATGTCGACCTAATGGATCAGCTTTGTGAGGCACTCCCGCCTAAACACCTCCTACTTCCACTTTCAATCCAGCACGTTGATAAAAAAAGAAAACACCCTAGATTTTATGTGCCTGCCGTGAAGTGGTTCCTTCCCTGCTTCCCGCCAAAACCACTTCCCGCCAAAACCACTTAAATGTCGTCTGCCTTACGGCCGGCACCTCTCACACTCACAACGCTCAACCTGCCGGCCACCAGCGACCGCCCTGCCCACTGCGCACGCGCACGGGCAAGGGACGCTGATTTATGACGTGGAAACAGCAACAGCTTTTTCTCTGCGTACTTGTCAGATCGGGTTTCACGGCTGGAGAGGCCGGGGACCCGTCCACGGAGTTCCTTCTCAGTCTCAGGCCCGAGTCTCTGAAAACTAACTCTAAAAACGCCGCTAAGAATGCCCCTCAGGGGACGAATTGTGGCGCCCCCAAGCGTGTGACGGCAGAACCTCTACACGGCTGACTGCACTTACATCCGGTCATGTGATCTGGAGTAAACTACTAAACTCTGGCTATGTAAGTGAAGTAGGAAACACAGGGTTGAGCCTGCTGGGGTGGACAGCAATGATCACTCTATTCAGCTTCTTAGTCACCTTGCCTCCGCATGGATATACTTGCCAGCAAGCATAACTTAAGCGACTGGGGTGGAGAATTAGCTCAGTGGTAAAGAGCATTGAACTTGTAATCCCAAGGTTGTCAGACCTTGTGGGTCTAACGTCCAATGTGTTCTATTAGACTTACTTTGGGCTCGACCGAATCTATGTAATTAATTCAGGAAGAAATCCCACCCTCACACATTCACCGAGGTGAGAGTTCTTTTACTTCCCACACCACATAGACATGGAATGAGAAGGATTGGCCTTTGAAATAGCAGTAAATCTATTGCTACTGGGGGTGAAGGAGAAAAGTGGCTGCAGTGGGACCCAAATCAACAAAGTCCTGTGCTCTTTACCACTGAGCTAACTCCCCACCCACCACGGTCGCTTTAGTTATGGTTGCGTGCAAGCATATCCGCTCTGCACCACGAGGAGGCGAGGCGACCAAGAGGGTGAACAGATTGTTAATTTCTGTCCACTCCAAGTGGTGCGTCATGTAAAACCTGGCTACGTATGTGTAGTAATATACTATTGTAAAACTGGATGAGTTTTAATCTTGGCCACCATATGCCACGACTGGCGAAGCGAGTGAAGAGGGAGCCAAAACTCCAGGAGTAGCATGCAGTGGCTAAGATTAAAACAAATCAGGTTTTGATTTTATCCTACCCCGTCTCCTCGATTTGGGAATATTACATGATAACAATTCTGTATGCCACTAGGGGCATATAAAACTCAGTATGCAAGTCAGTGTGGCATACAGAAACTCAATGTTAAACCTATGGGGTTTATATTAGGGGTAGGATAATATCATGAAACATCACGAAATTTCATATGATTGTTTATATGGCATGAGTTGTCTTCGTGGAATGATATCACGAAGCAGAGCTGAGTGATATCTGTAGCAGAAGACAAGGAATGACATGTAAACAATTATATGAAATTGAGTGATGTTTAGATTTTATCCTACCCTGTCTTATGTTTTTAACTTAATATGTCACCAGTGGCATATAAATATTTTATGGCATAACCGTGGCATACAGGCCCACCATGTTAAGTCTATGGAGATTTATATGCGGGGTAGGATAAACAGACGTAACAGACGAGCGGCCTGTCATGTAAAACGTTCACTGTTTGCTCTGCCTCTTAATGCCTCTCTGTCACACCGTCTCACAAAGCATGTAAGTAACATGGACGATGACATTCTCGTCAGTCTGCTTTTTTTTCCTCATGTCACATTAATGGACTGAAGAATATCATACTCCAGTGTAGTTTGATCTAACAGCTTTAAACACTGCTTAGATCTACGTTATGACATTAACGCATTGTCATTGTTATATGTGAGTCTTCCTCCCAATATAGGGGACAGAGCCATTGTAAGTTCATGAAGCAGTCACTAGGTGGTCGGGGGACAAAACGTGTATTCTGGCTCTTTGTTCTTACTAAATTCAGCTGCCTTTCAATGTTCTACCAAGATTCCTTTGACTCTCTACACCGATTCCAGAGCAGGAAGATATAATGCTAAAACCCAGAACATGATGTTTTTCAAATGGAACACTTTATTTACATATGTGAGAAAGGCAAGAAAAGTGAAATTTCCCAATTACCACTCATTTCTTTTGCACCTCCATTAGTTAAGAACAGCTACTTTTTCACCTCCTTTAGTGAAGAACACCCACTAGGGGGGGCGTCATGGCAGCGCCCATGGATCATAGGCTATATGCCGGATAGAGTGATAAAAAGATACATGACGTTATATTTTTATAAGCTGATATTTCAGTCCTATGTCATCATTGATGTTAACATCACTGCCCTTAAGAACAAAACTATGGAGATGTCCAGTCACCACATCCTATGTGGTAAAATGTCTCACCACCGCCCACTGTAGATAGTCAGAATTAAAGTCACTGAAACCATAGACTGTGGAATATCTACTCAGCACACACTACAAACATTCAGAATTATAGTCACTCAAACATTAGACTGTTGAATATCTAATCACTGCACAATAACAGTCAGAATTGTATTGACAATATATTTCAGATACAAGCAGCCGTACACTCCAAAGACTAGATACATAGTAATATTTGAGTGAATGCGAAGATACTATGTAGAGTCTAGTCCTGGGAGATTGTGACTGCCTTTATCTGAAACTAGTTTATATTGTATTTATCATTCACCATTTCAAATTTAAGACAAAATGACTAGTGATTTTCTGATGCACTAATTTGCATGCTAGGAACTTTGTCAGCTCTATGTATGCTGGGGATTACACCCATCTGTAATCTCCGCCCGGTGAATTACATATTCCTATAGGTTTAGTATGGAGACTCGGTATTAGGTGGGTAATAAAGTCACCGAAACTATCGACTGTGAAATGTCTCACCACACACTAACAGTCAGAATTATAGTCAGTGAAACTATCGACTGTGAAATGTCTACCAACCACTCCTTAAGAGTCAAACTTATAGTCACTGAAACTATCGACTGTGAAATGTCTACCCACCACTCGTTAAGAGTCAAACTTATAGTCACTGAAACTATCCACAGTAAAATGTCAACCCACCACTCGCTAAGAGTCAAACTTATAGTCACTGAAACTATCCACAGTAAAATGTCTACTCACCACTCGTTAAGAGTCAAACTTATAGTCACTGAAACTATCCACAGTAAAATGTCTACCCTCCCCTCGCTAAGAGTCAAACTTATAGTCACTGAAACTATTGACAGTAAAATGCCTCACCACACACTAATAGTCAGAATTATATTCACCTAAAGGATCGACTGCGTAAAGTAGAGGGGGCTACGTGTCTTAGGACGCCCTCTAGCGGGGGGCCTGCACTAAGCCGGGGTGGAGAGGAACCCGTATTAAAGTGCTCCAGACATTAACAGCCTCAGGCAATAGGCCCCTCACCAGATACGTCAACATCACAATGGGATTTCTACAGGTCTGAAAAAGACTCGCCCGCGAACAAAGCCACCCCTGGCTCAGTCTCCGCCAATATCGCCCGGTGGAAGGCCTGAAAGCCAGCAGAGAAGATTCTAATCACAGACGACTCAATTACATTTGTGTCTTTCCTTTGCCGCCCGCCTTGGTCTGGAGGCTGTAGAAAACTTCTAAAGTGACTGTCACTCACAAAACCCAATCACAGGGGCCGGGGCGAGCGGGGACACGTTTGTCAGGAGGCAGCAGTCGTCCTAATGTGCCGTCATAAAACAGAGCTCAGAGAGTGTAAAGTCGCGCTCCACGCTCATCTCTCATCTCCCGGTACAGAATGGCGGATCGGGGAGGGTGCAGCCGGGCCTCAACTCACGTACTGCGTGACTGTCACGAGAGTACTGCGAGACCACCGCCAGACTGACACGTGACACGTGGTACTGACACGTGACACGTGGTACTGACACGTGACACGTGCTACTGACACGTGACACGTGCTACTGACACGTGACACGTGGAACTGATATGTGACACGTGGAACTGACATGTGACACGTGGAACTGACATGTGACACGTGGAACCGACACATGGAACTGACATGTGACACTGACACGTGACTATTGTTACTGACACGTGACGCGTGGTACTGACACATGACGCATGGAACTGACACGTGACACTGACACGTGACATGTGGTACTGACATGTGACACATGGAACTGACACGTGGAACTGACATGTGACACATGGTACTGTCACATGACACATGGTATTGACACGTGACACGTGGTACTGACACGTGACACGTGCTACTGACACGTGACACGTGCTCCTGACACGTGGCACGTGCTCCTGACACGTGACATGTGGTACTGACGTGACACGTAGTGTTGTTTTTATTCTATTCAGTAAGCATTTACATTCACCCTAGAGGGTGTTTTTACAATATATACAGTAGTCTACCAAAGGGTAAAACTAGACAATGGACAAGACAAACAGGACAAGACAAGAACAAACAAGATTGTGTGGGATTTTGGTGGTTTTTGAGATCTTTACATACTTGGTCTAGCTAGGCTGGCTGGTCAATATAGTCTACCAATAAGAATCCTTTTTCAGGAGCAAATCTTTAGCATAGGTCTTAAAATTATCCCTGTTAGTTGTTTTTTGTATCTCAACTGGTAAATCGTTCCAGATTATTATCCCTAGATACAATAGTGTTACTGACACGTGAATATTATGTTACTGACACAAGACTGGTGCTAAGTGGGTGTTCCACCAAACAGGTGTTCTACAGGCGGGTTTTTAACCTCCAGCCGACATTGTTCGCTGGGGCCAGCCATCCTGCTGCCTTTAAATCTGTAAAATCTCCATGCTGTTCCACCAATTCCCCTAATTCTAGCCCGCCGGTGACCACAAGGTGCACACACACCATCCGGTGGGCGCCCACCTAGCAGTTCCACCAAGCTCAGGTGGCCGGTGTCCTGCGATATTTGGTTACCCTGCGAAATTCCGTATTTATCGCCCACCCAATATGTGCATGCGTCTGGCATGTTCTTCCGTTCAGCTAGCACGGACTAATGGACATACTCTAGCCTTTTTAATTTCAGTAAATTGCACCAAAACTCCTGACAGAGATTACGCTAAATTTGTTAAATGCGCATAAACAGACTAGGGCATCGAGCGGTGATAATCCATAACTCCCCAATCGTGGACTTCAACACTGCGCATGTTCGCGCATGTGCACCAGATACTAGTGGGCGATAAATACGGAATTTCGCAGGGTAACATCACACCGGGTGGCGCTAGCATGGCTATGAACATGCAGCGGGAAAGCTCACTAAATATCTATTCAAATAGATTTTGGCGGGCAATGCTTTGGATACGGCTTTGTACAAGTTAGCGCTCATAACGGCTGGCCAGCCTGCTTCAATGGGTTTGGTGGAATAGCATAAAAAGTGACTTTAGGCATGCCGGCAGTCGGTGACAAGGATCAGCCCATCAGATGTTAGCCGGCGACGGGGTTTTGGAGACATGCCGATGGGTCAGCAGTCGGCAGGGCTGCCCGTGAATACCTTTTTGGCTGTTCCACAGAGCAGGTCAGTGCCGCTGTTACGAGATTTGGGCCGGCAAATGCCATGGATGACCACAATGCCACCACTATGCTATCGGCCGGGTCTAGCACCGGCTAGGTGGAACACCCACTTTGCTGAAACGTCCCTGATACATGACCAGTGAGTTACTGAGACCAGGGATGCCAGTGGGGGTCAAGAAAAATTCCTACATGGGGACTGAGGCCAGTCCATGCATCACCTAAAACGCACATGGTGTATGGGGAATCCCCTACACTCTTCTAGCAGATCCTTGGGCATGGACTGGCAGTATAGGATAGCTAGATATCTGCCATGAGAGTGGGTACATGTGTAGTTATGCAATAAATGGGGTACTCTTCACAGAAAATCATTTTAGAAAGATTACCACACACTATCAGTTCTATATTCTGCAGAATATCTTTACAACTTCATTTGTCATTCCTCTGATATTTTTTTTTGACTTGGTAATGCTTTGATAACTCTATTCTCACATGACACATTTTAAGCCAATCAGATGTCAGTATTCAAGTTTGCCCTTATCTGTAGGAGCATTTCCTACAGGAATCCATAATCCTACAGCCGTAGGTTGGAGCACTGGGATCATAGGCCCAAATCCTATATGTAGGCAAAATCCTACAGACTGGCATCCCTGTGAGACCTGACAGGTATATTACTGACATGTGACCATTCTGTCACTGCCATATAACCGTGTGTTATTGACTTGGTTGGCTTGTAAAACGCTTTATGATATTCCATCTACTCTCCCTGCACATTTTAGTACCTTCATGGACTGCCTAACATCACTATCTTAGTATCTATATATGTAACAGCCATGAGCTCACTCTAACGTCAGCCTTTATCAGGTTTCAGCTGGCGGCCTGTAAGAGTTCTAGAAATCACAGGATAATGTACTTCCGTATGTGGGAAAATGTGAGATGCAGAGTCTGGCGCTACGCTCATACTGCGGGCGCCGTACGCCACACTAAACAGTAAAAGTCCACCTTCAAAGGGCGGCTGCGTAGGTGTAAAGTTCACAGCTGTTAGCATGCCACGATCCAACTCTATCACGATGTATCAGGCTATTAGTGAATCCCTCAGTAACCGGAAACATCGTTAAAACAAAGTTTGCACGCCACGTTTCCATCTCTATAACATGTTCAAAATTGTTAGTAAATCCCTGTAACCAGGAACATCATTAAAAGTTAGCTTGCTACGTTTCCATCTCCTTCATGATGTACAAGGTTATACGTAAATCCCTGTAACCAGAAACATTGTTAACACAAAGTCAGCTTGCCATGTTTCCATCTGTATCACGATGTACAAGGTTATTAGTGATCCTGTATCCAGAAATATTGTTAAAAGAAAGTTAGCATGCCGCCTTCCAACTCTATCACATGTATCAGGCTATTAGCGAATCCCTTAGTAAAGTGAAATAAAGTTTGCACGCCACGTTTCCATCTCTATAACATGTTCAAAATTATTAGTAAATCCCTGTAACCAGAAGCATCATTAAAACAAAGTTAACACGCCACGTTTCCAACTCTATCACAATGTATGAGGCTATTAGTGAATCCCTCAGTAACCAGAAATATCGTTAAAACAAAGTTAACATGCCACGTTTCAACTCTATCACAATGTACAAAGTTATTAGTATATCCCTGTAACCAGATGCATAATTAAAACAAGGTTAGCTCGCCATGTTGCCAAGGTTATAAGTAAATCCATCAGTGACCGGAAATATTGTTAAAACAAAATTAGAACGCCACGTTTCCAACCTCTATCACGATGTACAAATTTATTAGTGAATCCCTCAGTAACCAGAAGCATCATTTAAACAAAGTTAGCTTGAAACGTTTCAACTCTATCACGATGTACAAGGTTATAAGTAAATCCCTCAGTAAGCAGAAAGATTGTTAACACAAAGTCAGCATGCCATGTTTCCAACTCTATCACATGTATCAGGCTATTAGTGAATCCCTCAGTAACTAGAAACATCGTTAAAATAAAGTTAGCACGTTTCCATCTCTATCACAATGTATCAAGCTATTAGTGAATCCTTTAGTAACCAGAAATATCGTTAAAACAGCGTTAACATGTCACGTTTCAACTCTATCACGATTTACAAGGTTATTAGTATATCCCTGTAACCAGATGCATAATTAAAACAAGGTTAGCTCGCCATGTTGCCAAGGTTATAAGTAAATCCATCAGTGACCGGAAACATTGTTAAACCAAAGTTAACATGCCACTTTCCAACTCTATCACGATGTACAAAGGTTATAAGTTAATCCCTCAGTAACCAGAAATATTGTTAAAACAAAATTAGAACGCCACGTTTCCAAACTCCATCACGATGTACGAGGTCATTAGTGAATCCCTCAGTAACCAGAAATATTGTTAACACAAAGATAGCGCGCCATGTTTCCAACTCTATCAGGATGTATCAGGCTATTAGTAAATCCCTGTAACCAGAAACATCGTTAAAACAAAATTAGCACAACACGTTTCCATCTCTATCACGATGTCTCAGGTTATCAGTGAATCCCTCAGTAACCAGAAACATCGTTAAAACAAGGCGACAAATTCTAGTTTTTGTCAATTAGGACTGAGAGATGTCACAGTGACTTTCGCACTACTCAAAACCAAACAACCTGATTTCCTGAGACTGTTTCTTTAAGTAGACTACAAGGGCCTACTCTGGCGTTTTATTTTCCGTCTCCTTTGGCAACACTGATGAAATCCAATAAGGTGGTGGCACAAAGCACATGTTGGCAAACTGACTGGTGATGGAACATGACAAGACATTATCAGGACTGATGGAATATGATAAGGCAGTATCACGGACTGATGCAGCATGATAAGACGATGTGGGGTACTCAGTGCGTGATGTGGGGTGCAGTTTCCAGCATGTCAGCTGTGGTAAAGGTATCCGGTCTGCAGGGCGCTGTGAGTGTATGGTGTGGTGTACACTTCTCAGCATGTCGGCTGTGGTTTAGGTATCCAGTCTACAGGTTGCAGGATGTGGGGTGTTCAGTGTGTGGTGTGGGGTACTCGGTGTGGGGTGTGGTGTACAGTTCTCAGCATAGCGGCTGTGGTTAAGGTATCCAGTCTGTGGGTTGCAGGATGTGGGGTGTTCATGTGTGGTGTGGGGTGGTCGGTGTAGGGTGGGGTGTGCGGTGCTTGGTGTGGGGTGTGGCATACAGATTTGAGTGTGGTAGCTGTGGTTTAGGTATCCAGTCCGCGGGTTGCAGGATGTGGAGTGTTCAGTGTTCAGTGTGGGGTGGTCGGTGTGGGGTGTGGTGTACAGTTCTCAGCATGGCGGCTGTGGTTTAGGTATCTGGTCTGCGGGGTGCTGTGAGTGTAGGGTGTGGTGTACAGTTCTCAGTGTGGCGGCTGTGGTTTAGGTATCCAGTCTGCGGGTTGCAGGATGTGGGGTGGTCAGTGTGTTGTGTGGTGTGTGGTATGTGGTGTGGGACGTGGTGTACAGTTCTCAGCATGGCGGCTATGGTTTGGTATCCAGTCTGGGGGCTGCAGGATGTGAGGGTGTTCAGTGTGTGATGCAGGGTGCTTGGTGTGGGGTGTTCAGTGTGTTGTGTGGTGTGTGGTGTGGGGTGTGAGGTGGGGTGTACAGATCTCAGCATGGCGGCTGTAGTTTAGGTACCCAGTCTGGGGGTTCCGGGCTGGTCTGCAGACACCAGAAGGGAAGGAGATAAATCTGTGACGAGGTCTAAAGAGACAGACTGTCCTCCAGGTCGCCTCCGGGAGCCAAGCCTTTAACTGATGAGTCTGAGAAGATGCAGCGACATCCCCTTCATCTGCCCACACGCTGTGCTATACATAGCCATAGATCTACCCTGACCACGGTGCCTATCTACTTTATACTTACAGTGCATATATATGTATGCCTATATATCTAATTAACTATCTACTTTATACTTACAGTGCCTATATATGTATGCCTATGTATCTAATTAACTATCTACTTTATAGTTACAGTGCCTAGGTATGCCCATATATCTAATTAACTATCTTCTTTATACTTACAGTGCCTATGTATGCCTATATATTTAATTAACTATCTTCTTTATACTTACAGTGCCTATGTATGCCTATATATTTAATTAACTATCTTCTTTATACTTACAGTGCCTATGTATGCCTATATATCTAATTAACAAAACTATGCCTATCTACACTATAGTTACAGTGCCTATGTATGCCTACATATCTAATTAACAAAGCTGTGTCTACTTTATAGTTACAGTGCCTATCTATACATAGAACCTACAGATCTCGTCATATTCTTCTGGGATAATACGAAAAAAAGATTCCCTAGCACGCAAAGTAGAGCGTGAGAAGATCGGTGGTCATGTTTTTGTTTCCTTCGATAACTTATATTTGGAAGGCTGAGTAATAAATACAACATTAACATTATATCTGTATATACATACACACATATACATACATATATCAATGTACGTATCTCAACAAAGTTGGACATATCTATTCTGCTGCTGTTGTTCATATTATATATATATGCATGTGTGTGTGTGTGTGTGTGTGTGTGTGTGTGTGTGTGTGTGTGTGTATGTGTGTGTGTGTGTGTGTGTGTGTGTGTGTGTGTGTGTATCCACATTAAGCAAGTTATGACAGAGATACAAGTTATATTTTGTTATGCATTATCTAAATACATATAGAAAGCCACATTTCACATAGGTGTTTATATATATATACCTATCTACATACTTATACGTATAAACACATTGTCCTCTTCGCTCTGCGGCAGTATGTGGACTCTTATATCACCGCAGGCGAGGTCTCACTTCACGATCTACGTGTGAACGTACAGCGGGGACAATGTGCCGCCCAGACACTGTGTGGCGCCGTGTCTATGTGTCATCTGGGCGCTGATTGCCTTATTCTCATCCCGACATTAGACAAATTGCATTTGACGTAGTGTTACAGGCTCAGCCACAGGGGTCTCTGTGGTGTCAGTTAATGGGTGCCAGCCACTGGAGTGTCTCACTGTGGTGTCAGTTAATGAGTGTCAGTCACAGGAGTGTCTCAATGTGGTGTCGGATAATGGGTGCTAGCCACTGGAGTGTCTGTAAGTGGTGTCGGATAATGAGTGTCAGTCACAGGAGTGTCTCAATGTGCTGTCAGTTAATGAGTGTCAGTCACAGGAGTGTCTCTAAGTGGTGTCGGATAATGGGTGCTAGCCACTGGAGTGTCTCTAAGTGGTGTCGGATAATGAGTGTTAGCCACAGGAGTGTCTCTCTGTGGTGTCAGTTAATGGGTGCGAGCCACTGGAGTGTCTCCCTCTGTGGTGTCCATTAATGAGTGTCAGCTACAGGAGTGTCGCTCTGGTGTCATTTAATGAGTGTTAGTCACAGGAATTCTCAATGTGGTGTAAGTTAATAAGTGTTAGTCACGGGAATGCCTCCATGTGGTGTCAGTTAAAGGGTGTCAGCCACTGGAGTGTCTCCCTCTTTGGTGTCAGTTAATGAGTGTAAGCCACATAAGTGTCTTTTTGTTGTGTCAGTTAGCCATTGGAGTGTCTTTCTGAGCTTCCATATTATGAGTCTCAGTCACTGATATCTCTATGTGGTGTCAGTTAATCAGTGTCACTTACATGAGTGTCTCTGTGTTGTCCCTTAATGAGTGTTAGTCACAGGAGTATCTCAATTTGGTTTCAGTTGATAAGTGTCAGCTCTGGTGTCAATCAATGAGTACCAGTCACCAATATGTCTCTATATGGTGTTAGTTAAGGAGTGTCAGCCATATAAGTATCTCTCTGTGGTGTCAGTTACTGAGTGCCAATCACTCGAGTGTCTTTGTGGTGTCAGATAATGAGAGTCAGCCACTTGAGTGTCACTCAGTGGTGTCAGTTAATGGGTGTCAGCCACAGGTCTCTTTGTGGTGTCAGTCAGCCATCATAGTGTCTTTCTGAGGTGTCATTTAATTAGTGCCAGCCACTTGAGTGTCTCTCTCTGGTGTCAGATAATGAGTGTCTGTCACAGGAATGTCTCTATGGTGTCAGTTAATGAGTGTCAGTGAGTGTCTGTGGTGTCTAATAATGAGAACCAGCCACCGGAGTGTCTGTATGTGGTTTCAGTTAATGGGTGTCCGTCACTGAAGTCTCTCTCTGAGGTGTCGCTTAATGAGTGTCACCTACAGAAATGTCTCCTTATGTTGTCAGTTAATGAGTGTTAGTCATAGGAGTCTCACTGGGTGTCAGTTAAAGGGTGTCAGTCACAGGAATGTATCTCTGTGGTGTCAGTCAGCCATTGGAGTATCTCTCTTTGATGTGAAATAAATGAAAATATGGACAACATTCCAGAATTAATCATTACTATCTAAGATAATGAATAAATCATTCCCCTGCATTAGATAATGACTGAATTATTTACAAATCTACGCCATCCCTAGTGCTTCGCTTACCTCTCTTACATAGAGAGTTGTTCCCTAAATGAACTGTCTGTGATCTTGCCATAATGACTTACCCACCAATCCATTTAGATAATGGCTTTCCTGGTGGCCAACAGACATTACTGCATACACGACGCACCGCTCAGCGCCGCCCAGCGGTGCATGCTTTAGTTAGGCTTCAGTCTAGCCTCTCTAATATGTCTTTCAATGCTTTCACACCTACAGCGTTAAAGGCATATGGCCACCTGGTGGTTTATAAATATTGTCAATTATCAGTCAAAACTTGTTTCTTGGGATTCATTCTAATTCTTAATGAGTAAATTTAATGTTTTGTCCAGTTTATCAAATTTTAATAGGTATAGTAGGCTAATTTACATTTGCTTGAAATGTACTGAAAAATATGGTTTTCTTTAATTTAAAAAAAAACAAGGATCGTGATTCATTCTAATTCTTAATGAGTAAATTTAATGTTTTGTCCAGTTTATCCATTTTTAATAGGTACTGTAGGCTAATTTCCATTTGCTTGAAATGTACTGAAAAATATGGTTTTCTTTAATTTTTTTTAAAACAAGGATGGTGACCTACGGTTTGTAAAACTCAAATCTGTAGCACTATACATCTAATATATTCTGTGAAAGTTTTGGGAAAAGGACATAGGTTTTTACTATGTGAAAAACACCTTTTTAGAATTTCTATATTTTCATTTATATTATTGTCATAATATTGAGCTCAAACCAAAGACTAGCATGGTGACCCCCAATTATCAAGTTAGATATGTGTTCTAAAATACTTAGAGCTCATCATATTCAAGTTTCAGGAAAATGAAATGGGTTTTCATGTTCAAGCCAAATTGTCCGATATCCCTTTAAAGGAGTGTGTTTCCTTTTGCATTTTTTGCATGATAGGGCAGCTGCGATAAAGTGGGCTATTATAACAAGAGAATATGGGCTGTCTAATCTTCAGAGTTGATGATTGTCTCGATAAAGATAGGCATATGGGACAAAAACCTGCACCAGTATCTTATTGTGCACTGACAGTCCCTACCAGCTGTTGTGTGTTATCTAAACCATATCTGAGGTATCATTTGGGCGATATGCATGGTATCCAACCATATTGGAGCTGGAGTTCCGTAGAATACAATGCAGTCACTCTATTTTCTCTGGAGATAATCTAAATGGGAATTTGTATCATGTTCACTCATACACCCAGTGCTCTAACCCTAAATGATATTTTGCTGTTTCTGTATTCGGCCTAGTACTCTGAGTAACCAAAGACCAAATGCGAATCTCAATAGAAAAAGGTATAGGAATGGTTGAATAGATGGCGTAACTAAATATGTACACACTATTAGTTGGTTTCAGATACCAGCAGCAGTATGACTAAACACGGTTTTTTTTTATTTACATATAATTCACCTGGAGAGTATGTGGTCTTCCATTATAGGATTACAAATCCGGACTAGTTAACATTAGTTCAAAGTGTTACCCAGAGTCACACATGAAAAAACGATAATAGCGAGGTGCATAACAGAATAGGTTTCTTCTTATTGAATAGTCACAGTACACCCAGCAGAGAAGTTCAATCACTAGAAGTGGGTAGTTTAACGTCCAATTTGTTCAATTAGACTTACATTGGGTTTGACCGACTCTATGAGATGTATGTGGGTAGAAATCTCACCCTTACACATTTACCGAGGTGAGAGTTCTTTTACTTCCCACACCACATAGACATGGTATGAGAAGGATTGGCCTTTGATATAGCAGTAAATCTACCACTGCTGTGGGTGAAGGAGAAAAGTGGCTGCAGCGGGCTAAGTCATCAAAGTCCAGTGCTATTTACCACTGAGCTAACTCCCCCCACGGTCTCTTTTGTTATGCTTGTGTGCAAGAATATCCCGTCTGCACCACGAGGAAGCAAGGCGACCAAGAGGGTGAATAGATTGGTCATTGCTGTCTACCTAAGCAGTCCACAGTGCTGTCACGATACGTCCACTAGTAGTGACACAGTGCTGTCACGATATGGTCACTGGAAGTGAGACAGTGCCGTGACGATACGTCTACTGGTAGTGACACAGTGCTGTCGCGATACGGTCACTAGAAGTGAGACAGTGCCGTCACGATACGTCCACAAGTAGTGAGACGGTGCTGTTACCATATGTCCACTAGTAGTGAGACAGTGCTGTCACCATACGTCCATTAGTAGTAAGGCAGTGCTGTCACGATACGTCCACTAGTAGTGACACAGTGCCATCAGAATGTGTCCACTAGAAGCAGATAAGACTACTACCTGCCCACTTCACCTCTGTATGTAGTGGGCCCCCTAACGCTCTCCCCCACAAACAGGGTGGGCTCGTCCCAGCTGCCCACCTGACAATCAGGAGTTACCCACCTGTACCTCCCCTCCCCCACACACACAGTAGTAGGAGTTACCCACCTGTACCTCCCCTCCCCCCACACACAGTAGTAGGAGTTACCCACCTGTACCTCCCCCCCCCCCCCACCCCCCACACACAGTAGTAGGAGTTACCCACCTGTACCTCCCCTCCCCACCCCCCACACACAGTAGTAAGAGTTACCCACCTGTACCTCCCCTCCCCACCCCCCCCCCCCCCCACACACAGTAGTAGGAGTTACCCACCTGTACCTCCCCTCCCCACCCCCCACACACAGTAGTAGGAGTTACCCACCTGTACCTCCCCACCCCCCACACACAGTAGTAGGAGTTACCCACCTGTACCTCCCCACCCCCCACACACAGTAGTAGGAGTAACCCACCTGTACCTCCCCCCCCACCCCACACACAGTAGTAGGAGTTACCCACCTGTACCTCCCCTCCCCACACACACAGTAGTAGGAGTAACCCACCTGAGTTCCCTTCCCTTTCCCGTACACACAGTAAGTAGTACAGTGAGCTACTCACCTGATCTCCCTCCCCCGTAGACTTAGTGAGCTACTCACCTGATCTCCCTTCCGCCCCCGTAGACACAGTGAGCTACTCACCTGATCTCCCTCCCCCGTAGACTTAGTGAGTTACTCACCTGATCTCCCTCCCCCGTAGACACAGTGAGCTACTCACCTGATCTCCCGCCCCCCGTAGACTTAGTGAGTTACTCACCTGATCTCCCTCCCCCGTAGACTTAGTGAGTTACTCACCTGATCTCCCTCCCGCCCCCGTAGACTTAGTGAGTTACTCACCTGCCAGCGTGAAGAAGTAGGAGGCCTTGACGGGCACGAGGCGCCTGTTGACGCGGCAACAGCATCCCGCCGCCCGCCGCTCCCCGCCGCCCGGCGCCCCGCCCGGCGGCTCCTGCCCGCTCCCCGGTGGCGACTCCATGCCGCGTGCCGCTCTCTGCGTTAAGTCCGCGTCGTAAGTCCCGCTCACGGCCGTCCGTCCGTGCACCGCTCTGCCCGCCTCTCAGCAGCCAACTGGCCGTCCCAGTCCGCCGCGCGCCCGCCCGGAGTGTAGGGGCACACTGTGCCGCTCTGAGTGTAAACCCGGCACTGCACCGCTCTGAGTGTAAACCGGGCACTGCGGCGCTCTGACTGTAGACAACACACTGCGCCGCTCAGACCGGGGCTACAACTCCACACTGCGTAGCTCTGCCTGCAGCTTCAAATCCACACTGCACCGCTCACCTCACGTCTTGCTCGCTGCACTGCTCAGCTCGAGGCTTCACCTCCACACTGTGGCGCTCACACGTCCTTTACACTGCACCGCTCTACTGGGGGTGCACACTGCGGCGCTGCGGGGGACGGGACCTGTGGAGAAGAGAGGAACTTATTGATCAGAGAGGAGCCGAGCGCGTGTTGGGAGACATGCATGAGGGGAGAACAGGACGGGGAGCAGACATAACGCTCCCTGAGAGGCTTCACTCCGCCATCACCGCCGCGCCGTGCGGGATTAGGGAGGCTTAGTGGGTGTGACGGGCCGAGTCCCCGGTCACAGGACACTACAGCCGCTTGTTAAACTCTCATGACAGGTTTCTCGTAACTTAACACTACAGCCACGTGTTAAACTCTCGTGACGGGTTCCTCGTAACTTAACACTACAGCCACATGTAAACTCTCATAACAGGTTTCTCGTAACTTAACACTTCAGCCACATGCTAAACTCTCATAACAGGTTTCTTGTAACACTTCAGCCACTTATTAAACTCTTATAACAAGTTTCTCGTAACACTACAGCCACATGTTAAACTCTTGTTACAGGTTTCTCGGAACTTAACACTTCAGCCGCTTGTTAAACTCTCATCACAGGTTTCTCGGAACTTAACAAAACAGCCACATGTAAACTCTTGTGACAGGTTTCTCATAACTTTTCAGTACAGCCACGTGTTAAACTCTAGTGAAGGTTTCTCATAATTTAACAATACAGCCACATGTTAACTCTCATGACTGGTTTCTTGTAACTTGAAACTACAGCCACATGTTAAACTCCCGTGACAGGTTTTTCATAACTTTTCAGTACAGCCACATGTAAACTCTTGTGACAGGTTTCTCGTAACTTAACACTTCAGCCACATATTAAACTCTCATGACAGTTTTCTTGTGACTTAACAATACAGACACATGTAAACTCCATGATGGGTTTCTCGTAACTTAACACTTCAGCCACTTGTTAAACTCTCATGACAGGTTTCTGGCAACTTAACACTGCAGTGACATGCTAACTCTCATTGCGGATTTCTCGTAACTTTAAGGCCCTCCCGCATTGATGCGACGTGATCGTTGCACACATTTTATGGTCCCATAAACACCCCCATGTCGAGGTTTATGACCCTATTGCAATGCATACATCGCACTCAATCGAAAAGAGAATCAAGGGTATGCCACTTTGATGCGATGGATTCGTTGCAATGTGTGTGATGCAACCTATGGAAAACAAAGATGATTTTAGCCTCTCCTACACATGAAAAATATTTTCACCTATATTCTTCTGGTCCCAACAGACATCAGTGTACTTACTATAAAGAGTATCAATCGTGCTGCTGGAAACAAACCAGCCACATGTAAACTCTTGTGACAGGTTTCTCGTAACTTAACACTTCAGCCACTTGTTAAACTCTCCTAACAGGTTTCTCGTAACTTTACACTACAGCCACATGGAAACTCTCGTGACAGGTTTCTCGTAACTTAACACTTCAGCCACATGTAAACTCTCATAACAGGTTTCTCGTCACTTTACACTACAGCCACATGGAAACTCTCGTGACAGGTTTCTCGTAACTTAACACTTCAGCCACATGTAAACTCTCATAACAGGTTTCTCGTAACTTTACACTACAGCCACATGGAAACTCTCGTGACAGGTTTCTCTAAACTGAACACTACATCAAAGTATGTTAAACCTTGTAACAACTTTCTTTAATCTTAATAGAGATTTCCACAGCTCTGGTTGTGCAGGAAGTAACCGAAATAGAATCTGACACTGCTTGACATTTATATAAATCTTTTCCCTAAAGGCCCATTTCCCTTGGCCGATTTCCCGTCACCGATCTAGTCAGGAACTACTGACGGACTTTTGGCACTGCTGACCCAAAATCAGTCAGTGAAAACAACCCAGCTCGTGAAATGACCCACGACTTTTTCTGCTTAGATAATGCAGTGTGACAACACCCACCACTCAGCGAAAGCTTGGTCACTGAGTGAAATATACTACCCTCACCGATTTTTCGCTACCGATGCGCAATCTGTGGCACCACTGACAGACTTTCTGGGTATCTCAAAAAATCTACACCCTTTTCGTTGACCAATGGAAACAGGCTTTAACTGGTAGTGAAAGAAACATCACATTGCTACACTAAATCTTTTCAGCCTATCTTTTTAGCCGGTTTGCAATGTCTAACCAGTCAGTGGTATTTCTTTTTTTGAACATAAGTGTACATAAATTGTTTATTGCTCCATACATCCATTGGTCGCAAACAGACTTGACTTGGTAGATCACTCATCGAATGTCTACGACTGTTAACTCTAGATGCTATTCTTAATCCTCTGTAGCGTAATTCATAAATCTCTTGCAGATACTTCCTACAAAAACTCCCCACTAAAAAGGAACCGTATTCAAATACAGGGACTACCCCGGAAATAAAAAACTTGGATCGCTGTTTAGTGAGGCAGCTACGTAATTTTCCAAATTTGAAAAAATGAGAATTAAAATTCCTAAGAATTTTTTTCGATTGATTACTTAAAGAAAGAGAATTATCGAATTCAATTCCAGGTTTTATTTTTTGCCGAGTGTGTCTCACTCTGACGATATCAGGAAAATGTGACCCTCATTCTCAGCTGGACTGAGTCTGTGCTGGAGAGGGGAGGAGTGAAATGAGGGTTTACGACGATGACTGTGATATAAGGAGACCGCCATGTTTACTGATACTCATCTACATATCCACATTTATTACCTCACCTAGTCCTCATTCATATTCATGAGCCTTAATGGCGCATGCGTGCGGCGATACTGTCCCGTCAATTCAACATCAAGCATGCGAGCCTTAGACAGACTACACCGTGCAAAAATTCCTCTTATATTAAACTAAATCTGTATCAGCTAGAAAAAAGTAATGTACAAATTATACCTTAACAAATTATTGATAGATAATAGTAGTCGAGTAAGAGCTAGACACTTATAGGCGATGTTAGATATGATACAGTAGGATGTGTGCACTATAGGCTCCAGTCATAAAGTTAGGATGGGTTAGATATGGCACAGTAGGTTGTGTGTACTGTAGGCTCCAGTCATAAAGTTAAGAGAGGTTAGATATGGCACAGTAGGTTTTGTGTACTACAGGCTTAAGTCATAAGGTTAGAAGAGGTTAGATATGGCACAATTTTTTTTAAAGGTTTATTTAAGACGAAAGACAGTTCACATAATAGGAATGTTAGAAGTTAGATATGGCACAGTAGGATGTGTGTACTACAGGTTTTAGTCATAAAGTTAGGAGGGGTTAGATATGGCACAGTAGGTTGTGTGTACTATGGCTTTAGTATTAAGGTTAGGAGGGGTTAGATATGGTACAGGAGGTTGGGTGTACTATGGGCTTTAGTATTAAGGTTAGGAGAGGTTAGATATGGCACAGTAGGTTGTGAGTACTATGGGCTTTAGTCATAAGGTTAGGAGAGGTTAGATATGGCACAGTAGGTTGTGAGTACTATGGGCTTTAGTATTAAGGTTAGGAGAGGTTTGATATGGCACAATAGGTTGTGAGTACTATGGGCTTTAGTATTAAAGTTAGGAGAGGTTAGATATGGCACAGTAGGTTGTGAGTACTATGGGCTTTAGTCATAAGGTTAGGAGAGGTTAGATATGGCACAGTAGGTTGTGAGTACTATGGGCTTTAGTCATAAGGTTAGGAGAGGTTAGATATGGCACAGTAGGTTGTGAGTACTATGGGCTTTAGTCATAAGGTTAGGAGAGGTTAGATATGGCACAGTAGGTTGTGAGTACTATGGGCTTTAGTATTAAGGTTAGGAGAGGTTAGATATGGCACAGTAGGTTGTGAGTACTATGGGCTTTAGTCATAAGGTTAGGAGAGGTTAGATATGGCACAGTAGGTTGTGAGTACTATGGGCTTTAGTCATAAGGTTAGGAGAGGTTAGATATGGCACAGTAGGTTGTGAGTACTATGGGCTTTAGTATTAAGGTTAGGAGAGGTTAGATATGGCACAGTAGGTTGGGTAAGATTTGTCTCGTGTGATAAATAATGCTGCCATGTGTTGCTGTCACACTGAACATTCACTAGATGCATCCCGCAGATAAACAAACTGCAGCAGTCGGTGGTTTATGTGTGCCGCCCTGCTCATACATCACTCTCCAAGCACAGTGACTCGCAATTCAGCCTCGTTCTGCTCCAATGACCAGCTGACCTATGACCACGTGAGCTCTCCCAGCAGAGTGTCTGAGCTACACCTACAGACACACTCTCCCAGCTGAAATCCCCCAGGGCTTGCCCAGTAAGCCAAGCATCCACTAAGAATCTAATACTCTCTAAAAAGATATCCCTTAGTTGTGTGTGCTGTATGTTTTATGCATCACTCTCCCAGCAGATATCCCTTTCTTGTGTGTATTTTGGGTTGTATGCATCACTCTCCCAGCAGATATCCCTCAGTTTTGTATGCTGTGGGTTGTTTGTGACACTCTCCTAACAGATATCCTGTAACTGTGTATGCTGTAGATTGTATGCATCACTCTCACAACAGATATCCCTTAGTTGTGCATGCTGTGTGTTATATGCATCACTCTCCTAGCATATATCACTTGGTTGTGTGTGCTGTGGATTGTATGCATTACTCTCCCAGCAGATACCCCTTAGTTGTGTGTCCTGTGTGTTGCATGCATCACTCTCCCAGCACAAACCCCTTAGTTGTGTGTACTGTGGGTTGTATACATCAGTCTCCCACCAGATATGCCGTAGTTGTATTCTGGGTTGTATGCATCAAGCAGATATCCCTTAGTTGTGTATGCTGTTGTGTATGTGTCACTCTCCAAACATATCCTGTAGCTTTGTGCGCTGTGAGTCGTATGCATTACTCTCCAAGCAGATATCCCTTTGTTGTGTATGCTGTGGGTTGTATGTATTACTCTCCAAACACATATCATTTAGTTGCGTGTGCTGTAAGTTGTATGTATCACTCTTCCAGCAGATATCCCTAGTTGCAGACAGAGGTGTGTAGATCAATGGCTAAACGGCAGGGACGCAGATCTCAAGTGACAGCATGGAGGGTGGTGAGGACAGGCAGGAGATAGCGGGATGCGATAAGAACATTAAATCGCCCCAGTTTGTCAAGTCTGCAATCGCCTTACCATTTTTATCACAAGTCTCCCCCTTTTACAGACTCTATTTGAATAATACCAGGTAATAAAGAAGAAAAAGATAAGAGCATTTCCATCGAGGTATAAGAGACAGATGAAGTAATATTCACTATAGCCTGGAATCCTGGCCGATATCCCCATATTTTAGGTCAGGTATCCCCCGCAATTTTACTAGTGCATTGTGGGATTGTATTGAGCTGGTACCTGACCAATACTGGTTGGTTTTTACGTTAGTTTCCCACTAGGGAGCGCGGAGTAATCTGTTACTCTTTATAGAAACATTTTGATAATTTATCTTTTCAAAAGTCGCCGATAGGCTGTCCTGTTTTCCCCCGTCAGTGTGATTGACCGGGAAACCAAGTTCAAGGTTGCTTCAAATCAGGCGATACCTGCCCTATTATACATTTGGACAGGGAACCTTAATCTTAATTTACTCTGAGGTAAATGTGAGGTGTAATTCACACTTTTTCAATTCATAATTTTCACTTTGACGTACCACTGGCTAAATATATTAACTATCATGAAAACTATAATCCCTGTCCGCGTAATAGCTGCAGGACAAGCACTGTGAGGTACAGCAGCCGTAGAAGACTAACAATGCCACTCGCAGCCACTCAACCTTCACTCACCCTACCTCCTAACAACCCCCTCACCACACGGCTAGAATCCGCACCCGTCCTCCTGGGGCCAGCTGCCATGGAGAGGGGCCTCTCGGGGCGACTCCGGGCTGATAATGAGGCCGCATTGAGCTAGTAGTGAGCAGGTAGTCAGAAGAAAGTGAGCAGGTAGCGTGATGGTGGTCAGCAAGTATAGAACAGGAAACAGGAAGGTAGCAGGAAGGGAGTGAGCAAATACTGAGTAGACAGCAAGAGGGTGGTGAGCAAATACAGAGTAGGTAGTCAGAAGAGAGTGAGCAGGCAGAAAGATAGTATTGAGCAATTACAGAGCAGGCAGCATGATGGTGGTCAGCAAGTTCAAAACAGGAAACAGGAATGTGGAGAGCAAGTAGTAGGGAGGGAGTGAGGTAATATATTCATTACTAGTGAGACAATTTGCTAAGGGCAGAACATGTGAACAGGACCCGAAGACCAGGTCACAGTACAAATAACAAATAAGGTTAAAAGGGCCACAAACTTCTTCTTTTTTTAAAAGAAAAACCCTTTATATGAAGGCATAATAGCGTGGAATTCCTTATCAAAGGAAATTCAATGCTGTTCTCTGTATCAGTACAAAAAGTATGTAAAAATGAAATGCAAAGTGTTGCTGGACAGTCAGTAGCTGTATCTTGATCTGTATGTTCCCATCCCATCTCATTACCTCATCATATCACCACTGTACTATATGCATCTGGAGATGCCCTGATCGAATTGTTGACTGCTTACCTATTGTGTCAAACTGTCCTTAGAAGACACACAAAACCTGCAAATAGCAGAATGTCTTTGTAAATACCTTTTCTCTGTGAAAAAAAGAAAAAAAGTAGAGAGCAGGTAGCAAGATGGTGGTGGGCAAATATAGAGCAGGTAAAAAGAAGGTTGTGAGCAGGTATAGGGAAGGTAGCAAGATGCTTGTGAGCAAATAGAGAGCAGGCAGCATGGAGGTAGTGAATAAATACAGAGCAGGCAGCGAGATGATAATGAGCAAGTACTGAGCAGGTATAGAGCAGGTAACAAGAAGGGAGTGAGTAAGTACAGAGCAGTTAGCAGGGAAGTAGTGAGCAAGTACAGTGAGGGGAGTAAAAAGGGAGTGAGCAGGTAGGAAGAAGGTTACAAGAAGGGGGTTAGCAAGTACAGAGTTGGTAGGAAGAAGGTAGTGAGCAAAGAAAGGAGGCAACAAGAAGATAGGCAGCAGGTAGGAAGAAGGTATTGAGCAAAGAAGGGAGGTAACAAGAAGATAGTGACCAGGTAGGAAGAAGGTAGTGGGGAAAAATGGAGGTAATATAACAAGAAAATAGGCAGCAGGTAGGAAGGAGGTAGTGAGCAAGAAAAGGAGGTGGCAAGAAGATAGTGAGCAGCTAGAGAAAAGGTAGTGGGCAAGAAAAGGAGGTAACAAGAAGATAGTGAGCAGGTAGGAAGAAGCAAGTACGGATTTGGTAGTAAGAACGTATTGATCAGGTGTAGTGAAGGTAGTGTCAGTCGAGAGCAGGTAATAAGAAGGTTGTCAGTGCGGTTTGCAAGCAGCTCTGGAGTACTGGGCTGGAGGCAGCGAGTTAATCATGTGCCACTTTGACATCTATCTTGCAATATGAGAATCTATCATTGTAATCTGTTTACAACATTTACAAACCTATATACAACATTTACAAACCTATATACACAATTTTCAAACCTATATACAACATTTACAAACCTATATTCATTATTTACAATGGACTATCTCTCTTATTTATCAGGCTCTTCTCATTGCCGGTGTGTCTCTCACACATATATACGCTCATAAATTCTACCATATTATCTACATGTATTTCCCTCATCCATGTATAAAGATTCCTAGTGAGTGTACATGGATGTGCTTATTAGATCTGAGTTTCATGAGTAGTGCCGTATATTGGATTGATCATGGAGATCCACTTAAATATGAGAACAATGCCAGTTCAATAGCCAATATTTGCTGTATTTCATAAGACACAGCGTTACGGAGCAGTCAGTTTGCTGTTAAACTTGCCTGAGGCATGTGTCATTCTTAAAGACATCTCATATGGCAGATACAACTTGTTACATGGTGGGAATAGAGAGATTTGATAACAGATGCTGCCTTCAAGATGAGTATATAGAAATTGAATATGGTATTTAGTCTGTTCTAGGCTAAGAATATATAGAAATTGAATATGGCAGTTATAGTTTTCTATAAGCTGAGAATATGAATATAATATATTTACAGTCTTCAATAGGCTGAGAATATAGACATTAGTTTGACATTTACTGTCTTCTATAGGCTAAGAATATATAATTTGAATATGGTACTTTCACTCTGTTCTAGGCTGAGAATATATAGAAATTGAATATGGCAGTTACAGTTTTCTATAGGCTGAGAATATAGAAATCTAATAAGGCAGTTACAATCTGTTATAGGCTGAGATTATAGAAATTGAATATAGCATTTACAATCTGTTATAGGCTAGGAAAATAGAAGTATAATATGGCAGTTTCACTCTGCTATAGGTTGGCACTATCGAATTTTTATATCCAAGATACCGCCTGCTGTATGCTAGGAATTCCTGAATCCGAATTGACATTTCTTATTTCCCCCCAAGAAAAGTGAATCTACAAAATCCCATTCCCTGAAAACCCTCTGAGATGCATTGATCCTTGGACCGGATTGAAAGCGACAGGAATAAGAAGTCCAAGTCATAAAAGGAAAAGGAATCAGATAATGCACGGGAGTGAATGTATCAGAAAGCAGCAGATACAGGCATTTTCAGGAAGTCAGGGGATATAGAAAATGCTGTAAAACCCCGAGAAAGGCCCGTGGGGAAGTAGCAAATAGAGATGAATACTTGAGTGCAGTGGGAAAAAGAGGAGGCAGTGGTTTGGTGTGGGGGACCACAGTTTGACAATGATGTCCTCAGGGTGCAGATGTCATCTGTGCTCTGCTCACATGGGACTGTGAGTCTGACAGTTCACCAGACCAGGCTCAAGCTCTATACGGCACGGAGCGATTGCTAGTTCCGCCATCATCCTCCAGGAAATTGGAAATTGTTTGTTTGTTGGTTGGTTTGTGTTTAGGTTGGTTTTGTTTGTTTGGGTAGTTTAACGTCTAATTTGTTCAATTTGGTTTACTTTCCAAAAATTTGCATATCCTGTTGGAATAAGAAGGTATGCTGCCTGGTTGATCCAGGCATCTTACTCTTCTCAATTACAGTAGAACCCCAAGTAAGTGGACACACTCCATTCCGGACAAAAGTGTCCGCTTACGCAGGGTGTCTGCTTAAGCGGGGTTAAAATAAACATTTAATAGAGGGAACCGTTCCGAGCAAAGGAGTCTGTTAACGCGGGGTGTCCTCTTATGCAGGGTGTCCGTTAGGCAGGGTTCTTATGTATATCTTATCAAAGATCTTACATTCCTTGAGGAAGTCAAGAATTTCTCTCTTGCCAGTGTTATGGAAAACACTGTACATTCCTGTTACATTCTTTAGGAATTCCTTCCTGCCCTTTTTTTGTAGCCTGACAATGTAGCATGAAATGTTTTACACTCAGCGGAGTGTTGCATGTCTGGCACACACAGGCGCTACTTCACCTCTTAGGAGGTGCCCATGTTGGTTTGGGTAGTTTAACGTCCAATAGGTTACCGAGGTGAGATTTCTTTTAGTTCCCACACCACTAGGAAAGGTATGAGAACGGGAAAATGTAAGATAGCACCACTGTAGTTGAGAGACAACCACTATTATCTGCTGTTATAATCTACAGATAACATTGAGACAAGGCTCAAATTCCTACATGCCAAGCCCAAAGAACTATTTTTGATAAAATCTATTGATAATTGGTCCCGCCACCAAGTGTTTTAGATAGCGTTGGGAGGCAAGATTGCAGCCCCCTTGCCACAATAACTATGTGCCCTATAATATATAGGGAGCGAGAGTGGCCCTGCTGAAACTACAGATACCCGTGCTCAAAACACCGTTTCTGTATTCCGTTGTAATTGTATGGACCTCGTTCTTCAAACTCGGTCTGTATAATTACACTGGAATTCCTCGAACGGGTCTCGTTCACACACACTAACTCTGTCTCCTTGTAATATATGAAAGCTGTATGCGTGAAAATTTTAACACTCAAAACTTATATGATACCTGTATGAGGTAAAATACTAACAATGTAAACCCATATGTGACACCTACCCATGTGTGTAAAACAATAACCATATGGGTTAAGCAGGTACTTCAATATTCCCCTTAACCAAGATGAGTGTAGATGATATCAACATTCTAGCCAAACTTACCTTATATATAAGACTGTTTGTAAATGATAAACCCATTCTACATAAAGACTCCTTTTACAAAGGTCAGGTAGATACCAGGTGAATATACTAGTAGCATCAAGATAAAGTGTTTATCAACTCAGTCGGGTCATTACAAAGCGAGTGATTTCATCGGGTCATCACAGAGATTTATTGGCTCAATCAGGTCATCACAAACAGGGAAATTTATCAGCTCAGTTGGGTCCTCTCAAACAGAGAGATTTATTAGCTTAGACGGGTCATCACAAACTGTGATTTATCAGCTCAGTCAGGTCATCACAGACATTTATCGGCTCAATCAGGTCATCACAAACAGAGTGATTTATTGGCACAGTTGGGTCATCACAGACAGAGCGAATTACTGCCCTAGTTGTTTCTTCACAAATAGATAGATTTATTGGCTTAGTTGGGGCATCACAAACTGATTATCGGCTCAGTCGGGTCATTACAAACTGTGATTTATGGGCTTAGGTGGGTCATCACAAAGAGAGAGAGAGATTTATTGGCTCAATCAGGTCATCACAATCAAGGAGATTTATCGCCTTATTCGGGTCATCACAAATAGATTTATCGGCTCATTTGGGTCATCACAAACGGAGATTTATCGGCTCAGTCGGGTCATCACAAACAGAGATTTATCGGCTCATTTGGGTCATCACAAACAGAGATTTATCGGCTCATTTGGGTCATCACAAACAGAGATTTCATCAGTTCAGTCGGGTTATCACAGAGATTCATGGGCTCAATCAGTCATCACAAACAGAGTGATTTATCGGCTTAGTCAGGTCATCACAAACAGAGAGATTTATCGGCTCAATCAGGTCATCGCAAACAGGGAGATTTATCGGCTCCTTCGGGTCATCACAAACAGAGTAATTTTATCGGCTCAGTTGGACTATCGCAAACAATGACATTTTTGTATCGGCTCAGTCGAGTCATCACAAACAGAGTGAGTTTAGCGGCTCAGTCAAATCGTGAGCTATTTCCATGGTTCAGCTCGTCGATTCATCACACACCCTGACGATGGGACTTGACAAAAGACGAGGTTTCTTTTCTTCAATTCGAAAGAAACATACAGAACTTCACATGCGCGAGAACTAAAAGTGCACAGGGCTTACCACCAAAAACATCTTTAAAGGCAGAGGAAGGCAGTGAATCAAAAAGGCCCTTCTTTGGTCTGACTTGGCGAGGAAACCGTAGAACAGAAAAGGCTGTGTCTGCTTCATAATTTCCCCGAGTGGCAACCACAGGCTGACAGAGATTCCCAGAAGAGCGGGGAAGCTGACACTCCGCCTCAGTCACTGCAGATAAGAAACTACGCCGAGCTTTTTACACCCGTAGAGAACTTCATCCTAGGGTGTGTCCAATAAAAACCCTGTCCTGTTCGTTTTTTGTGTGTTTTTGCTGTTTATTTTGTGTAATGGAGAGTTTATTAAAGTCTTTTTATTTCAATTTTCGTCCAATTCAATTTCTGTAGAAGATGAAATGGTACAAACATAACTGATTCAAGATACATAAATGTAGACTTGCTAAAAGGTTGTCTAAGCATTTGTTGGATCTTATCATTTCCCGAGAAATATTTACACAGGATTAGTCTTTATCATCCATAGTATACAAAGTCCCCCTTGGAAATGTATGGGACTCAGGAAACCATAACCCATTGTTTTAAAATACCATAACTATTGTACACGGATTCAAATCCGTGGTAGATGGCCTCAAGTCGGAAAAATAATCCCTTTGTCATAGAGAGCAACAAATAGTACCTATTGATGTAACCTTTCATATGGCAATTTCTGATTTCAGTGTACTCGAGAAGATGGATAATAATTAGTAGAAACCAAACGAGAGTTGGCCTTGTCAATGTTTATTCCACGATGGGCAGGTCGTGTATTACTACACGAGGCGTTAGCCGAGTGTGGTGAGTAGCAGACCTGACCAGAGTGGTATAAACATTGAGAAGGCCAACTCGAGTTTAGTTTTGTATTTATCCTACCCCATATCACCGAATTACATAGAAAATTTCGCAACCATCCATGTTAGTAGTGTGTTGACACTCATCGGAGGATGGCCGCGTTTATCAATACTGCCGGATCTACTTTCGTTATCTCGTTCCTGATTGGTCCTTCTTTTTATTCACCTCGGTGCATAAATATCACTTTATTCAACGCTCCGTCAAATACACTGGGTCAATGTTGAACCTATGGCGTTTTTTATTAGGGGTAGGATAAATATAACAAACAATTCGGTTATTGTCTATTTATAGAATGATGTTTGTTAAAATAACATAATCTGAGATGTAATGGATCTGTCCTATCCTTACAATATGGATCCCATGATCATTCATTTTATGGCTAAATGTGCACCAATGTATTAGTGATACAAATAAAGCACTCTTGTACTTTATATGGCTTACCATATCTATCAAGATATGCCCTACAGAACAGTGTTCCGTACGGCATATTGAGGATTTACACCGAGTGGGTGACCAAGAAACTAATTACTAGTCACCCTAGGTTTTCCTATTCTAGCCAATGATGAGGCTAAAGGTATCCAGTGCATAGATTGAACTTGCTGAGATGTGCACATTCAGCTGAAAGTTTAGGATGAACACAATAGGTCTATCCTGAGGCTTAACAACCCACAATCCATTGGTGGTGGCTTTGTTACATAATAGGCCTTTTTCCGTAGGCCGGTGTCGCACCCTATCTCCCTAGTTACGCCACGGCTGAAGCCAAACATTCACTTCGCAACGTATTCTTTAGCATTGGATCTATCAGTATATGAGCGTAATACGATCATAAGACCTATGTATCTCATTTTCAGAGAAATAACAATGATTTCATGGTATTCTATGGTATTCCAGCTACAATTTGATGTATCATACATGCATATCACTTCAATGATACTTTAGATATACCTTAGATAACACAGGGACACCAAAACTACATACACACTAACTACATTGGCAGGTTTTGCTTTAATATGCTTATCTTTTTCCAAGTTAAAACCAAGATGATTATGAACTATAAAGTTTAGACAGCCCAGACTTGTTAATACAATGCCCTAGTTTGCTCCAACAATTTAATCTGTCAAAAAACAACAGTCCTGTAATCACACCCACCATTCACACTTTAGGTGTGATTGCTGTGTTCCCTATACACATATGGCCGGACATAGCAGTGCTTGTCCGAGCGGCCGCGTAACTAGGCAGTGGGCCGTTAGGCGGCGCTGAACGGCAACATCTGTATTCTTTTTTTTTTTTTGTGATTATCAAGGTAGCATCGGCTTATTACAGAGGTGTTATAGCCACGTCTTACTAATTTTTGTTACATACTCTATAGGGCACAGAGTGATTGCTTGTTCTACCATCATCAGCCAGGAAATGTAAGATAGTGCCACTGTAGTCGGTTGACAACCACTTTTATCAGTTGTTACAATGTATAGATAATATTGAGACAAGGCTAAAATTCCTCTATGGCAATCCCCAATGAATATGTTTTATAAAATCCATTGATAATTAGTCCCGCCACCAGGTGTTTTGGATTGCGTCGGGGGGGGGGGGCAAGATGGCCGCCTCCGTAGCACAATAGCTAAGTGACCTTTACTAAATTAATCGTTTCTATTTACTGATCTGACGTCGATATACCAAAAAAATGTATGAGTGGTTCCCGAATGAAAATCGCCCGAGGATCTCAACAAGTCTCATTTCCTTTCACGGATTTGCCGCCGGTATACCAAAAAAACTCTATCGGTGGTTCCTTACTGCAGATCGGTGCCCAATAATCGGCTAATGGAAACGGGTTTTGATATCCTACAGTTTACAATGGCACTACACGGGGCGAATCATAAAAGTACGAGCGCAAAATTTCAAAAACTATTGGTCCCCCTACCCCCCCCCCCCTACTGCGTACAAACTTAATTGATAATTATTTCATTCCATTTTCAATCAACAACGGAAATCTGGAGCCAATAAAAGACTGAATTAACTGCTAATGAGGCACTTCTATTTTAGTGATAAGGGCACTCACTACCATGGCCCCTCTCAATGGAATAATTTTTGTTCTAGAAGTAATATAATTAAGCTTTGTAGTAGGACTTATCTTGTGTTGTGATTTTTATGTAAATGAAGCCTTGATATAGGGGTGTATTAATCAGAGGTGTCCTACATGTACACGCGTTGATGAACAATCTCCTTCTCCTTACGAGTGCTCTCCTGAATACATCTGCATACAGAGACCACCAGACTCCATGAGAGCCATGAATAATCACCACTGATGTCCTCAACATGTGGTGGATCCTCACAACAATCTCAATCTCAATCAAGGCTAGTTTCCATTGGCCAACGAATTTGGTGTCGATTTTTTGTGTTCTCCTATTAAACGAGGGTGGTTGTGGCCCACTAGATTCTAGGTCAATTCTCGACTGTAGAACCGTCCCAAGGCGCTATAAATATCATGTAAGGAGGTCAGGGTGAAGGTCGGGGTTTGCTGCGAATGCAGTCATTGGCTACTGGGTCTACTCTATTCCTTATATGGCAGTGAGTGTAATGGGACAACTCCATGCAGGAACAGCCTATTCACATTGGCAATCACCGATATACACCTTTAGCACCTTTAGCACAAAATGTAAATAGGCTATAAACAGAACACGAACCGTTCTTGTCGGCCAATGGAAAGAGGCCTTCAGTGACATTTACTCTGTGCTGTGAAAAGACCATGGAGTTGTCCCATTACACTAATTCCATATAAGGAATAAAGTAGACCGAGTAGCCAATGACTACATTCGCAGCAAACCCCGACCTTCACCCTGACCTCCTTACATGATATTTTCTCGCGCCCTGGGACGGCTCTTCAGTCGAGAGTTGACCTACAATCTAATGGGCCACAACCACCCTCAGAATGTGTGTGCTGTGAGAGAGTATGCTGTGAGAGTGTGTGTGCTGTGAGAGAGTGTGCTGTGAGAGTGTGTGCTGTGAGAGAGTGTGCAGTGAGAGAGTGTGCTGTGAGAGTATGTATGCTGCGAGAGTTTATGCTGTGAGAATGTATGCTGTGAGTGTGTATGCTGTGAGAGTGTGCGGTGAGAGAGTGTGCTGTGAGAGTATGTATGCTGCTGTGAGAGTGTGTGCTGTGAGAGTGTGTGCTGTGAGAGTGTATGCTGTGAGAGAGTGCGCTGTGAGAGTGTGTATTGTGAGAGTGTATGCTGTGAGTGTGTGTGCTGTGAAAGTGTGTGCTGTAAGTGTGTGTGCTGTGAAAGTGTGTGCTGTAAGTGTGTGAATACTATGAGAGTGTGCTGCGTAACGCTAACACCTTACAGTACTTTTGGATATAGCTATGTTGTACAAGACGTTCAGCCGGTTAGCCATGTCAATACCGCTCCATCAAATCACCCTATTCAGGGCGTAGCCACACCTCCAACTGACAGAAATAAAAAACAGACATGTACTGCACCAATACCCCCACAGACGGGCAGACAGACAGACTGCACCAATATCACCCACAGACGGACAGACAGACAGACTGCACCAATACCTCCACAGACGGGCAGACAGACAGACTGCACCAATACCCCCACAGACGGACAGACAGGCTGCACCAATACCCCCACAGACGGGCAGACAGACAGACTGCACCAATACCCCCATAGACAGCCAGACAGACAGACTGCACCAATACCCCCACAGACGGGCAGACAGACAGACTGCACCAATACCTCCACAGACAGACAGACAGACTGCACCAATACCACCCACAGATGGACAGACGTGCAGACAGACTGCACCAATACCCCTACAGACAGACAGACAGACAGACTGCACCAATACCCCCACAGACAGACAGACAGACAGAATGCACCAATACCCCCACAGACAGAGAGACAGACAGACTGCACCAATACCCCGACAGACAGGCAGACAGACAGACTGCAGCAATACCCCCACAGACGGACAGACAGACAGACTGCACCAATATCACCCACAGACGGACAGACAGACAGACAGACTGCACCAATACCCCCACAGACAGAGAGACAGACAGACTTCACCAATACCCCCACAGACAGGCAGACAGACAGACTGCACCAATATCACCCACAGATGGACAGACAGACAGACTGCACCAATACCCCCACAGATGGACAGACAGACTGCACCAATATCACCCACAGACGGACAGACAGACAGACTGCACCAATACCCCCACAGAGAGGCAGACACACTGCACCAATACCCCCACAGACAGGCAGACACACTGCACCGATACCCTAACAGACGGACAGACAGACAGACTGCACCAATACCTCCACAGACGGACAGACAGACTGCACCAATACCCCCACAGACGGACAGACAGACAGACTGCACCAATACCCCCACAGACAGGCAGACAGACAGACTGCACCAATACCCCCACAGACGAGCAGACAGACAGACTGCACCAATACTCCCACAGACGGACAGACAGACAGATTGCACCAATACCCCCACAGACGGACAGACAGACTGCACCAATACCCCCACAGACGGACAGACAGACCGATTGCACCAATACCCCCACAGACAGCCAGACAGACTGCATCAATATCCCCACAGACGGGCAGACAGACAGACTGCACCAATACCCCCACAGACGGCCAGACAGACTGCACCAATATCCCCACAGAAGGGCAGACAGACAGACTGCACCAATACCTCCACAGACGGGCAGACAGACAGACTGCACCAATACCCCCACAGACAGGCAGACAGACTGCACCAATTCCCCCACAGACGGGCAGACAGACAGACTGCACCAATACCCCACAGACGGGCAGACAGACAGACTGCACCAATATCCCCACAGACAGGCAGACAGACAGACTGCACCAATACCCCACAGACGGTCAGACAGACTGCACCAATACCCCCCCAGACAGGCAGACAGACAGACTCCACCAATAACCTAACAGACGGGCAGACAGACAGACTGCTCCAATACCCCCACAGACGGGCAGACAGACAGACTGCACCAATACCCCCACAGACGGGCAGACAGACAGACTGCACCAATACCCCCACAGACGGCCAGACAGACTGCACCAATACCCCCACAGACAGGCAGACAGACTGCACCAATACCTCCACAGAAGGGCAGACAGACAGACTGCACCAATATCACCCACAGACGGACAGACAGACTGCACCAATACCCCCACAGACAGGCAGACAGACTGCACCAATACCTCCACAGACAGGCAGACAGACAGACTGCACCAATACCCCACAGACGGTCAGACAGACTGCACCAATACCCCCCCAGACAGGCAGACAGACAGACTCCACCAATAACCTAACAGACGGGCAGACAGACAGACTGCTCCAATACCCCCACAGACGGGCAGACAGACAGACTGCACCAATACCCCCACAGACGGGCAGACAGACAGACTGCACCAATACCTCCACAGACGGGCAGACAGACAAAATGCACCAATATCACCCACAGACGAACAGACAGACAGACTGCACCAATACCCCCACAGACGAGCAGACAGACAGACTGCACCTATACGCCCACAGACGGGCAGACAGACTGCACCAATACTCTCACAGATGGGCAGAGACACAGTCTTCCTAATACCTCCACAGAGGGGCAGAGACACACACTTCACACATTACGGCTGTCTATAGAGTTCCCAACACTCCTCTCAGAGGTTGTTCTCTTTATTAGAGCGTGCCTGCATGCTATATAGATCACCAAGAGGTTAGAGTGGTCATACTGAACTTCAATGATAAACATGCTATTCGCTCCTAGTTGGTATTGAGAGCTACTGTTAATTTATTTTGCATGACGAGAGTCCTGTGTATGGGGAAAGAGAGACGGCCCTGGGTGTATTTTACAGCTCTATTATCGGGAAACTAGGGCGGTTGTGAAAAGGAGAGTCTATGACTATAGAAAGACAGTGACGTTTGTCAAAAGGACGATTTATAACTTGGTTTACACAGTAATGGTTGTAGAAAGGATGGTTTACGACTATGGACACACATCAATGCTCAGATACGCTGCCTAAATGTTAGTGAGGTTGTAGAGGTTTCATACTTTCTACACAAAACCTAACCCTTCACTATCTGTATGATTACTCTGTGACACTGATAGGGTGCAGAGGACCAGTATCTTGGCATCTCAGAGGAATGCCCAGCTGACCATGCCCAGTCACCTCAGACTGAAGTACCTCAGTGACCACTAGTACCAGACATATTTGGACCCACAGACAGTTGTAGAAGTACCCAGTTAGGATACATAAAATTCCCTACAGGCTGGATGATTCCACACTCATTCATCAATGATGAACATACCATTTCTTCCTAGTTCTTATATGAGAACCCCATTATGATTTGCTGATAGCCGGCCTGTGCATTCATCAATTAGCGTCAATGGTTGCCTCAGCATCTGCTGTATTCAAGTTGACACTTTCAAAAGATATCGATGTGACTTTACCAAAGTGGATGTTAATGGCTCATCATATATTTGGCCACAATTTATTCTTCAATGTATTTTCAAGGTTATTATTTCATGAGGAATATTCAAATTAATGAGTATGTATTTTCTTGAATAGACGCTTCACCCAGTATAGCGTGCCACCCTGCACAATATACCAGCTCGCATAGTAAATCAACCTGCACAATATACCAACCTGCATAGAATAAAAACCTGAACACTATACCAGCCTGCATAGCATACCAACCTGCACAATATACCAGCCCACATAGCATACCACGCTGCATAATATACCAGTCAGCATAGGATACCAACCTGCAAAATATACTAGCCTGCATAGCATACCAACCTGCATAATATACCAGCCTGCATAGAATACAAACCTGAACACTATACCAGCCTGCATAGCATACCAACCTGAACACTATACCAACCTGCATAGCATACAAACCTGCATAATATACCAACCTGCATAGCATACTAACCTGCACAATATACCAACCTGCATAGCATATGAACCTGCATAATGTACCAGCCCGCATAGTGCACCAACCCACACAGTTTGTACCAATCCACATAGGATACAACCTGCACACTATACCAGCCTGCATAGCGTACCAACCTGCACAATATACCAGCCTGCATAGCATACCAACCTGCACAATATACCAGCCTGCATAGCATACCAACCTGCACAATATACCAGCCTGCATAGCATACCAACCTGCACAATATACCAGCCTGCATAGCATACCAACCTGCACAATATACCAGCCTGCATAGCGTACCAACATGCACAATATACCAGCCTGCATAGCATACCAACATGCACAATATACCAGCCTGCATAGCATACTAACCTGCACACTATACCAGCCTGCATAGCGTACCAACCTGAACAATATACCAGCCTGCATAGCGTACCAACCTGCACACTATACCAGCCTGCATAGCATACCAACCTGAACAATATACCAAACCACACTGTATACCAACCAGCACAAAATACCAACTAGAGTGCCGACGGATATTCTCCTCAGAGGGCTGCTTCAGTGTTCCACACTTGTGTTGTATTTTTAATTGTATGTTTGTATTTCAACGACATAACTTCAACACTTCAGGTCACTGGAGAGGGAATTAGTTTGCGCCAGTTGCCTGAGGCCGAAACGAAAGCCTGGTGAGAGAGAGAAGAAGAAGTTGAAGTGCGTGAGTTAATTACGTTCATTATGAAGACGTGGCTTTCTGATTGACTTCTCCTCCTCATTCTCAACATTCAATTACAGTGCGGGGCCAACATATTCCCGGACTAATGGAGTTCTGACTCACCCGGAGTGGTCCCCATCTGATTATATTTACACTCACTGTGGTCGCCACGATTCCCATTATTTATCATCCATCGTATATAAAGTCCCCATTGGAAGTGTATGGAGATTCCACTACCCATTGTTTAAAAACTGCCAGATACCACAACCATTGTATACGGATTCGGATCCATTGTATGTGGCCTCAAAGCCATTGTATATGGGAAAATAGTCCCGTTGTGCAGAAGAGCAAAAACATAGTCCGTATTGATGTATCCTTTAATATGGCATTTCCGGAGTTTGTTTTACTCGAGATGATGGATGATAAATACAATAAATGATGCTTTGTGGAAGGGTGGATCTGGAAACCACTGGTGCATGTGCTCTTATTAGGCATAGAAGTATATGAAATGAACTACTTGCATGTAGAATGGTGTTAACGAGTCTATATCATTTTCGCGAGGTGTGGTAGACCGCGACAGTACATGTATGCGAACCTTTCCGAATCAAAAAAATATAAAAAAATTAGTTGCCTAAATGTAATTCCCAATAGCGAATACATTGTGTACGGCACCCCGTTCCCTGTGCAACAAATAGACAATATCGACTGGTTTCAGATACAAGCGGCCGTATGCTCCGAGGAGTTGACGCGCAGTAATATCCGAGCGTATGTGAGGATATTGCGAAGAGTCAACTCCGAGGAGCATACAACCGCTTGTATCTGAAACCAGTCTATATTGTATTTATTATCCACCTTTTCTGGACATGTGGCATGTCAATATCAGTTCGTTTTAGTTATGCACTATTTTTCCATACGCACGACTTTTTCCGTATGCGCCACTAGGAGCATACAACATATCCGTATGCACCGGCTATGTCCTATGCGTTTTCTATGGACACTTTGCATTAGGTGGATAATAAACCGTTTTATTATCCACCTAATACATAGTGTCCAGAGAAAACACATGGGCAATGTATATCTACATACCCATAATAAATACAATATAGACTAGTTTCAGATAAATGCAGTAATATGCTCCTCGGAGTTGCTTCATCACAATATCCTGGCAAGCGCTCGGATATTACTACGCGTCGACCCCTCGGCGCATACGACCGCTTGTATGTGAAACAAGTCAATATTGTGTATATACGGAACACGTTGAGGTAGCAGAATGCGGGCTTCACTTCAAAAAGGTTTTCACACCAATTCACAGATATATCTTTTTTGGCTATTGTTATGAATGTAGAACAACATACCGTGGTCCTACATGAAACAAATTTCGATGAGTTTAACATTATTAATGGAACTCGGCCGCAAATACAATCACTCATTAAGGTTCTCTAAGTTTAGCTCATTGTGGATTCAGACATAGCTCATTAAGGGTTCAGCCTTTCTGTGTGTTTAGGCTCATGAGAAATTGAGTCTTTCCCTTTGTTTAGCTCATGAAGGATCATACTTTTTCTGTGTGTTTAGCTCATGAAGGATTCACTTTTTCTGTGTGTTTAGCTCATTTTTCTGTGTGTTTATCTCACTAAAGATGCAGACATTTTCTGTGTGTTTAGCTCATGAAGGATGCTGTCTCTGTGTTTAGCTCATGAAGGATGCTGTCTCTGTGTTTAGCTCATGAAGGATGCTGTCTCTGTGTTTAGCTCATGGAGGATGTTGTCTCTGTGTTTTAGATCATGAAGGATGCTGTCTCTGTGTTTTAGATCATGAAGGATGCTGTCTCTGTGTTTTAGCTCATGAAGGATGCTGTCTCTGTGTTTTAGCTCATGAAGGATGCTGTCTCTGTGTTTTAGCTCATGTAGGATGCTGACTTTCTCTGTGTATACGACATTCTGTAAACCATATAATTTTGTATTGGCACCATAACTTGCCTATGTCTGGTGTCTGTCTGGAGGCCATCGGCGCAATGGAATAGGGTATTTGGGCGTCAGCACCAAGACGGGAGTACATCTGGACCACATCGGGAGTGAAATCGGCGCAATGGAATCAAGCCTTAATCGCCCTATTTTCAGCAATAAGATACAATATAGTGGAAACCTATTCTAGTTTAGGGTCAGAGCTCGTATCCGATCGAGTTTGAACCACAGAGTAATTTCAAGGCGAAGCCACATGTATTATGTAGCGATTCACATGAGATGGGATCGAGCCCTGACCCTTAACTTGAGTAGGTTTCTGAATTCATCTCACCCTTCACATTGATTAATGGGCTAACCCTTGTGACATAATCCCCCATTGGGTATTTTATCACGTAGCAAACCAAAAGGAATGGCATATTTTCAGTGGTTATGGATTGAGTGCGGTTCAGATTCTATCTCACCCATACCATTGGTCAATTGGCTAACATTTGTGCCACCATCCCCAATTGAGTCTTTTTTTTCAAATACTCAATGGGCATTGCATATAAGTTTCAAATGTTAAGTCTATGGGGAGAAAATACCAGGGGTGAGATAGAAAGTACTAACAGCCTCTCTCTGGTAATGGGTGTTATGCCCCAGTCACACTGGCGTAAAAAACGGCGTTTTTATGTGAAATCTCAAAATACGCCGCAAAACGTGGAGATACGTAAAGGAAAGTCGGAATGCGCCGAAAAACTCCACAATACGTACAGAAGCGTAAATAAGCGTTGATGAATGTTGAGAAGCGTACTAAAACGTTATTGCTCCAATCACACTGGAGTAAAAAATGGCATTTTCCCGTGTACGCTCCTCTACGTTCTTCTACACATTTTGAAATCTCAAAATACGTCGCAAAACGCGGAGATACGTAAAGGAAAGTCGGAATGCACCGAAAAACACCACAATACGTACAGAAGCGTAAATAAGCTTTGATGAACGTTGAGAAGCGTACTAAAACGTAAAGCAAAGCAAACAAATACGTTCCAAATCCGTAGCTAATACGTGGTACCCACCAATTCAAATACGTAGAAGAAACACCAGAATTTACGCCAGTGTGACTGGGGCATAAAGCAAAGCAAACAAATATGTTCCAAATCCGTAGCTAATACTTGGTCCACACCAATTCAAATACGTAGAAGAAACGCCAGATTTTACGCCAGTGTGACTGGGGCATAATCAGACAGTGGGGCATGTTTACAGACACCCTCATAAAGTACCCACGTCTTTTTGTGTTTAGATTTATATCCCAAGAACAACAAGGACAGGCTTTCACATCTAACTGAATAAAGGGCGGAATGAGACAGTTATAAAGTCATTACCCGCTACAACGCCTCATCCGTCTGCCTCACTTAGCAACCCGGGAACGAGGCTACTTCTCCGCTGATGACGTTACTCACACGCATTAATGATGGCAGCAACGAGAAACATCGCCGTACGCCTCACTATCATCCAACTTTACGAGAATCTATCTAAGTTAGAGGAAGATGGCAAGACAACATTAGAGCAGTCGCATGGTCCAAACTTGATGTCTCTTTAGAGGTGGCTATCTACATGGGAATTTAATCTTTATGCATTTGACGGGGTAGCAAATAAGTAAAATATTATCGCGTAATTAGTACATACACAATATTGACTGGTTTCAGATGGATAGGACCTTGTGCTCCGAGGAGTTGATGCTTAGTAATATCCGGGTGCATGCGAGGATATTGCGTTGGGTCAATTCTGAGGAGCGTTCAACCACCTATGACATATCCATATGCGCTGGGTATGTGTATACAGATATCCTATAGGTTTACTTTGGAGACATTGTTTTAGGTGGATAATGAATTACCTAGCCAAACGAGGAACAGGTAATCAACATCTATATATTTTCTTTGCTAATCATGTCATTTTTCATGCTCTAATTATGTCCTGGCCTTTTGTTTTTGACTCCAAACAAGCAGATTTATTGGATATTTATTATATGCCCTGACCAGGAGATCCTGGATGGTGTGTAGAAAACACATGTATGTGTACGCCCTGACCAGGAGGTCCTGGATGGAGTATAGAGAGGAGATGCCATGTACAATCTGACCAGAAGGTCCTGGATGGTGTGTAGAAAACAGACGTCTGTGAACGCCTTGACCAGGAGATCCTGGACATATTTTAGAGGCATATATTTGGCGTACAAATACAGTAAATACAATAAATACAACAAATGATAGGTTTGTGGACAGGTGGCTCTGTCAACCACTCAAGGTTGTAATACTATGGACCTAACCTGTCGTGCTTGACGGCTGCCTGTCAACAAAACCCTCAAGCATTGTATAAACCACACATCTACAGCAATCACTGTGTTTTCTGAGTTATAAATCATCCTTTCTACAACCATCACTATGTTTTCTTGGTCATAAATTGTCCTTTCTACGGACATCACTTTGTTTCGAGAGTTAAAAATCTATCCTTTCTACAACTTGTTTCTTTGGTTTGATTTAACATCCAGTCAACCATTATAGGTCGTTACCAGACTTTCTCATGGTTCTTTTACACCACGAGGGTGGTGATCGGATCTATGTGATGAATTCAGGTAGAAATCTCACCCCTACACATTTACCGAGGTAAGAGTTCTTTTACTTCCCACATCACATAGACATGGTATCAGAAGGATTGGCCTTTGATATAGCAGTAAATCTACCACTATTGGGGGTGGGACTGAACCCACAAAGTCCTACAATCTTGGGCTTTCAAGTCGAGTGCACTAACCACTGAGCTAACTCCCCACCCCCACCTTGCTACAACCATCACTATCTTTTAGACCATGTTTGCATACGCTATATATACATCACCTAGAGGTTAGAGTGGTCACACATATACACTTCCAGCGTGCTGCCAGAAAACTATCCCTTCACTATCTTTGTGCTGCTTACTGTGCTACTGGCAAAGGAGCAGGGCGCCAGTGTTTCAGTGTATTAGCATGCCCAACTGACCATGACCAATCACTCAAGACAGAAATACCTCATTGACCTACTGGTGCTTGATATATTTGGATCCCAGACTCAGGCAGTTGAAGAAATGGCAAGTTGACGGGTGCAAGTGAGTGACAGAAAACGATGCAAAAATACTGAATGTAACCCAAACCTTCCCATCGTTATTCATTTATAATTGCACGCTCATTCATCAATGATGAACATACTATTTACTAATAGTTCTGAGTTATAAACCATCCTTCCTACAACCAACACTGTGTTCCCCAAATTGTACCAAATTGTATCCATCGCATACAAAGACACCATTGGAAATGTATGGCGACTCAGTCAACCACGACCCATTATATAAAACCAGTCAGATACCATAACTGTGGTATACGGATTAATATCTGTGGTGTACGGTCGCAATACCATGGTATACGGGGAAAATAACCCCTTTGTGCTGTAGAGCAGAGATATAGTCCCTATTGTTATACCCTTTAAATATAGCATTTACTGGGTTTAATTCATTCGGAAAGATGGATAATAAATGCAACAAATGATGGTTATGTGGACAGGCGGCTCTGTAAACCACTCGAGGTTGACGTCGTAACACACTCGCTAGCACTCGTGTGTTACTACGCGTCAACCCCTCGTGGTTTACGGCCGCCTGTCCACAAAACCACCCATTATTGTCGATGTAACCTCCTGCTTACTGTGAGTGTGGCGGTGCCTGCAGTCTCCGTCCGTGAACAGTGGACGTCGTGTTCCTCACGTCAACCTGCGGCCCGGTCTCGTCCACGCGTGGTTCACGCTCCTATCTCAGCGTGTCATCTACGGCCCCCAACACACACTCCGTCATCACTGAGTCTCTAAATTCTTATCAGATGATGATAACAAAGGCCTATCACCTCCTTATCAAACATCAAAGGTGGACCAGGTCCCCATGGACCGCTACTGTTACCTCGAGTTTACAAAAACCAGCTGAGATACAGACTACAATGAGGTCTGCGATAGCCATGAGAGAAGGGCCGCAGCTCTAACAGTGAAGTGGTGTTTTATAAACAGGGCACACATACATGTCTACGTAATTATAGTAAATAGTGTTATACTAGGGGCACACATACATGTTAATGTTAGAGTAAATAGTGTTATACATGGGGCACATTAACATGTCTAAGTTATAATGAATAGTGTTATACACGGGGCACATTTACATGTCTAAGTTATAATGAATGGTGTTATGAATGGGGCACATATACATGTATGTCTTCAGTCAAGTAAATATTGTTATATATGGGGCACTCATACATGTCTACCTTATAGTGAATAGTGTTATGCACTAGGGACACATATACATCTACATTATAGTAGATAAAGGAAAACGCTGCTTAAGGGGACATCCTCCATTCCAAGCAAGAGTCCCTTTAAGTGGGGTGTCCCCCTAACATGATTTTACTTGATGGATAGGCTATGTAGGATATAATACCTTTATACAGGTGGTATTACGGCATAGAGACACAGCTACAACCCACAGACGCCTACCTGATGCCTACAGGAGCCTATACAGGAGTCTGGACTGTCTAGATTGTCTAGACACCAGTCTACCCACCTCACATACACACGATAAACAATCAATCAAGATAATCTGAAGTGTTATCCCCAACCTGTCCCGTCATAGATTTGATGTCCTGCCAAAGTGCCCCCTTAAGTGGGATTAGGAACATTCTGTACTGAAGTAACTGTCCCCTTAAGTGGGGTTTCCCCTCAAGTGGGGTTTCCCTTTAAGTGGGGTTTCCCCTTAAGTGGGGTTTCCCCTTTAGTGGGGTTTCCCCTTAAGTGGGGTTCCCCTTAAGTGGGGTGTTCCTTGAAGCAGGGTGTCCTTGAAGCGGTGTTTTTCTGTAGTGTTATGCATGAGGCACATAGACATGTCTACAATATAGTAGATGGTGCTACACATACATGGCTACATTGTAGTTAGTTGTATCATGCATACACAAGTGATTTAAGTAGAGTGTACAAACCACTATGTACCTTGGGTTAGATATAAAGAACACGTTTCACAGTGTAGGTCTACATATGAAGCCTGTTTCTATTGGCCGACGAAAACGGCACAGATTTTTTGTGTTCTGCTAAAAGCCCATTTCCATTCGCTGTCAACAATCTACAGTCAGGAACCGCCGACGGACCTTTAGCACTGCTGACGCAATACAAGTCGATAGAAAGGAAATTTTAGGAGAACTAAAAAAGGTCTCCGCCCTTTTCTTCGGCCAATGGAAACGGGCTTATAGTAGCGACACAGAATTATCTCTTAGTGCTCATAAAAACAACAATAACACTAAATATAACGTCCTGTGTACCTAGCCTAAATTAACCATGGCAACCTATCCCCTCCGTATCCGGAACAGACGCAGTCATGAATTATGAAGAACTCGGCGTAGTTCTGTTTTACACATCAGGGAGGCTTCCTTCAGTCAGGTTGTCCTCTGACACGTGAACTGCTGTTTCAGCGAGCTATGAGGTGAGGTGGGTGGTGAGGGGTGGGAGGTGGGGGCGTTTAATATGAGGAACGACTGTCATATGAGTCCCAGCAGAGTCATAGGACGACCCGCGCTTAATAAACGTGGATTGTACTCTCAAAGGACAGCAACAAGGACGGAGATTTAAAATTCTTCTTCCAGTCTGCTTAATAAAACTGTCGTTGTCATGCCCTAAAAACTATGTGGTGTCCTTTTTCAAACTGGTCGCCTAACCAACTACTATATGATGAATGTACATGCTTGAATAGTATTCTTTTTAGAAATAGTATAAGAATATCTAGATGAAATTATATTCACAATTAAATAGAGGTTTTTGAAAAAAAAAAAAAATTGGGCTTGTCAGGGGGTCGTTGTTCCTTGAAATGTGGAAAAGCTTTACTCCCGTAATATCAGATCGTATCGTTATTTTCATGTTGTATCGCAACCTTTTACAACATCGCATTCCCAGTGTCATGGGTGAAAGGTTCATTGAATTTTTAATTTGATGTATAGGGCGACATAATTATGATGCCATACGGAAAAAAACCTGAAGTAAAATATATATTATACGCGGACGATCTAGTGATCTATCATGCTGCAAAAAACCCTACAACGATAGTGACTGTAATGCAAAGAGCACTTGACAATTTCTCGGAATGGGCAGATAATAATATTCTAACTATAAATATTAAAAAAACGAAGTATTGCTGGTTTGTACCAAAGAATAAACTGAATAAGACTAAGGAATTTGATCTGTTTATGTATCTGGAAAAACTTGAGGCTGTAAGCTCATATCAGTATTTAGGTGTGTATTTAGATATGAGTTTGACATTGGAACGGAATAGTAGAAATACAATAAAAAAGGTTAACCATAAGTTATTTATACTAAGACGTATACGATCGCTAATAACTAGAGATGTAGCTTTAAAGATTTATAAACAGGCAGTCCTACCCCTGTTTGATTACGCATCCATTCTCACAGAAGGAACCAATAAAATATGGTTGGCCAAATTGCAAAGACTACAGAACCGAGCCTTGCGGGTAGTTTTGGATGATGGGGCCATGGTGCACACTGTCGAACAGTTACATGCAATAACGGGAGTCACGTTACTGACTAGGCGGAGACAAGAGTTGACCTTGTCCTATATGAGAAAGGTATATATAAAGACCCATGGTCCTGTTGAAATTATACACCATCAAAATGAACTGAGTACTCACGACGACCTGGAAATTGTAACACAAAGAACAAGAAACTTGCGCTCATCAAAGAATCACAATTTTACTCTAAAAAGACCTCGAACAGAATTTTATAAAAAGGCACCAGAATACAGAGGCTCTAAATTATGGAATGCACAAACTTCAGAACTTAAAGAAGAAACCACTAAATATGCGTTTAAAAAGCATGTTAAGGCACTCGGGCAAATTCCGGATAAATGGCCATGAGAAAGTAAAAAAAAAAGTAATCAATATCCATATTAGTAGTAAGTCCGTCTTGAGTACTCAATGCTTAGATGATTATATTGACGCAGTGGCTCTATCATTATTATTGTTATTACTATTATTATTATTATTATTATATATTATATGTGTGAAAATACTCGAACATGGAGAGTAGCTCCACGTATCAGACTCAATCCGGGTGACAGTATAGCAAATTTGTTAATTATATATATGTATTAAATTATAATTGCAGTTGTATAAGTGTTGCCACACTTGTTAAAATAGTTGGCAGAGTCCTTGGCTATCGCCATAAGAAGTATGACACCGTCCCATATTCCATACCCATACCCATCTAATTCGATCACTATTGGTAATTTGTTGTTAGCATTATTATTATTAATATTACCAATAATACTGTATAACTATACACATAGACTGATTTTGCTGGAATAGCGCTGAGCTGATGCCATATGAAAGGTAGGCTCATTGAAAACCGAATGTAAAAATTTGAATGTGCCTAATAAAAAAAAAATTTAAAAAAAACACTTTCGACCTCGGATCGCTATTCTGCGATCTGCAAAACGCAGAAAAACGACCCCCTGTTTTGAACCCCAACCTCAGCGCCCAATTCTACACAAGAACTCTACAACACTCAGCCACAGACACACAACAACTCTACAACACTCAGCCACAGACACACGACAACTCTACAACACTCAGCCACAGACACACGACAACTCTGCAACATTCAGCTACAGACACACGACAACTCTACAACACTCGGCCACAGACACACGACAACTCTACAACACTCGGCTACAGACACACGACAACTCTACAACACTCAGCCACAGACACACGACAACTCTACAACACTCAGCCACAGACACACGACAACTCTACAACACTCAGCCACAGACACACGACACCTCTACAACACTCGGCTACAGACACACGACAACTCTACAACACTCAGCCACAGACACACGACAACTCTACAACACTCAGCCACAGACATACAACAACTCTACAACACTCGGTCACAGACAAGACAACTCTACAACACTCGGTCACAGACACACGACAACTCTACCACACTCGGCCACAGACACGAAAACTCTACAACACTCGGCCACAGACACACGACAACTCTACAACACTCGGCCACAGACACAACACCTCTACAACACTCGGCCACAGACACAACAACTCTACAACACTCGGCCATACACACAACAACTCTACAACACTCGGCCACACACACGACAACTCAACAACACTCGGCCACAGACACAACAACTCTACAACACTCGGCCACACACACGACAACTCTACAACACTCGGCCACAGACACACGACAACTCTACAACACTCGGCCACAGACACACGACAACTCTACAACACTCGGCCACAGACACAACAACTCTACAACACTCGGCCACAGACACAACAACTCTACAACACTCGGCCACACACACATTCTTCACGGCTCCTGCCTGCTGATAACTGAACCGCGCTTAATTGGACACTCCGCGTAAGCGGACACTTTTGCTCGGAACGGACATTTTTCACTCTATTAGAACGCGTAAAGGGACACCCCGTGTAAGTGTACAGCTATTTCGGTCTGAAAAGGTATAAAACCCCGTGTTAGCAGGCACCTCTGATGGACACTCTATCAAAAATAGATCAGTAAGTGGTTTTTTTATGAATGTGTGCGAGTATATTCATAATCAATACATTTTGTAATTCAAAGTTGAATAACTTCGGATCCAATTAATATATTAGAAAGTGGATTTCAGATCTATCATCGCGTCTGTCTCCCCCATATAACTATATCAACACTTGCATATTGTACTGGGGGGAACTAGAAAACCCGACGTAAGAGGAAACCCCGCGTAAACGGACACTTTGGCACGGAACAGAGGGTGTCCGCTATCGCGTCGTTTTACTGTACTAATTATAAAGGCCGACGGAGTGACACGGGACCCTCTCTAATTAGACCTCCCGCGTCAAGCTGCTTTCTCAGGGCATTTGTTTTGTGTCTGACATTCTGCCAAATTAAACAAATCATCTTGCCAGGTTTGCCAGGCCTGCCCGGTTCCCTGACTTTCAGAGGGTGGTGTTTTTTGTGCTCGGGGTTCGTGTTGATGAATCGGGAGATTGGTGGCTCGGAGGGGGAGCTGCGGGCACTGTGAGGGGAAGGTGAGACGCTGTCTTCGGGCGCTGTACGGCACTGATGTAAGCTCAATGTGCGAGGTGTTGATGGGAACACGAGAGGAGTCGGTATTCAGCAGGTTGATGTGCGCAGCCCCCATCAGGCTCTTAACTCTCTAAGGACGGATGCCTGCAGCCAAGCTACTCCCGTATGGACGGGTGCTGGTGGCAGTTTGTCCCACTAGGGGACGGGCACACATTGGTTATAACTCATAACTCAAGTTTGTAATCTTACAAGATGATACATGATCATAGATATGTTGTTTCTTTTTCATAGAAATATAAAATATGTTATATCTACATTTTCTGAAAAATTCACGAATATTGAGCTATTATTTCTTTGTTAAACATTTTTGTTAATATTGGAACAGTGATGCCTCGAGGCATCATGCGTCTTTAATGTGGTGATGCCTCCAGGCAACATGCGTCCTTAAAGGGTTAACCCTTTAACAGGGTTCGTACATACACATGCCTATAAAATTCCAGGCTTTTTCCAGGCTTTATTATGTTTTTTTTCCAGGCACATCTGGTCACTGTTTTTAAAACCTTATCTGATTCATCGCCAAATTTAGTTAAAATTTTCTCTATCTTCCTTACTACCTGTTGAATTACAGTGGTTTGTGATAGATATCTTCAAAATCCATTGTCTTTGCCAGTTTTGAATATGAAGACAAATAATCAAATCCATTCTGTGTTATTAGCCATTTGCTATTCATGGTCAAATAAAGGATTTTTGGAACTATTTAATCCAAGTCACTGAAATTTCATGGGCAGTCAGATACTATAGTTAAGGAAAGCTAATAATGACTAGAATTTCATATATACTGAAAGAATTTTCTATGCAAAACTAGACTTTCCTGTCCCTTCCAGGTTTTCCAGGCTTTCTGTGAGAATTCCAGGCTTTTCCAGGCCTGGGAAACCCAAAAGCACAATTCCAGGCATTTCTAGATTTTCCAGGCTCTCTACGAATCCTGCTCTAAGGATGAGTGACTGTAGCCCTGCTACTCCTGTAAGGTTGGGTGCTGGTGTCAGTTTGTCCGGCTAGAGGACGGTCACATAATGGTTAAAACTCATAATTCAAGTTTATAAACATGCAATATGATACATAGTAATAAATATTTTATTTCTCTAGAATAGAAATACTAAATATGATGTTATATCTCCAGTTTTTAAAGATTTCATGAATATTGATCTATCATTTATTTGCTAAAACATTTTTGTTGCTCCGGAACAATGATGCCTCAAGGCATCATACGTCTTTAGTATGGTGATGACATACATTAGAATCTTGATAATCTTTACTATTATAAAGTTAAACAAAATTGATATACTTCAAATTTATTTGGTGCATATACAGTAGAACCCCTATTATGGGACATCTTTTGTAAGGAACCCTTTGCTCGAAACAGTTCCCACGATTAGATGTTTATTTTACCATATAAAAATAAGATCCCGGCATCTTACGCTTCTCGATTACATCTTATCGGAAATCTTACACTCCGTATGGAAGTGTAGAATTCCTCTTTTGACAGTGTTATGGAATACACTGTGCAAATTTCTCCCTGCTTTTCTTTGCGGCTGGCAATGTAGCATGAGATGTTTTACACTCATTTGAGTATTACATGTGTTGTGAAAATTCATGAAGTCAGACGCAACTCAAATACAGACAAGTTTGAATTTCACCACAGGATATCTTTGTTCTGGTCGAGACACTTCAGCCTATCTATTCTTCCGCCTTACATTACCGAGGAAAAAACTACGTTATACGAAGCTTCCGTTGTCATAAACTTAGCTTTAACCCCATATTCGCTGTACTCTACCTACTGAATATTCCCTCTACAACAGGGAGATTTCTGAGACTGCTTGTTTGATCTGGATTGATCACAATAGTTTGGGTTTAGTTTGGGCAGAATAAAAGATGTCAAATCAGGATGAGGTCAGTTAAGGTAACAAAGGTCAGTTGAAGGTGAGACAGGTCAGTTTAATGTTACAAAGGTCAGTTTAAGGAAACAAAGGTCAGATGAAGGTGAGACAGGTCAGTTTAAGGAAACAAAGGTCAGTTGAAGGTGAGACAGGTCAGTTTAATGTTACAAAGGTCAGTTTAAGGTAACAAAGGTCAGATGAAGGTGAGACAGGTCAGTTTAATGTTACAAAGGTCAGTTTAAGGTAACAAAGGTCAGATGAATGTGAGACAGGTCAGTTTAAGGAAACAAAGGTCAGTTGAAGGAGCGAAAGGTCAGATCAAGGTGACAGAGGTCAGTTGTTTTTGAATTCAGTGTTATTCAGGTATATAATCATAAGAAAACGTTTTTTGTTTCTTTGTTTGTTTGTTAGGGTAGTTTAACGTCCAATTTGTTCAATTAGACTTACTTTGGGTTTGATCGAATCTATGAGATCAATGCAGGTAGAAATCTCACCCCTACACAATTACCGAGATGAGAGTTCTTTTACTTCCGAGACCATATAGACATGATATGAGAAGGATTGGCCTTTGATATAGCAGTAAATCTACCACATAACAAAACGTAGTGACTAAGCCCGTAGGGATGCCATTCTTGGCCTTTTGTTCAACAAAATAAGGGACAAAATTATGGGACAAAATACCTCAAACAGCCATCCCTGCGGGCTTTGTAACCACGTTTTCTTTTAGTTCTGCTCGGTTGACTTCAGTGACTGTGGTTCATTCTGATTCGAGATGCTGGCCAACTTACTGAAAAAAGATGTTTCAGATTCATCAAAAGTCTGCCATCATCCATCATCTCCCTCACTCTCCCCCCACCGGCACGCCCCGTCACACACCCAGACTCGGGGTGGAGACGTCATAGAATGATGCCGTTATGACGCCGGCGCGCGGCGGGAAGTGACGTCAGAAATTTAGCTGTTAGTTCTACAATAGGCAGCTGGATAATCTGTTTAGCTGCTTGTCTAGGAGATGAGAGGATTCTGTAATTACCCTTTTCTTGTTTGCACATTTCATCAAGTTAATGAAGCGATTTGCGCAGTTCCCGCTGCAGTGTGTGTAAACAGGACTGTGGTAGGACTCCATTTTGAAAGCGTGTTGTGTGTGAAGCGAGGTCTATAGACAACCGTAAGGACGGTTAGAGTTGTGGCGTTTTTACTTGGGGCTGGAGGCCTACAAAGGGAGCCATAGTGAGCCCACTGAAACGACGGATACCCGTGCTCAAAAAAAACATTTCCAGAGATAGACCATTTCCGGATAGTGTCAGTCAGTATAGTTCGACTAAATGTGGTTCGAGATTATATGTGTTATCCTCCAATTCTTTTTCTTCAATACACTCAGAAAACGTTTATCGTAACTTAGTGACAAACTTATTCGTAGGCGATTGTAGTAAAGTACACTTCAATAGTACCAAATGAGACCAAATACGATATGCTCGCCCCAAACCCCCATAGCTTAAGCACTAAGCCTCGTTCTCACAAGCCTCATCAGGCACCAACACAGTTTATCATAGGGCACAGAGTCACTGCTAGTTCTGCCATCATCCACCAGGAAATTGTAAGATAGTCACCCCTCTCATAAGATCTCACACTCTCTAAGTCGTATTCTGTACTCTCACTACGCTCTATGGAGAATATTTAATTCTTAACGAACTAGGCTTAGAGCCTTGAGAATCCACTGGCCCGCCTCCCGTGCTATAGAAGTATATCAATGCAACCCAAAGGTTCCTATATTCTCAATGATGCCACCTATCGGGAATACGCTGTGCCAGTGGATTCTCAAGGCTCTAAGCCCAGTTCGTTAGGAATTCTTCTGCCATATTGTGCGGTGAGAACCTTGTTCGACTTAGAGAGTGTGAGGGGTGCAATAGTACAACTGGAGTCGGGGGACAACCGTTGATATCAAATATTTTAGTCCATTGATAATCGTGAGACAAGGCTAAGTCCCTCGAGGTAAGCCGAAAAAAAAGAAGAAAAGATCCATTGATAAGTGCCCCGTGCATCATGTGTTTTGTTTGGCCTCCCAAATACCACAGTAGCTATCTGCACTATACAGTCTGTGTACGTGTTGTGGTGTTTAACCAGACACACCAAAACACAGTTTTTATCTCGTCCCTGGTAAACCTTAGCCATAGGAATGAAATTAAATAATCATATGCAACAACCACTCACATAAAATACTACGCCATGGTCGTGGCAGATTGATGTAAAGCCTATAAGACACCGAAATTTGTTCCTGATTCATCCCGACCATCGGCTCGGTGAGTCTTGAATAGAATGTCGATGTCTTATACCGGGTGATAAATATATATAGGTAATAATGCAAAGTTTAACTTCTGGTCTATTTGAAATATCAGAAAACGGTTTTCAGATCTATGATCGCTTGTTTCTCCCCTACACATCGATATAAAGCACTTGTAAATCGGACTGGGTGATAGGTAGTATCCCTGTTTAAACGGCCTGCTCAGAATTGGGAACAGTCGGTGAAAGTGCGTACACCGAAATCTTAAGGTCGGGGAGAGTCGGTCATATCTGACATGGTAGTGTGGTGGTCCCAATCCGGAACGCTAGTTCCAGGCAGAATCCCACCCTATGCACTCTACGTAGGTTGGTTCGGTTTTCGGTTAGTTTGCACAGCTTTCCCACAAGTACAGTACCCTAGCACATAGGTGCCAGGTAACGCTGGAGAGGCTATTCTGAAAGACTCGCCTAACCACCAGGAAGGTTACAAGAACCCGCCTTCAAAGTGAGGGCCCAAGGGTCTGTTCTGTAGAAGAGACGCGCGAGGACAGCCTGTCGACCTACTGTGAACACTGAGTATATATACCCAGCATTACGTAATCCCGGTCCCCGCCGCGCCACTCTCGTGTGCGGCGTTGTCCGGAATCACTACACAGTAAGGATCGGCACGTCGCGCCACCTTCCCTGAAACAAACAAACACTGCTGGATTCCCACCCAACTACATTAGTAATGCCCGACGCGTCGGGAAAAGCAATAAAATCGGGTCGGTGAAGTGCGTACACCGACCCGATTGACGCAGATTGCCACAGACCCGACGGAGACGTCGGCAAAGGTAGAATCGGGCACATCCATCGGGTCGGTGTCCAATCAACTGTCCAATCAGCGGCCAGTATTTGAAAAAGTAGACAAGACATCAAGAGGGAGATTTATAAGTTCCTAATTAGATTTGAGTGAGCAATGTTAATCATTTTGTTATCGTGATGCTTTTCTAATGTCATTGTAAGGGGTGAAATCCAGAACTACACTCGCATTGCAAAATAGATTATACTCCACTCATTTGGATGCGCTGTAATCATGATGCGGCTTCACCTCGAGGACGATGACTACGCAGGCAAACTAGTGGAGTATTTGTTATTCATACCATTCTCGATCCAGTTCTATATAAGTATTTATCTGACAATCATTGAGCCACATTTCATACTAGCAACCAGAAATTGGTTTGGGTATCTTTTCTTTTAATCTATTTTTTATTTATACGTGAAAAATATTTGTTGGAATAAAAACCATATCTACAGAGGTGTGTGCGCCGCAGATCCGCGCGAAGCAGTGCACAGGCAGGGAAAATGAACCAATAAGATCGATCCTTACAACACTCGTAGAGGTTTGACCAATGAGATAAGTCGTTATGCCATTCTCCACTGGCCGACCTTTCGCCACCGATCTGCAGTCGGGAACCATCGGTCGATTTATAGGGTACACCAACGTCAGATCGGCAAATGGAAACAGACATGCAGAGAAGGATTCAACGATTAATTGTGCATAGATTATGCAATAAGGCCACCACAGACTGACTTGATCAACGACCAACAGAATCAAAGGGGATTGAAAACTTATATTCCGACCTGGGACCCGTTTTTAAACGGGATAATCGTTAATTGCTATTATAAAGATTCAAGACGTTTTCATGATAAATACAACGACCATTGGCCCCAATGGTTTGATAATCATCGTCAAATGTATAATGATTACAAAAAGATCGCTATTAACGATTATCCCGTCTAAAAGACGGGTCCCTGATTATCAGCCATCTTTTAAGTGAACAATTTATACTTATTCATAGAATATTACGTAATTCACTCTTTACGGTTTTTGTTTTGTTGGTTGGTTTGATCTAACATCCAGTTTCCAATACAGGTCCTTTCCAGACTTTCTCAAGATTCTGATCGAATCTATGTGATGAATGTAGGTAGAAATCTCACCCCTACACATCTACGGCATTTAGAGTTCTTTTACTGTCTTTCACACCACATCTTTTACTGTCTTCCACACCACATAAACACTCTATTATGATCTTAAAGCTATCACCACGTAGAATTCTCCGCAGTTCTTCTGTCAAATCATCCCGTAATTCTCTTTCTATAGAGAGCGGTGAATGCTTGAACTAAATATACTTTGCCACTCAGAGGCGGATAAACCAAGAAAAGCCGGCAAATATCACCCACCCGAGTAACAGCCAAGCATCTCCTTCCTGCGAACCAACCCCTAATCAATTGTCTAGATTTTTGCCGGTCAGCGGGCAAATTATATCAACATGTTGTGGCGCCGCCGCCATCCCGATCAATAGATGGCTAATGGCGGCCATCTTATCTCTGGACACACGTGACTCGGCACGTCGCCGGCAGGGGGCAGGGTGGGCGGGGGGTGGGGGCGAATATTTCCCTCTCACCGCATCCCTCCCATACACCGAGAGCGTTATGTAAAAATCCGCATCCAAACGATACTCGCCTGTGGAGGCATGAAGCGATACGCCTTCCTCCAAGTGATGTCAGTTGAGGTTAGAAAAAAAAGATACGTGATGATATCTTTTGTGTGAAATTTGGTGCCTCAGAGTGACTGAGATATGTGGAGTACAAATGGTGTCAGTTTTATTTTTATTCTTTTTTTTGTTTTTTAATTGCAGCTTTTGTTGACATCAAGAAGATTCAATTACAATGAGATATCATGATAACATTTCATGTTAAAGAAAGAACAGGTAATAACAATTATCACATACCAGTTCAAACAAGAAAGAGTAATACAATGATGAAATTATTGCTGCTTATTTTTTATGGACACTTCAACCGACAAAATACAATATAAACATGGGTGCCATAGAACTACTTTACCTCAGCTGTTTATGAGAGGTAGTATACATCTCCAGTGTGGTAATAAAAGATTCAGTGGTTAGTTGTTTTGGGGTAGTTTAACATCCAATTTGTTCAATCTTGAGGACATTTTATATTTTACTGAATATGAAAACATGGATTTCCATGGAAAAACAGAAAGCTGTCATCTCTGGCCTCAAGAAGGCATATGAAAAAACGTTTAAACGCAATAATATAGAAAGACATGGTTAGTGTGTCTGAATGGAATCTGTTCAAAGATATTTTGGTCAAAAATACTCACCGAATTCGAAGAATGATGTTAGTATTTCTGATCAAAATATCGAGGAACAGATGGAATTCAGACACACTCACTATGTCTTTTTACTATTATATACCTAGAAATCATTAAGAATGCCATTCTAAAACTCACTAAATAGAAGAATGAGTGGTCACATGGTACAGAGGGTAGTATTATATATATTACGCCACAGTGTGGACGGATGAAATCTTTTCTTCTATCACGTAAAAGTGATACATTCGTGCACCGGAGTATAATAATTGTGGGATATGACCCAAGGGTTATGACTATATAGCGACGGAAACCAGCTAACACTGGATCCTGTCAACAGACTGTATTATGGGAATACCTCAACATGGTCCGAGAAACGCCCACTATACCAATGTTAAGTCTATGGGGGAAATAACAGCGGTGAGATAAAACTTGATTTTGGTTATCCATTATTGGCATTGCATTCACAAATACATAACACGCAACTATAAACTCCCTTTATATCATAGTAATAAGCACATTATTTTACCTAATTTGTAATTGGGTCCTCACTGCATGATATTACAAAGGTCCGTTACAATGTCATTTCGGTGCACAAGCTTGTTTTTAGTCGACTTTTTAGGACATTCCTGAATGTCCATTTGCCTTCAATCATCGAGTGCGTTCCAGGAGGTCATAACTTTTAATTTTACAGATCTTTTTTTTAAAAGCGTTTTATTGCGTTCGACAAGAATAAAAGTCGATCCTATATAAAAGTATTTATCTAGATGAGGCCGTATACCACAGTATTGTATTCTATATAACATTTAACCCTATCAGTCCGAGTAATGCCTTGAGGCATTCCCATGCAGGGGGCGAAGTATGCCTCCAGGCATCTTTTGGGGGTCATTACTAAAAACGGTATTCTATGTGACAAAATTCATAGACTTTCTTAATTTCTTCAAAATAATTGAAAAACATTTTAGCATCATTCTTCAGTATGAGTGTTTCTTTATGGAACTAAGACAACGCATATCAAATAAATGCACCTGTTGAATAACTTCCGGTACCAATGTCATAAGAGCATCGTCCCCTGCGGGTATATTGCTTCATTTCTGTTGCTATATTGCTATATTGCTATATTTCTATATTTCTGTTGGACTTGACATGTAGGCCTCCCGCTAGGGGGTCGGACTGAAAATGTTAAGAACTCCGTTGTAGTTATGGTAGTAGTTATTGCGATTCAGTGTTGTACTAAGCCTATAAGACAGCAACGCGACCATTATGCCCGATCTCACCTTTGCCCGACGAATCCATCGGGTCGGTCAGAATCGTGTCGCTGTACGCACTTCACAGACCCGATTTTAATTGGGTCGGGCATAGTTTGGCAACCAACCCCTTCTACGATATAGGGGTTGGTCGGGTTAAATCACACACGGTATCCCCTGGGTATCCCTTTTGTGCTCGCCTCAAACCGAGTTGTAGTCTATGTATACTATAAAAGCAGATATACTTAATATGAAATATCCATTGCTAACAAATTGACAAAGATACCACAAATTACATTCAAAATATTATGAAATAGTATACAGGAAAGGAATAAAGATAATGGAAAATTGGCTTTGAGGTTATGACATTGTATAACAAACATTTTTTACCCTTTAATGCACCCACTATTCACCAGATGGCGAAAGGTATAAGTACTACACAGGTGGGCAGCAAAGGGTCAAGGCGACATCTGGATTTAACCCGACCAGAGCTAATATTTTGTAGCTCTGGTTGCCAGTGTAGGTCGGGCATTACTTGCCCTGGGGTATTGACCGATTCTGCCCAACCTCAATCGTGTCGCTGTACGCACTTCACCGACTGTTCCCGATTCTGGGGAGGCCGTTTGAACAGCGATGCTACCTATCCCCCGGTACGATTTACAAGTGCCTTATATGGATTTGTAGGGGAAACAGAGGCGATGATGAATCTGAAAACCGTTTCTGAACATCTTAATTGGATCCAAAGTTATTAAACTTTGAATTATTTTCTATGAATCCAGATTAGCGGCACGGGGCTCACCCCGGCTCCGCTCCCGGTGGCTCTCTTTGATCTCAATCGGGTCGCTGAACAAGGTCATAAAGTGGAGATGTGTGATCGACAAAGGGTATAAGACAGCGACATTCTTGTTCCCGATTATAATAGGTGATCGCATCGGTGAGAATCTGTGGAAAATGTCGCTGTCTTACGGGCTTTATACTTATGGTAGTTATGCCATTTCTAGGTCAAGCTTTTCATTTAAATCCATATACATCGTTTGTACACTAGAGTTCACATGGTGTAGGGCAGTGTTTGCTCTGGTGGCCGGGTGTCCCCCCGTCACCCCCCTGCCACCCACTCCCCGTCACCCCCTGCCACCCACTCCCCGTCACCCCCTGCCACCCACTCCCCGTCACCCCCCCACCCACCCACCCACCCACTCCCCGTCACCCCCTCCCACCCACTCCCCATCACCCCCTCCCACCCACTCCCCGTCACCCCCCTCCCACCCACTCCCCGTCACCCCCTCCCACCCACTCCCCGTCACCCCCCCTCCCACCCACTCCCCGTCACCCCCCTCCCACTCCCCGTCACCCCCCCTCCCACTCCCCGTCACCCCCCCTCCCACTCCCCGTCACCCCCCTCCCACCCACTCCCACCCACTCCCCGTAACCCCCACCCACCCACTCCCCGTCACCCCCCCTCCCACCCACTCCCACCCACTCCCCGTAACCCCCACCCACCCACACCCCGTCACCCCCTCCCACCCACTCCCACCCACTCCGCGTCACCCCCACCCACCCACACCCCGTCACCCCCACCCACCCACTCCCCGTAACCCCCACCCACCCACACCCCGTCACCCCCTCCCACCCACTCCCACCCACTCCCCGTCACCCCCCTCCCACCCACTCCCCATAACCCCCTCCCACCCACTCCCCATAACCCCCTCCCACCCCGCCCGTCACAGAGATCGGCGGGAGGGGGAGGACCAGTGATCAGACCCTGACGTATCGGGGTTCTGGGATGGTGCAGATAAACCCGACCTCAGAGATGCCCAGATCCCAGAACGGTAAACGGGGTTATTCAACCTCCAGTGGTTTACAGAGCCGCCTCTCCACAAAACCATCGTTTGTTATATTTATTACCCATCCTCTCGAGTTAATAAAACCCAGCAATGGTCATATCAAAGGGTATATCAACAGGGAATAATCTGTTGCTGCATAGAACCAAGGGTTATTTTCGTGTATACAATGGTTTTGCGGCCGTATACCACAGATTTGTGTCTGTATATAACAGTTGTGATACCTGACAGTTTTTAAACAATGGGTAATGGTTTGGTATGCATGAGTCCCCATACATTTTCAATGTGGCCTTTTTGTATACGGTGGATAATGAAAACCAGACCTCAGAGATTCCCAGATCCCAGTACAGTAAACTGAATTTCCCGGTGTTCTTAAGTTGTAAAGGGCAGTTCATAAAGTACATATGCACTGAAGGGGGGGGGGGCATTGTCATAAAATTTGGTTATGCTCCTTCTTTGTTCCACTGCATACAGGATTGAGATGCAGGGGTGGGGGGGGGGGGTCTGCATTTTCAGAAATTGGCGGAAGGCAGTATGAAATCGAAGATTGACCTTGAACAGGAACCGTTTCGTCCAAAGTAAGGACGTTTCCTAATATTATATATTAATTTCTGTAGGAAATATACAGTTCTTCCAATGAATTCAGATTAACCAGTTCTAGAATCACAGAAGGTTCTCAGTTCTGTATCTAGCTTGCCAAAAAACAATTTTATATCTGTTCAAATATCTTGGATTCTCTTCTGAATTCAAGAAGCTCTTTTCTACCATTGCTGTGGAAGGCACTGTGAAGTGATGTCGTATTCTTCATGAATTTATCCCTGTATTTACCTGACAATGGAGGACTGATGTCCAATGCGCAGGCCGCCTGCAGATTTTAATAGTTGTGTCGTCTTGAGACTGAAGCCCTACCGTAGAGCAGTAAAACAGTGCGCTCCAACAGACAGCTGACAATGCTCTGAACTGTCACAGGTTTCCCTGCCTTAAGTGGGATTCACACATAGAGACTATGGAGAAACCAAACAAGAGTTAGTCGTGTTGTTGTTTATCGCACGACGGCAAGATCGCGTATTACTGTGCGAGGCGAAGCCAAGAGCAGTAATACCGATCTTGCCAGAGTGCGATGAACAATAACATGACTAACTTGAGTTTGATTTAGAATTTATCCTATCCCGCCCGTCTAAATTACTTCTACATTAACAAATGATGTCATTTGTCAAGTGTATCCCACTAGAGCAATATTTTTCTGAACTTCAGACCCAATACAGTGACCCAATGTTAAGCCTATGGAGTTTTTATTAGGGGTAGGATAAAGATATAAGCTTGATTCCAAATAGCCGATTTCACTGCTGACGTGGTCATAATCTACTCCAGTTTTAGTGCTCATGCATATATATGTACACTATTCCATTGCGCCGATGGCCTCCAGACAGAGACCAGATATAGGCCACTTTAGGTGGCAGGACTAAAACTGGAGTACATCTGGGGCCCGTTTCATAATCTAGGATCGTAGACATGTAGACCCTTTTTCGTATGCCTGGAGACCCAGGGACGATGTGGGACAACTTTATTCAACACGTATGGACGACCCTATGGACGGCTAAGACTGTCTTAGTGAACAGACTTAAATATTACGAAAGGATGACCCTCTACGAGGTACAGAAAAGGGTCTTCCTCTACGATCTTAGATTGTGAAACGGGCCCCTGGACCACATCGGGAGTGAAATCGGCTATATAGTTAAAGCTTTAACTGAGACGGGTGTATTTAACAACTTTTATTATCCATCTTATACACAATCCCCTTTGAAAATGTATGGCGACTCAGTAAACCCACTTTAAAAACTGTCAGATATCATAACTGTGGCATACAGATTCGAATCTGTGGTATGCGGCCTCAAAGCCTTGGCATACGGGAAATTTAGTGTCCTGGTGCTATAGAGCAAAGAAAGAGCCCCGATTGTTATACTCTTGAATATGGCAATTACTGGGTTTGATATACTCCAAATAATGGATAGTTAGAAGGAAACCCACGAGATGGAAATAGCTTGGTCCGTACTCCACCGAGTTTGACTGCAGAGTAATTCAAGAAGCGAAGCTGAGTGAATTACTCTGCAGTCAAACGAGGTGGAGTGCAGACCAAGTTATTTTCTTTGAGTGGGTTTCTGATATTATCTCACCCCGTATAACATCATTTATTGATGAAATGAATCACCAAATTAACCATTGAGTATTGGGTACACGAACCTCACGGCCATGGAGTACGAGTTCCTAATGTTAAGCCTATGGAGAAAAATACCGGGGTGAGATAATAGATGCAACAAACGATGGTTTTGTGAAGAGATGGCTCTGTAAACCACTCGAGGTTGACGTCATAATACACTCGCTCGTGTATTAGTACGCATCAACCTCTCGTGGTTTAGGCCGCCTTACACAAAACCATCGTTTATTCTATATTGTTTTACAGTGGTATCTCCCACTGATAATTTAATGTCTCAGAAGCGATAACCCGGTGAATTATGAAATAACAGCTCGCAAATATCCCATTTTGTGTTGGCGATTCCGGAAATCGCTGCATTTCTCGCTTGGGGTCTCCCTGGCATAAGACATAGTCCCAGTGAACACTCACCCTGGGACTTAAGTACCCTTGAGGTGTAGGGTGTGAAAACCGTGATCCTGTTTGCTGCCCTCCTATTGGTTGGTTGTGTACTTAGTCGGCGATAGTAAAATATGGCCGATAAAATATGTACGACAATCGCGTCGCACTAAAGGGGCCGGGCTTTTAGTGGTAACGGCTTCTGGTGGTTACGGTTCTCCCCGTCAGTCGCCGACTCGAGGCATACAGTATGTTGGTTGGAATGGTTGGATGGTTTGATTTAACATCCAGGTTCTTACTTTCTCAAGGTTCCTTTACACCACAGGGGTGGTATCCGAACCTATGTGATGAATTTAAATAGAAATCTCACCCCTACACATTTACCAAGGTGAGAGTTCTTTTACTTCCCACACCACATAGACATGGTATGAGAAGGGCTGGGCTTTGATGTAGAAGTAAATCTACCACTGCTGTGGTTGCAGCAAGACTCAAACCCTCAAACCTACAACCTTGGGATTAAAATTCCAGTACCATATTCACTGAGCAACTCCCCAATCCCGGATACAGTATGCGCCAGATCCATTAAGGTAATTTTAGCAGTCGCACACGTCGCACTTTTGATATTTTGTAAGTGTTCGCATGGTCGCATGTATTCACACCGTCGCTTGGTCTCACGAGAATTCTTTGCCAATTCAGTCGCCTTAGTGGATTTGGTGCTTGAAGTACGTCCAGTCTCTTACGATTTGAATATCAAGCATATTTGATATGGCTACTCGCCGAATAGCGGTCGCACATCCCGCCAGTCGCAAGGTAGGTACAACTAATCTAGCGCCAGATCAACTAAGGCGAATTTCTTGCGAATTAGCGGTCGCACACGTTCGCTCGGAGTTCGCCCGGTTGCATAAAATTCGCAGCAAAATTCGCTTCAGTGGAACAGGTATTCGCATGGTGGTTGCTGGGGAGTCTCTTGCAAAAATCGCATGCACATGCGACAGGCATGCGACAATATTAATACTTTTTGATATTGTCGCATGTGTTCGCACGGTCGCATGTATTGGCATCGTCGCAATGTTGCATGGTCTCACGAGAATTCCAAGTTAATTCAGTCGCCTAAGTGGATCTGGCGCTTCAGAGATGAGAAGTACCCAGTCGCAAACCCACAAGTCGCACAGTGGGAACAGGTCTTAATAGAGCCCAGCTCAGCGGGCAGAAAAATGAAGTACCTAGTCGCACACCCGCTAGTCGCACAGTGGGAACGAGCCTTAATAGATGCCCAGCTCAGCGGGCAGAAAAATGAAGTACCTAGTCGCACACCCGCTAGTCACACAGTGGGAACGAGCCTTAATAGATGCCCAGCTCAGCGGGCAGAAAAATGAAGTACCTAGTCGCATACCCGCTAGTCGCACAGTGGGAACGGGCCTTAATAGATGCCCAGCTCAGCGGGCAGAAAAATGAAGTACCTAGTCGCACACCCGCTAGTCGCACAGTGGGAACGGGCCTTAATAGATGCCCAGCTCAGCGGGCAGAAAAATGAAGTACCTAGTCGCACACCCGCTAGTCCCACAGTGGGAACGGGCCTTAATAGATGCCCAGCTCAGCGGGCAGAAATATGAAGTACTTAGTCGCACACCCGCTAGTCGCACAGTGGGAACGGGCCTTAATAGATGCCCAGCTCAGCGGGCAGAAAAATGAAGCATCTAGTCGCACACCCGCTAGTCGCACAGTGGGAACGAGCCTTAATAGATGCCCAGCTCAGCGGGCAGAAAAATGAAGCATCTAGTCGCACACCCGCTAGTCGCACAGTGGGAACGGGCCTTAATAGATGCCCAGCTCAGCGGGCAGAAAAATGAAGTACCTAGTCGCACACCCGCTAGTCGCACAGTGGGAACGGGCCTTAATAGATGCCCGCTTAGTGGGCAGAAAAATGAAGTACCTAGTCGCACACCCGCTAGTCGCACAGTGGGAACGGGCCTTAATAGATGCCCAGCTCAGCGGGCAGAAAAATGAAGTACCTAGTCGCACACCCGCTAGTCGCACAGTGGGAACGGGCCTTAATAGATGCCCAGCTCAGCGGGCAGAAAAATGAAGTACCTAGTCGCACACCCGCTAGTCGCACAGTGGGAACGGGCCTTAATAGATGCCCAGCTCAGCGGGCAGAAAAATGAAGTACCTAGTCGCACACCCGCTAGTCGCACAGTGGGAACGGGCCTTAATAGATGCCCGCTTAGCGGGCAGAAAAATGAAGTACCTAGTCGCACACCCGCTAGTCGCACAGTGGGAACCGGCCTTAATAGATGCCCAGCTCAGCGGGCAGAAAAATGAAGTACCTAGTCGCACACCCGCTAGTCGCACAGTGGGAACGAGCCTTAATAGATGCCCAGCTCAGCGGGCAGAAAAATATAGTACTTAGTCGCACACCTGCTAGTCGCACAGTGGGAACCGGCCTTAATAGATGCCCAGCTCAGCGGGCAGAAAAATGAAGCTGATGAGGAGTTGGACTACAAGGGTTTCCTGTGAGCGTATTCGGTCTGACAGACAGAGACGAAGCTAATCACATAAATAACCACGTCTCCTCTAATTACACCAATACACGACGTGTTTCACCGAGAAACGAAACGCAGATCTGCAGAGAACTGGGAAAGGTTCCGCGCCCTAATTCTCTACAGGCATTGTCTCTGATATTAAGATAAGTTCAAACACAGTCTAAAAACGTTTGACTATTGAAATTAAAGAGAAAACCAACAAGTTTAGGTCCCAGTCATCGTTCTCTATAAGTTTTGATGCGGAGTGATCTGAACGTGGCGACAGCTGAGTTTGTAAGGAAGAACGGTATGTAATCGAATTTAAACGTATAAATAAAAAATATATATATATATATATCACATAACATTCAAACGAGTTGGAGAACAACGATATTGACCAAAACGAGTTAATTTCTGCGTTTATCTCATTGCTGTATATACTAACAGAATATACGATACACATACTATATAATACATGGGGAACGGACTGCAATACTCTTAGGGGCATGGAGAACGAGTTCTCAATGTTAAGCCTACGGGACAAAAATACCAGGGGTGAGATAAATGTCACTGCTTCTCACAGAAAGTAGTTAGTGTTTGCAAGCGTCGTTGAGGATATAAAACCTATAAGACAGCGACCCGACCATTGTGCCCGGTCACACCTTTGCCCGACGAATCCATCGGGTCGGTCAGAATCGGGTCGCTGTACGCACTTCACCGGACATTACTTGCCTTGGGGTAATGACCGACACTGCCCGACCATAATCTTGTCGCTGTACGCATTTCACCGACTGTTCCCGATTCTAAGCAGGCCGTCTGACTAGCGATGCTACCTTTCCCCGAGTCCGATTTACAAGTGTCTTATACCGGTTTGTAGGGGAGACATATGCGATGATAGATCTGAAAACCATTTCCCGATATCTTAATTGGATTGGAAGTTATTAAACTTTAAATTATTTTCTATGAATGCACACCAGTGGCCCGTGGCTCACCGCGGCACGGCTCCCGGCGGCTCACTTTGATCTCTCTCGGGTCGCTGTACAAGGCCATAAAGTGGAGAGGTGTGATCGGCAAGCGTCGTTGAGGGTATAAGACAGCGACATTCATGTTCCCGATTATAATCGGTGATCGGATCGGAAAATCTGTGAAAAATGTCGCTGTCTTATGGGCTTAATTGTGTCTGAGTTACATAAATCCTTAGAATTGCACTAATCTTCTCTTCTGTCACACAACGAGTACGGAAGTTCATGGCATTCTTTGTCGCTCTTTTCTGTCCTTTGCTTTTTCTTTTGCGATCTCTAATGGTCATATCTAGTCCCTCAAGGTTAGTTTGTTTGGGTAGTTGAACGTCCAATTTCTTCAATTAGACTTTCCTTCAAGTTCTTTTTGATTAACCCCTATCTGACATCCCAGAGAATGCCTAGAGGCTGTGGAGTGGCTAGACTTGCTCAAGTCTTTGATTATGGACATTCATGATTAAACAAAATTATGATATAGTATGTTGCGGTGTGACTGGTCCAGGAATCAAAGACTTGCCCATTAAGAACGAAACCTCCTGTAGATTGCAACCCCAGCCGCTCCCTGTAACCCTACACCTCCTCCAAAACCTCCCCATCTCCCTCCTCCAGTTCTCAGAGCATGTTATCAGAGCAATAAATCCCGCCTATAGACGACCTTTGGACTGTGTTAACAATTAAAACCCCTGTGAGGAGTAGGTGGAGTGGTAGAGGACTGAAGCCAAACGTAAACATAGACAATCCCAGATATCTATCTCCAAGCAGATATCCTGACAAGTAACAAGGAACTTTGCATGGAGAGTGCTGGACAAGCCTGGCGTTAAACAGCGCCAGACATCAGACACCATTACCGATTTGACCAGTCCCTGTATCGAGGAGAGGAGGGTTGGGGTAGGCGGAGGGATACAGGGACTGGGGCCAGTCTAGGGAGTGGCCAATGATGAGTACACTGGCTGCCAGAGCTACACTACACTGGCTCTGGTTAAATACATGGACACCTTCACCCACTACCTGTAAATATATGTTACTCTCCCAACATTAAAAAAACCAACATGGTCTGAGAGTGAGAATTCGTGCACATGAATAGGGTTTAACCATACTAACCCCTAAGTCGTAGCTCAGCGCAGATAGGGGTGGGTTACACTGGCAACCAGATCTACACTAAGTTAGCTCTGGTCGGGTTAGATAAGCGACCGCCTTGACCCAGAAGGGGGACCTATTTGTTGCTCTCCAGATCTTTCGTACTGCTTGGAGAGTGTGTTTAGTTGTAACATCGAAACCAATTTATCATTTTGTTATTTCCTTTTGTGTGTATTTTAGAATAGAACCACCATTAATTTAAGGTAGGTTTCATTATCAATTTGTTGAGCTATGAATCTTACCTATTCGGTATTTCTGCTTTTAGAACTTACATATAAGGCCACTCAAAAAAACAAGCTTGTTTCTCATCACCAAGCCATGAAAAATATGACGAGGGCGTTTTTGCTATATTAAAGATGGCTTAAAGTGGATGCTTACGCGGGGTGTCTGCTTACAAAGGGTTTCCAGATTTTTATTGGCTATACATTTGATGCATCCTTGACATCAGGAGCTTTAATTTGGTACTATATACACATACCTTTCATAATTTCTATCAAGGTTCACCTATTTAAAAAAAAAAAAATATCTTCTAAAATCGTTTTTTCTGATGTGCGCGGTGATGAGAAACAAGTTTTTTTTTAGTGGCCTAACAAAAGTATTTGGTTTGAGGCGCACCCCAAGTGATCCCGTGTGTGATTTAACCCGACTAACCCCTATATACAGTAAAACCCCGCGTAAGCGACCACCCTCCGTTCCGGGCAAAAGTGTTCGCTTTCGCAGAGTGTCCACTTACGCGGGGTTTTCAAGTTTCCTCCGGGCCAATATTGACGAGTAAAATATCGATATGTAGGGGAGACAGAGGCGATGGTAAATCTGAAATCGATTTACCAATATCTTAATTGGATCCGAAGTTTTTAAACGTTGAATTATAGATGTATTTTCTATATATCACAGTTTTTGGTGGGGTGTCCGTCGGAAGTGTCCGTCGGAAGTGTCCGCTTACACGGGGTTTTAAGCCTTTTCGTACCGAATAACTGTGGTGGCCGCTTATGCCAGGTTAAATCGAATATCTAATAGAAGGGAAAATTTCCGTTCCGAGCAAAAGTGTCGGCTTACGCGGGGTGGGCGCTTACGCGGGGTGGCCTTTAGGCGGGGTTCTACTGTAGTAGGAGGGGTTGGTTGCCAAACTAAGTGGTGAGTGGCTGGTTCCCACTAGGTGGTGCTGGTGTACACTGGCAACCAGAACTAGGGGCCATCCATAAAGTATGTACGCACCGAAGGGGGGTGGGGGGGGGGGGGGAGGGTCAGAAATTTTGGAAAATCTGCGTATGCTCCCTCTTTGTTCTATTGCATACAAGATTGGGAGAGGGGGTGGGGGGTCCAAAATTTCAGAAATTCTGCGTACGTACTTTATGGATGGTCCCTACACAAAGTTAGCTCTGGTCTGGTTAAATAAGGCCGCCTTGACCCAGTAGCGGGACCTGTTTGTTACTCTCCTTCCAGATCTTTCATACTGCTTGGGGAGTGTGTGATAATCTCGAAGCCAATTTTCAATTTTCTTATTTCCCTTTGGGTATATTTCTCAAATGCAATGAACAATGAGCAAGGTTTTATTATCAATTTCTTAAGCTATGAATATTTCTCACCAAGTATTTTTGCCTTGAATGCCTACATAGGACAAAACTACTTGGTTTGAGGCGAACACAGAGAGATACTGCATGGGTTTTAACCCTACCAACCCCTATATCGTAGAAGGGGTTGGTTGCCAAACTAATGCTGGTGGTGAGTGGCTAGTTCCCGCTAGGTGGCGCCAGTGGTGAGTCGCTGGTTCCCGCGAGACGGCGCTCGTCTAATGAAGAGAGGCCTCTGTCAGCAGGGCATCTGCCGCCACCCCATCAGCGTTATCAGGCCGGCATCCACTCCCCGACCTGCTAATCACCCATTAATAGCGCACAATGACCAATAAATCAATTAGATGCTCCGCTCCCACCCGTCAACCCATCCCCGAGCACCGCTCCGACCCGTCAACCCATCCCCGCGCTCTGCTCCGACCCGTCAACCCATCCCCGAGCACCGCTCCAACCCGTCAACCCATCCCTGCACTCCAATCCCACCCGTCAACCCATCCCCGCGCTCTGCTCCGACCTGTCAACCCATCCCCACGCTCCGCTCCGCTCGACCCATCCCCGAGCTCCGCCCCAACCCGTCAACCCATCTCCGCGCTCTGCCCCGACCCGTCAACCCATGCCCACGCTCCGCTCCACTCCGACCCCTCAACCCATCAACATGCACCACTCCAACCCGTCAACCCATCCCCGTGCTCTGCTCCAGCCCGTCATCCCATCCCTGCGCTCTGCTCCACTCCGACCCATCCCCGTGCTCTACTCCGACCCATCAACCCATCCCCAGGCTCTGCTCCAACCCGTCATCCCATCCCTGCGCTCTGCTCCACTCCGACCCATCCCCGTGCTCTACTCCGACCCATCAACCCATCCCCAGGCTCTGTTCCAACCCGTCAACTCATCCCAGAGCACCGCTCCTATCCGTCAACCCATCCGCGCGCTCCGCCCTGACCCATCAACCCATCCCCGTGCTCCGCTCCAACCCATCAACCCATCCCCGTGCACCGCTCCAGCCCGTCAACCCATCCCCATGCTCCGCTCCAACCCGTCAACCCATCTCCGCGCTCCGCTCCAACCCGTCAACCCATCTCCACGCTCCGCTCCGACCCGTCAACCCATCCCTGAGCACCACTCCTATCCGTCAACCGATCCCCGCGCTTCGCTCCCACCCGTCAACCCATCCCCGCGCTCTGCTCCGACCCATCAACCCATCCCCGCCCTCTGCTCCAACCCATCAACCCATCCCTGCGTTCCGCTCCATTCCGTCAACTCATCCCCGCGCACTGCTCCGACCCGTCAACCCATCCCCACGCTCCGCTCTGACCCATTAACCCATCCCATGCTCTGCTCCGACCTTTCAACCCATCCCTGCGCACCGCTCCAACCTGTCAACCCATCTCCGCACTCCGCTCCAACCCATCAACCCATCCCCGTGCACTGCTCTGACCCGTCAACCCATCCCCGCGCTCTGCTCCAACCCATCCCCGCAGACCCCAAACCTGCCCACAACTTAGGCAGACTACAACTGCCCACAACCCAGCATAATAGGCAGTCTATAACCTGCCCACAACCAGCGTTAGGCAGTCCAACAGCCATTGCCATTTTGAAAATGGTGCATGGTTCGCTGGTCCCTAGGGTCGTCCATAAATGACGTTATGCAGCAGGGGGAGGGGGTTCCAGTCTCCATGATCACCAATGATAAGGGTGTATTACAAAAACATTAAGGGGGATTCAAAAATGTTGAAAAAAAATGAAAAAAAAGAAAGAAAAAAAAGGATGACGTCATATATGAGCATCCCCTAGTCTCCGACTACAATCTAAAAAAATATATTTTTGACTTTATAAAAAAAATAGATTGTGACTATAGCGACCTGTTATGGGCAACCAGCTAAGTTAGGCTGTAGTGCGGCCGACGTCCACCAGTTGAGACGTTTAAAAAGTGTATGCGGGTGGCGTGTGAAATGCAGACTGAGGTGGTTACTGGAGACCATGGTCGGAAACGAACTCGACCAGAAGTTGGCAAGAGAACTCGACTCGTTTTGGAGAAATCGATTGGAGAACTCGACCCATTTCAGATACTCATGAATAAGATATTTTCATATAGAAGGAAAGGTCTGACTGGTTAACTTTTAGACAAATAGACCAGTGGATATAGAAGATAGAATCAGGGGAAGGGTTTTCTGGGGTTTTTCTTCCCCAGAAAAAAAAATTGAAGCCAAGATAGCATTTACTATTATGTAGAGTATTTATCCACAGTTGTAATGAGATACTTGAGTTGGGAAGATTTAATCCGGGTCGAGTTCGTTGCGGGTCGAGTTTTTTACGGGTCGAGTTCTCCAGTATTCGCTGAGATAACTCACTGCCGTACGCTGGATTCCAGCGCCCCGCGGGAGGCGGCCGTACGCCGGTTATTGATGTCGCTCTGCGCGATACGCCGCCATTGCTTCCCAATTCTTATCTATGAGAAATCAATGGCTACTGCGCGTGCGCCGACTCCTGACAAATGGCCGCCACTCTGAGGCTGACCGCGGATCGCAACACGGCCTGAGAACTGGGTCCGTGCTCACTGTGAGATCTCTCCTCGCCCTCATTTCACCGGTACACGGTCATCTCGGCCCCTTTTTGCGCGGTCATCTCGGACCCCTCGCGGCCGCGTTTCGCACTCCCGCTTTCGTGGGTTCAGGATTGGGTTAATGTTAGGGAAAGGGTTAGGGATAGGGTTAGGGTTAGGGTTAGGGTTAGGGTTTGGGATAGGGTTAAGGTGTGGGTATAGGGTTAGGGATAGGGTTAGGGGTAGGGTTAGGGTTAGGGATATGGTTAAGGTGTGGGTATAGGGTTAGGGAGAGGGTTAGGGTTAGGGTTAGCGTTAAGGTTTTGGATAGGGTTAGGGTTAGGGATAGGGTTAAGGTGTGGGATAGGGTTAGGGCTAGGGCTAGGGTTAGGGTTAGGGTTAGGGTGAGGGTTAAGGTTTGGGATAGGGTTATCACACATGTATTGTATGATATGATTTTGTTTTGTAAGATTCTTTATTGTGGATAATAGACAAATAATATATTACAGCAAAGCTGGGAATCCGTATTTTGCTTAAGTAATCACATTGGAAGACATTCCCCGTTCTCACGCATGAAGGCGTGAAAGCTGTGGAAGCGGGGGGCCGAGGTGCCGATGGGTCCGAGGTGCCGTAGGGGGTCCGAGATGCCAAAGGGGCCGAGACATCCGGGAAGCATTTCACCAGGCTACATACACAATATTGAGTATATTGACTGCTATCTCACCCCTTGTATTTTTTCCCCATAGACTTAACAATGGTAACTCGTATCCAACGCCCGTTTAGTATTTGGTAAAAAGAAGTACTCAATGGGGGATTATGTCACAAAGGTTAGCCCATTAGTCAATGTGAAGGGTGACATAAATTCAGAAACCTATTCAAGCGTACGGTCAATTCTCGATCCCATCTCGTTGAAGCGCTATATATGGTTGCCTTGTGAATTACCACTCGATTCAAACTCGATGGGATACGACCTCTGACCCTAAACTTTCATAGGTTTCCTATATACAAGCGGCCGTATGCTCCGAGAGGTTGACGCGTAGTAATATCCGAGCGGATGTGAGGGTTTTCCGTAGGGTCAACTCCAAGTAGTGTACGACCGCCTTCATTTGAAATCAGTCTATGTTAAATATCTATTATCCACCTTTATCCAACTTAACATCACACCACAATAACATTTAATCAGGCTACAAGCACGGCTCAACTCAAACTTACGCCACTTGTTAAGAAACAGCTAAGTAAACCACAATGGGAAACGGCCATTCACAACATAAGAAAATTCATATCATCATCACATGTTCATCCAACCAAAAAGGTGAATTCACATGAATTGTATTGGTTACTACTCCGTTCTCATACATATATACCATTGAGGAAAGCGAGAAATACTCTGTACATAAGAGGGAACAAGCGGCAGAACGGCCAAGGCCGAGCTTGTATTCATGTATTTGATATACCCTAATAAAACTTACCAAAAAATAACAAAAAAAACTTGTACAGCCTGACTGTGAGATTAACATCAAATCATAAACAATGTTCCCATTTAATCCATGATGATAGTTATGCATATAGTACAATGTCTATTCAAAATGCACATTCAGTCAGGAAATGGATAAGATGGAAATGTCCGCTTAAACTGCGATAATGTACATCTATTAGACGGGACAAATTTCAGTTCCGAGCATAAACTGTCCGTTAACGCGGGGTGCGCGCCTATGTGGGGTATGCGGGGTGTCTGTTAAGTGCTGATTCCACCAACAGGATGCATTTGCCGTGATATGTCTTGGTGTATCTTGTTCCATCTTACAGTGTTGGGATATGTAGTATCTCCTATGTCGCAAAACGTAGCCGTGTGGTGTCGGGTGTATGTTTTGGTGCTCCACCACCGACACCTCAAGAAACATCGCGACAATAGGCCTTTTTCCACTGGCCGGCGACGCGCCTTATCTACTTGGTTACGCAATGCATGCGGCCAAACAAACACCTAGCGACGTATTCTTTAGCATTGGCAGACTGAGTGTATAATCGTAATATGTCCGTAGATTACGTTTAGATTATGTTTAAAGGCAATACATTGAGTCCATCGTATTCTATGGTGTCCAGCTACAATTTGGTGGGTTTAACATTCATATCGGCTCAACAATACTTAATATATCGTTTAGATAAACTTATTCTTAGCACGCGCTTATTCAAACCTAGCCTGATATAGCAAGACAAGCATATCGGGACTAATCTCGCTACATGTTGTGTGTTGGTGGAATCACCACTTTAGGTGGGGTTCTACTGTATCTGAGTTTTCAGATAAGATAAATGGCCGCTCAGTGTGTGGGATATGTGTGAAGCCAGCATCGCCAGACCAACCCCCACTCTTCTCCCTGCACTCGCGTATTGCCAGCTTGATCACCATTACCTCTGTCTGTGTGTCCAATATCTGATCTACTTCATGTGGAGTCGCACATTAACGCGCCTTTCTCACTCTCACACTGATCATTCGTATTACGTGTCTGCTACCAAACAGTGGACCTGCCAAAGGATACAGGGGCTATTATTTGGCCTTTTTTTCTTTTTGTTTTAAACATTATTTCTTTATTGTTATAATTCTTTTCGTTAGTCCGGGGTTACCAGATTTTCGAGAAAAAAAAATTGAAAAAAAAGGGGAAAAATAAGAATTTGGGTCATGACCCCGACACGGCGGGAGAATCCAACCAATCGCCGGCCGCGTGACTCGCCAGTCAACGGCTAAACCAACCAATGACAAGCTTACAGGACTGGAAGGGAGACGTCGCGCCAAGCAGGGCCAACCCCCACCTACCTCAGAGTGGTCGTGTCAGTGGTATGTGGAACACCTTATAGCCGCGTAACACATATATCATTTCTTTATTGACCAAAGCTAGTACAGTTTTGCAACTTTCAAATATGGCAAGGTTTATCTATACAGCGTCAATAGAGGGACCGTTGGCATCAGCTGGTATTTGAGTCAGCTGGTTTTAATTGCCTGTTTTTTCTCGCTGCTAAGACAAATTGAGTCACTAAGATATAGTAAATATCATATAACAATTGGATACATTGAGCAATAAAGGATGTGAGTTAATATTATAAGCTTTACAACCAATTGTGGCTTAGGCACATAGCTGTTCAACCTTTGATTATTTACAGAATCACAGGAGTATGGAGATATGCACCTGCATGACATACGCGCATGAGATTGTTTATGGCAACTACAAGCATTAACAAATCGAAACTAGCGTAATGTCTAATCTCAGAGCCTTTTCTCAGGGCAAGGAGGCCAGAAAACTATGGTCCTAAGTTATGTTTTCAGTATGACAAGGCATGAAAACGGGTATAATGTCTGTATATATGATCCAATACCAAAATCAATAACTGAGTCCGCTGGATTAAAGAGTGTAAAAAGTGCATCTGAGTAGAGAAACCATAAAAAAGAGCAGCGGGTTCAAGTTTTTCCCTACACGAGAATCTCACTCTCGTGCACTTCAGTCTCCAAGCCCAGGTCTAGTTCACTATGTCCCTATGTGCGGGAGAGACTCGAAGCAGATCCGACAGAATTGACACGTTTTGTATGTGGTAGGTAAGAATATAACGAACACGCTAAGAGGAAGGTCACTCAACACATTATACATAGACAGAAGATCACCGCGCGTATTCTGGTGTCAACCCAATTATACATGTCTGCTAACAGTGGACATTGTAACTAGGAGCAAGTGTCATGTCCATTCTCAATGGAAGAGCGCGGTTTTTTACGGTTTTAATTAAATATTTGTATTGCGTTCGATTGATACAGATCGCTCTTCCAGGCAATAATGTAAACATACAAAGAGTTAATTGCAATTAAAAAGTAATGTATAGGACAGATGTATCAGATTGACAATAGAATAACAGGCAGATTATTAGGTGGGCAGATTGATATGTAGGCAGGGCACTAGGCAGGCAGGTTTTTTTCAGTCTTTACTCAAATTATCTATAATTTGTTGGTTGGTAGGTGAATATCTATATACATAATAGACAGAAATCCAGTACATGAAACATACTACTATTCTTCTCTTTTCTACTGTTAAAAGGTATTTAATGGGATATCGGACGATTTCCCTTTAAAATCGAAAAGCATGATGATCTCAAATTGTTGTAAAACATATTTCTAACTTAATAGTCAGGGGGGGCCATGCTATTTTTTTTTTATTTGGAGATTGATATCATGATACTATTACAATATAGTATATAGAAATTCGAGAAGGTTTGGTTTTACATCGTAAAACCCATGTCATTTTCGTAAAACTTTCAAAGAATATGATAAATATATTGTTGAATTTTACATATGTGGATGTCAAAAACTATAGGTCTCTATCCTTATTTTTTAAATGATCGAAGAAAAGTATCTTTTGTCAGTGCATTTCCTATATATCAGACATACATAGATTTTATATATTTGACTGCCATATCCCCAAATATACTGACTGGATTAGGTCAAACTAGACAAAACTTTAATTTTACTCATTTGATATTAGAATACATCATAAAGAACCCATTTGAATGGATAAATGTCAATATTTGAAAATCACCAGGTGGCGCCATTGCGGATTGTTTGATATGCCTTCCTGGCAGTAATTCCTTGTTATATATATAGTTATTTACCCATCCATAAAATAAATAGGATTGGGCTTAACCCCCCGCCCCCCCCCCCCCCTAAAAAAACAAAAAACCTGCAAACATACTCTGACGAATTAGCATCTCACGACCCACTTTAAACAATATCAGTTGTCATAAACTTATAACCAACTTATTTTTGCAATATCAGCCTGCCATAGCACAAGACTTTTCTTGTTCTGATATATTAGTTTTCCCATGGACACGCAACCTCTACACTGTCCCTGGTTTGCCATAGACTTATGACCAACTTCTTTCTGTAGTATCAGCTTGCCAAAGCCACAAGATGAATGATTGTGATATGGCAGGACCCGCCAATCTAATTGAAAAAAATATATAAATGACCCAATTCTTTCTGCAATATCAGCTTGATGAAGACTCATGACCCACTTTCTACAATATCGATCATAATCTTATGACCCAATTCTTTCTGCAATATTGGCTTGCCATAGACCCATCACCTGTCCTGGACCTCTTTATGCAATGTCAATTTGCCATAGACTCACGACCTAATTCCTCCTGCCATGTCAGGTTGCCAATGACTCATCACCCAATTCTTACTGCAATATCAGCTTGCCATAGACAAATAACCGCCTCTTTCTACAATCGCAGCTTGTCATAGACTCATGACTCAATTTGTTCTGCAATATAAGCTTGCCATGGGCTCATGACCCAATTCTTCCTGCAATATCAGCTCGCCATAGACTCCTGCTCCTGACCTACTTCTTGCTTTCTGCTCCAGTACCTACACGTGCACCTATGACTATGAGGGTCAGGATTTGTTTACCAACACAGAAATTAGATTGTGGCCTCTTTAAACCATACAAAGGAATCGTTTAGCTGTGTGTCATAACTTTATGGTACCGGTACTCATCATACTGACATGATCATTATACTATACTATTGGCAATATGACAGGTACATATTTAAAATACTCTAGTCTAGCCTATAGGACAATATGACCTTCTACTGTTGCAGTGTACGCTACAGCATAGTATTCTATTTCTAGTAGACAGAAACCGCATAGATGGACATGATGAAGTCAGATTATGCAAACACCAATTTACATCTTAAGAATGAAGAATAAAATGTTTGACATACCTTCCGATGTGAACTCCCGGTAAATTCAATGTGCTCCACTGTCTGACATGTACAATGTAAAGCGGTGCATGATACAGACTCCCCTTCAGTCATCAGTTCTCTCTCATAAAACCTGGTAAAACAAAATAAGAAAACCCACGTGTTTCTTGGCGCATCTTGTGCTGCCATCTACCGAGAAATCACCGAACCACTACCTGTAGCTGGTTACCGCCGAACGTAAAATACTGTAATTAGATAAGCTGGGCACCAGCAAAGATACCATCCAGTGATCCTACAGTTTTGGCTGCAAAACCACGAGAACACGCTTTCAAAATAAGAATAAGATACGAGGACAGGGACTTCTGAAGTACCGTACACCAAACATGTCTGAGGAAACCAAAGCGGCGAGTGGGGACGCAGTGGAGAAACGAGATGGAACTCGAACTATCGAACAGTGGGAGGAGGGCTGGAAGGAAGGTCGCATCGGCTTCCATAGCGAGGACCGACATCCGTAGGTTATATATATGGGTCATTCCACCAGAAAATGTACTTTTGGTGAAAATCACACTTTTTGGGGGTTGATGGGCTATCATTTCAATATAAATGAATTTCTTTTAATTTTTTTTGTTCATATAGACAGAAAACACCCTGCCCTTTCAGAAAATCATTACTTTTATTGGTCTATCTACATTTTTTTTTAATCTGTGGCCTTTCAAAGTGAGAAATTAGTAAAAAAAAAAAAAGTGCATGTCCTTTTGATATTTTTAAAGTTTAGCACTATTTCTATGGTGGAAACTATAAAGATATATTCCCTAATTGTTTTATTTCCTGAACTTATCTATATTGGCTCTTGTTTAGCAGTATTTTCCCTTATTTCTCAGGCTCCACAAAATTTTTAGGTGTATTTCAATAAAAAGTGTGCTTTTTCAGCAAATGCAATAGGTTTTATTTGGCATAGCCTGATGACAATATATGTTAATGGTATACTTCCCGAAGATGGACTTAAAACTCTGGACATACATCAATTTTTGACATATGTATATGATTTTAGGCCAACTGCAACAGGATTTTTTTTCAAGCCTAATTACAAAAAAGAACCAATTTTACACAATTGATATCACGGACGTGATGAGTTGCATTTAGCACTCTCCACTTCTCCATATTGGTGCTAACTTGGCACAAAACTTACTGAATAATGTGGCCATAGGGTCTGTAGTGTAAGAGTAATAAAATGCTTCCTAAGTGCCTTCACTATGCGAGAACAGGGAAAGTAATTTTGGAGGAATCACGTACGTGGTATTTATCATGTCCGAGAGATCAATTGAAAGCTGATCACAAGAACCGGATGTTATCCCTTTTAACTCCACATGCGCCTCCACTCCAGCGGTTCAGCGGCTTGAGGAGACATCCAGCTTGTGTGAATAGTCCAGATTTCTTCAATGCTAGCATAATTTTTCCATCCAGGACATGATTTTCTGTGTTAATAGTGATAACTTGGAGTATAATTTCTGTGATTTAAAAACGTGAAACTTTTGTATTTAGATAGTGACAGAAAAAACAAAATTCATTTTGTAATCCCTTGGAGAACACCTTCTTTATTTGCATCTTTGAGGCAGCACAGAAAAAGTTTGCATATGTAGTTCATTTTTCCACTTGTCTATAACATCAGACTATACTTGGCATACTTGGTACAAACTTTGTCTTACAAAAAGTAAAATATATTTCTCTATCATCAACTTTTGTATGAGTGTTTTTTATATGTCGGACGTGATGGCAATAATATATACAATTTTTGCAGCCTCACAAAAACTGACCCCCCACTAATATCCCAGTTGAATCATGTTTTCCTAAAACTTGAAAGTGTATATTTTGCACACAAGTAAAAGAAAATTTGGTTTGGGCAAATTTCTTTTTTTACCCCTTTTTTACCAAAAGTACATTTTCTGGTGGAATGACCCATATAATGGTGAACTTAGACTTTTGAGAACATTCTAGAAAAGATCAAGTTCCCTGAGTTATCTGTACCTGTGTAACTGTAATATATAAACCGGACCGGTTCTCAGAAAGGGTAGTTAGTGAGAAATAAGAGATTTATTGTATCAAAATTTGATGGATATTCGAGTCTTGGAGGCCAGTCGTTATAAAAATATTTTGTTAAAAGAAATAAATAATATTTCCCCTTGTTTGTTTGCATGTACCGGTAGATGAAGTGAACTTAAACGTTCATTGATCCTTCTTCCAGAAAGTTGGTGCGATATGTTGACAAACTGGTGAATGGGCGAGAGCAGATCAAGTTCTTCTTCCCCCTGTGTGGCAAGACGGTAGACATGAAGTGGTAGGTATTTATATAACCTCTGGAATTTATGGTCTCAATATCACCATCATACATGTAGGTATTTGCTAGGAAGTCAAGCATGCATATTCCTAATATATTCTAATACCATCTCAGTGGTAAAACAGAAATGACTTAATCTATTTCATCATATATATATAACCCTTTGTCATAAATTCAATCGTCCTCACATAGTTATCAGTTCTTTGACCATAGTACTATTGATGCTTACATTAATAAGACTTAAGGCATGATGTACTATCAAGAGACGTCACAAGTTTGAGTCTGAGTTTATTCATGCCACACATTTTGTTGGCTCCATAATTTCACGAGTCGAAGACAAGTGACATTACGGAGCCAACAAAATGAGTGGCATAAATAAGCTCAAACTCAAACGAGTGGTGTCTAGATTTTATCCTACCCCGTTTCCATATTTTTTTAGTATCAGAGAGTGTAGTGGCATAAACAACACTTTATGTCACTACCCGTGACATAAACAAATCCCATGTTAAGCCTATGGCGTTATTTATTAGGGGTAGGATAATAAGTGAGATGTACTTATGACTTACTGTGAATGCAGGATGTACGATGAAGGACACACAGTGGTGGGCGTGGAAGCCACCGTCATGGCCATAGAAGAATTCTTCCTTGAAAATGACGTGACATACGTGGCTGAGGCTGTGCCTGAGATAGATGGCTCAATTTATAAGGTATTTCATCTGAAGTATTGCTGCTCAGTCAGTAAATTTTTAGTGACACAATGTGGCAGGCTCACAGTAATGATAGATCACTGTTTTATTGACTCAGAATGTGATATGCTCATAGTTAATATAGATTACTCTGATATCAGCTCAGAATGTGGTAGATTTCGAGGAAACATAGGTCAGTTATATAGACACAATGTGGAAAAGGTAGCTGACCATGGAATATGTTCATTTCATGAAATTTGTGAGACACAATCCTCTTGAAATCCTTCATGTACAGAACTAATTTATTTGTCTCCATATTTTCCAGAGTTTGGATAATCGTCTGCGGCTTTACCATTGTGACTTGTTCAAATTTTCCCCGTAAGTATGCAGCCTTGTGTAAACAGTATGTCTATTGTTAATGATAACACCATGACGACAACTACGAAATACCATCATACCACCCATCCTACCCGTCTAGACTCTGTCAAGCACAATCCGTATGAATGAAATGAGTGTCACCCCAACCTTCTGTTTACTTTACTCAAATCTGTAACAGTATTTTTGTTTGTCTTTGTTGCATTCAGAAATGTGGAGAAGGACTTCGGGGCCATCTTTGACAGGGGATCACTAGTTGCTATCAACAAAGAAGACAGAGTGCGGTAAGTAGTTCAGTGATTAATTATAATCCATAAATGGTGACTTGTGAAGGAATGACTTTCTAAAATTAGTCGTGCGTTTTGACCATGGTGCAGAATGCACTGTGCTGTGATTGCTGCTGCCCCTACTGCGCATTTATGCTACCCCTAATATAAAATCCCATAGGCTTAACACTGAGTTTTCGTATGCCACGTTGACTCGCATACAGAGTTTTATATGCCACTAGTGGCATACTGAATTGTTATCACATAATATTCCAGAATCGAGGAGATGGGGTAGGATAAAATCAAAACCTGATTCGTTTTAATCGTGGCCACCGAATGCCACTCCTGGAGTTTTGGCCATGGACTTCACTCGGCTTCGCCTCATGAAGTCACTATGGCAAACTCCAGTCGTGGCATACAGTGGCCAAGATTAAAACTCATCCAGTTTTACGATAGTACAGCACCGCTGGTGCTCCCACTGGGTTCAATAGGTGAGACTGGTACTGGTATGATGTGAGCACTGCTGGAACCCCCAATGTGGTCCAGTCATACATGCAGGGTACCCAGCTAGGGAAGTTAACTCAGCGGTTGGGGCACTGGACTTGATTCCAAGGTTGTAAGACTTGTGGGTTTAGGTCCCACTGCAGCCACTCTTCTCCTTCATTCCCAGCAGTGGTAGATTTACTGATATATTAAAGGCCAATCGTTCTCATACCATGTCTATGTGGTGTGGGAACTAAAAGAACTCTCACCTCGGTAAATGTGAAGGGGTGAGATTTCTACCTGAATTCATCACATAGATTCAATCACCACCCTCATGGTGTAAAAGAATCTTGAGAAAGTCTGGTGAGAACCTGTAATGGTTAACTGGACGTTAAATCAAACCAAACAACCAACTAACCTGTGATCCTCAAAATTCTATAAAGGAAGCATTATCACAACAACTCTTTAATCCAAAGGAATATAGCCCTGATGAAAATCTCTAAATGTTTTTTACTTTGCAGATACAAAAACCTGTCAAAATCTCAGATGTTTGAATAGTTCTGTTTATTCTGCAGATACGCTGACTTGATAGTTTCTCTAATGTCGCCTGATGCACGCTACATGCTGCTCACCTTTGAATATGATGTCAGCAAATATAAAGGTAGGTTTAACTAAGTAAATAAGTAGAAAACAGCGTGCACTTACATTGATATCCAGCAGTTATTCTGAACAATCAGAAACCGTCAGGTAACCAAGCCTGTCGGTCTCTTACAAATCGACTTGCTTACCCAGCATGCATGGGATTTCCTTGAGTTTCATTGGTGCAATTATGGGGAGGAAATAGGTTGACAAAATGGAAGAAGAAAAAAAAAAAAGGTCTCAGGAGAGGCCAAAAATTCACTGAGATTGCAGGTCCTGAACCCCCCAAGCACCCTTTTCTTAGATATTATTTTCTTACCAAAGTCCATGTTTGACCTTGTCATTGAAAAAATGTCAAAAAGTTTGATATACAGCGGAGGCAATTTTCCACTTAACTATGGAAATCTGTCTTTTCAATTTCTGTATATAAGATTATTTTTTATTGTGTGTAGCAACGTTATTATTAATTCAGACGGTGGAAATCACACACAAAAAACAGACAGAGTAAGTTTGTCCTCAGTCATCAGGTAATTCATGTCATGTGAAAGTTTCGGATTGTTTTAAAGAAAACATTTTCTTATAGAAAGAAATATTTCCAACAAATCTCCATGAAATATAACCCAGCGAGAAATTTGCATTAACTGAAAATGAAAAGTGATTGTGTAGTCATTTTACTACAAGCCTGTTTGGCAAAGGAATAGCGATATTGAGTTCCAACTCTTTGATAATCCTTGATATAAATTGTATCATCCGCAAACATATTAGCTCAGTTTTTTCTCATCAATCTCCCCATATTTACAGATTTTTCACGAGGATACAATCTTTGAAGTTTTCACAAATAAAAATTAAACTGTGTTTTATGTATGCAGGTCCACGACACATTAAACTGTGTTTTATTTATGCAGGTCCACCACACATTAAACTGTGTTTCATTTATGCAGGTCCACCACACATTAAACTGTGTCTTATTTATGCAGGTCCACCACACATTAAACTGTGTTTTATTTATGCAGGTCCACCACACATTAAACTGTGTTTTATTTATGCAGGTCCACCACACATTAAACTGTGTCTTATTTATGCAGGTCCACCACACATTAAACTGTGTTTTATTTATGCAGGTCCACCACACATTAAACTGTGTTTTATTTATGCAGGTCCACCACACATTAAACTGTGTTTTAATTATGCAGGTCCACCACACATTAAACTGTGTTTTAATTATGCAGGTCCACCACACTCGTTCGTCTTGGAGGACCTGGATGCCTTATACGGTACGTTAGACAATTTCACAGATATGAAATCATAATTATATGATATATAATTTTTTTTTTTTTTTTTTTAAACCAATAAGAGAATTCTATGACCTTAGAAACGAAGTTGTTTACGGATGAATGTGTCATGTATGACAGGAGGAGTTTCCCATCGTGTTGTGATGACAGGAAAGCGGATTTTCAGAAAAGTCTGAGCCTCCAGAAATAGTTTGGGATGGTGCTCATCAGGCTCTAGCTAGTTATACGTAGTACAATGCTGTGTCCTCGGTCACTCCCAACAGACGTACTTACGGACATAAGCAAACTTACTGTAAACTCTGTATAAGAATTTTTTTTTAATAAAAACGGCTGTAAGGCCACTAAAAAAAAAACCTTGTTTCTCATCACCGCGCGCATCAGAAAAAAACGATTTTAGAAGATTTTTTTTTTAAAATAGATGAACCTTGATAGAAATTATGAAAGGTATGTGTATTTAGTATCAAATTAAAGCTCCTGATGTCAGGGATGCATTAAATGTATAGCCAGTAAAAATCTGGAAACCCTGCATAAACAGACACCCCGCGTAAGTGGCCACTTTCGCCCAGATCGGAGGGTGTCTGCTTATGCGGGGTTTTACTGTATGTCTGAGGCCCATTTTATGACACTTCAAAAGCCATCTATGATATAGCGGGGGGGGGGGGGAGCGCCCTCGTCATATTTTTCATGGTTTGGTGATTGAGAAACAAGTTTATTTTTTGAGTGGCCTAATTTTTAGGACTAAATTCATAGTAATATCCAAGCATATACGAGGATGTTACATATTGTCTAGTCCAAGGAGTCAAATCTGTCTGTCAGTGACTTCCACTGTCACTCTGTGTGACTGTCAGTAACTTCCACTGTCACTCTGTCTGATTGTCAGTGACTTCCACTGTCAATCTGTGTGGCTGTCAGTCACTCACACTGTCAATTTGTCCTGGTGTCAATTTCTATGATATCAGACCATTGTAAATCAATCTTAAACTCCAGGGAAAATCAGCTTGCTTTGTAGCAGCCTGCCTGTCAGTGGACTGCTTGTCAGTGGTCTGCCTATTAGCAGCCTGCTTGGATTACCTGTCAGTGGGCTTCCTGTCTGTGTGCAGCCTATCAGATGTACTGCACACTGCATATTTTATGAGATGTACCTCTTAGTGTAAATTCCATGGACTTATCCTACCCCTAATAAAATACTCTATAGGCTTAACATTGGGTCACTGTATTCGGTCTGGAATTCAGAAAAATGAAAAATATCGCTCTAGTGGGATACACTTGACAAATGACGTCATTTGTTAAGGTAGAAGTAATTTAGACGGGTGGGGTAGGATAAATCCTAAACCAAACTCGAGTTAGTCATGTTATTGTTCATCGCACTCCGGCAAGATCGCGTATTAATGCTCTCGGCTTCGCCTCGCGCAGTAATATGCAATCTTGCCGTCATGCAATAAACAACAACATGACTAACTTGTTTGGTTTCTCCATATTATTGCATATATTGTGATCGTTCTTATAAGATGCTATGCTTTGTGTGTGTTCTTAGGTTCACGGTGCAACATGGAGTTAGTGAATGTAGAGGATGCCATGGAGGAGCGGCACCGAGGCTGGGGCCTCGAGACGCTGGACGAGCGGGTTCAACTCCTCACTCCTAAATAAAAGCCTCCGTCCAAAACATGCGCTGAGATTGTAATGCCAGTACCAGCCATTGATAGGATTGGTTCTGTACTGAGCACATTCTTTTTTTGGCACTTCATCTTCTTCATGTTTTTTCTTGCTGTGTTACGAATCAGATAGGCCTCTGATAATTATAGAAATCAACGGATCAATATTTGTACTACATGGGAAATCATGCATACATTGTCTCAGGCCAGTATGTGACCTCAGGTTAGCATTATCACAGACATGCATATAGTATCTCAGGCCAGTGCCATGTGGCTTCATGCATTTATCTCACCCCAGATATTTTTTCTCCATGGACTTAACATTGGGAACTCGTATCTAATACCCATGAGATATTTAGGAAAAATATCCAATGGGGGATTATGTCACAAATGTTAGCCCATTAGTCAATGTAAAGGGTGAGATAAATTCAGAAACCCATTCAAGTTTAGGGCCAGAGCTCAATCCCATCTCTTTTGAATCGCTACATAATTCACGTGGCTTCGCCTTGTGAATTAATACACAATTCAAACTCGATGGGATACAAGCTCTGACCCTAAACTTTCATGGGTTTCCTCTATAATATTATCTCAGGCCAGTGTGACCTCATGCATATTTTATCTATATAAGTGACTTTGTACACCATCATTGAAGCTGGTTTCTGGTTAATTGTCAATATGGGTATCGACAGTGAAACTGGTCAGTGTGCTTATGTTTATTGTCAATACGGGTATAGGTATCAGTCCGGGAATCAACGGTATTCATAGTCTGCATTATGTATAGAAAAATAATAATAAATAAATATGCTTAAAGACAGGCATGAGAACTTTACACCTACTATATTCATATGCAGGGCCAGGTTTTTAAGGTCAACGTAAATCCAGTGAGAAAGCTTTGGTAATTTTTTTGTTGTTGTTTGGGGGGGGGGGGGGGTTCTGCAGCCCCTGACCATATTGCTATATTTTCAATTTCATGTGTCAGAATTGCCAGGGTCTTCTAGCAGCCCCCAGACCCCCTAGCCAATTTTTAGTTATCTTTTTTTTTCAAAGTGCCATGCTCGTGCCTGTATATATTTTGATGTGATTGGATCCATCAGTATATGATGTAAGACTTGCAATTTATATTGTATTTCAAATTATGTTTGTTTCAAACTCTAGTATTGGAGTTTGGGCACAACGTGCTGAGAATCAATATATATATATCTTAAAAAAATCGTTGATTGATTGATGCATGAGTATATTCATATTCAGTGTTTAAAAAAGTGTGAGTATTTTCAGAAGAGGTATTTTTTTTACCAGCCATGTGGTCAGTCTGACCAAGAGTTTGCTGGTGTGAATAAAAGAGGTGATAACTCACAGCCATGCAGTCTGTGTGAACATGGATGTTACTCTACCAGTTACCCAATCCATCATTCCATCCATTGCACCATATTACAGCCCAAACCACTAGGTTGCCAGTCTTAGCTATTCTCCATCTTGTTCATGGAAGAACTGTTTTTCAAACAGAATGAATAAAGCTTATGAAAAAAAAAAAAGATTAAAAAAAGTGCTGGATTTATTAGAAGAGTTAATTATCAGCCATGTGGTCAGTCTGAATGTGGGTTTGCTGGCTTAATAAAAAAAAAGAGATGTTCACTATTAGTTATGTGGTCATTCTTACCAAGGGTTCAGTGGCTTGTTTAAAAGAGGCCATTTGAATGTGAGTTCACTAAGGTAAAATCACAGGAGTGAGTGACAGGAAAATGAGTGCAACATCTCGACCAACACTAGTGAGACTTTGTGATAGCAAATTTAGTTTTTGTCTATTTTAAGAAGTCCAGTGGAGTGCCTTGGGAACTCTACATCTGGGTACATATGTTTGTCTGTTGATCCAGTTTGTTTGAGTTACAGTCTGACTGATGATATCTACTGCAGGGCCTATCAGTGGTGTTGCAGTATTTTAAAAACCTACAACTGCTATGTGTGATACAAAAAAAAAGTTTAAACAAATAATTTTAAAGAAATAAAAATTTAGAAAATTCAAGCCTTTCCAGTCATGTTTTTCTTATGATTACTGCATCTAATGCTATAGAATAAATAGGTAATAAACGATGGTTTCGTGGATAGGCGGTCGGAAACCACGAGAGGTTGTCGCGTAGTAAAACACGAGCGCTAGCGGGTGGATTACGACGTCAACCTGCATATATACGTGTATATAACATTTAAAATTATGGCTCTGGCACTGTTGGTTTTACCAAACAATTAGCAGTTTATGTCATTTTATCTGACTGCCCCTCAGAAGTATCTACGTTTTTTGATGGTGTGACGTATAGTTTTCAAAATTTCAAAATTCAATATAATTCCCTAAGCCTTCAACTATTTAGTGGCCATCCCCAAGCATATTCCTACTTCAATATACAATTGTAGTCCTAGGTCAACTTCAGTATAATAGTTAAATGGCAGACCACAGTTCGTGTCAAACTATACCATGGGTTGTGATCTGAATTTCCAAGAAATCCTCCCGTTATTTATCAATGTGAAATTTCGTTGTATCTAAACCAACCCCCAACCGCCAACTACTCACCCATCTGCTACCCTCAACACCCCAACCATGTCTACAAGCCTCATCCCAATCCTCAAGTGGGAATCATTGTACTTCACCAACTAGGAGCAAATAGTATGTTCATCATTGATAAATGAGCGTGCAAATTATAAATGAATAACAATTATAAAGTTTGGGTTACATTCAATCCATTGATAGTTTTCTGTAACGCTCTTGCACCAATTCGACTTGCCAATTTCTGCCTGAGTCTGAGATGAACTGATCCGCTACAAATAGCGCCATGTTGTGCTTTTTAGAGTGTGTTTTCACACATATACACATCGCCTAGAGGTTAGAGTGGTAACATATAGACTTCAAGCGTACTGCATGAAAACTATCCATCCACTATCTGCATAAAAGTCACTGTGATATTGGCAAAAGAGCAGGGTGCGAGTGTCTCAGGGTGTTTGAGGTGTGCCCAGCTGACCATGACCAATCACAGCGTACAGTAAAACCCCGCTTAAGGGGCCACCCTCCGTTCCGGGCCAAGTGCCCCTTAAGCGGGGTGCTCCCTTAAGCGGGGTTCTCCTTAAGCGGGGTGTTCCTTTAAGCAGGGTTTTTAGTCTGCCGATGGTTATACAATGGAGGTACATAACTACATAAATGAAGGAAAAGCTGGTTATTAGGTTAAAAGGTTTAATAATAATTCATTAATAAGCAAATAAATTGAAAATAAGTATAAAATAGCTCTCAGGTGGATATACCTTGTGAAATTCGCTCCTTTTTATACCCTAAGTCAATTTCCCCTATGTAACTTCGGAGAGATATCAGCGGCCCTATAAGGGACTCACAGTGAGCAGCACAGAGCCATGGCGGCTCACTGAATATCGCTCCTTCAAAGCCCCCCACCCGCCCTGAACTACCCACCGCTAACCTGTAAGCGGGCCTCTTACCCGCTACCTTTAGCAGGCGTGAAAATCATTGGTGCTATACCCACTGACTGTAGCCCTCCCAGGGCAGCTAGAGATGTAGGGGTTACCATTTAAACACCACACTCCGGCCGCCTGGGCTCGCACGGGAATGTTTAGTCTATTGTTCTGGTTGCGACAACTGTCTGTCCTGTACAAACGGGCAGCATGAACATGGATTTTCAGTGTATTTGATAAGATGTCCCTCCAAACTGTCCCCTTAACCCGTTCCATGTGCCTGGGACCGAGCTACTCCCTTAACGACCGTTCCTGGTGGCAGTTTGTCCCCCTAGAAGACCGGCACATAATGGTTAAAATCATAATTCAAGTTTGTTATTATGTAATACAACATATAATCATAAAAAAATTTCTTTTGAAAAGAAATACTAAAGATGATATACATTTTGTGAAGATTTCATGAATATTACTCTATTATTTCTTTGTATTTTGGCAGCCCCAGTATTTCTATGGTGCTGCCATATGACAGCAGCGGTCGCGAAAGGGGCGGGGTTTTAAAGCATTTTTGTACCGAAAAACTGTCCCCTAAAGCGGGGTGTTCCCTGAAGCGGGTTAAAACAAACTCTTAATAGAGGGGAAAATTTCCGTTCCGAGCAAATTGTTCCCTTAAGTGGGGTTCTACTGTATATCGTAGAAGTAACACTGGGCCTATGCCGCCTCAGACTACATGAGGTTTTCACCTTCACTATGGATCGAGTGCAGTTCAGATTTTATCTCACCCTATCACTGACTGTTTGGCTAACGTTTGACGTCATTGCCCATTGAGTATATTTTACAATACTCTATGGGCATTGAGTATGAGTTCTCAATGTTAAGTCTTTGGGCAAAATACCAGGGATAAAATAATGTATTACAATATAGTGAATAAAGTTTGTTGGTATTTGGAAGCCCTTCATGTTGAAAATCACCATTTCATGGATTTGTGGGTATTTAAAGTTTATATCCGGATGTGTCTCTCTTGATTTCATATATATATATATATATATATATATATATATATATATATATATATATATATATATATATATATATATACATATATATATGAGAAATTGTCCGTAAATAAAACAAATGTATACCCTTCTCTATAAAAGTAAGGGGACCGTTCATTATTTATGACAGGGGGGGGGTGTGGTTTTTGCTCGGTGAATCCTCCAAAATAAATTGCCCCCCCCCCTCGGAAATTAGTAGAAACCGAACGAGAGTTAGACTTGTCAGTGTTTATGCCACGACTGGCAGGTCGTGTATTACTACATGAGGCGTTAGCCGAGTTTAGTGAGTAGCAGACCTGACCAGAGTGGCATAGACACTGACAAGTCTAACTCGAGTTCGGTTTCGTATTTATCCTACCCCGTCTATGCTTATATTATTGTTAAAAAGATAAATATGGAGTCAACAACCAACAGACCTTTTTTCATAGTAGCTGATATCCTGCTCTCTGATTGGTCAATATTGTTATTACTCTAGTGGCATAAAAAAACACTTTATGTCACGGCCTGCCACATAAAATTTGCCTGTGTTAAGTCTATGGCGGTTTTTTATTAGGGGTAGGATAATACCTCCAAATGAAATGCCCCCTCGGAAAAACCTCAAAATGAACTGCCCCCCCCCCCCCCCTTGGATATACCCTAAAATAAACTGCCCCTCCTCGGAAATACCTAAAAATAAACCGCCCCCCCCCCCCCCCAGACAAATACCCGGACAAACGCCCCCCTTCCCTAGGCAATAGCCTTAAATCGATTCTTTCTCATATATACATGTATATGTACACATATAATATAATGTTAAGTAAATAAAGCCAGGTGAATTCTGGCATGCAAATTTTAACTATCTATAATCAAATCCTCAAATATGCAGCTATCTGGCCCTTGAAAAATGCAGACTGTTAATGATGGTTTAAGAGCAATGACTGCAAACTGGCGTATCATAGTTATAGGATTAGATATCCACCATCTAGGAAGTGAACCAATAGCCTGTCAGGACATGCTGGCACGGGAGCTTATGTTCCTGCTGCTCTAAGACCTATCTTAATGGGTGTTCTATTGAGACAGTGGAGGCACCAAAAAGACAACTTTTATGTGCTAAGCTACATTGCACGACTATCACCTGACGTTGATCATTGAACTGAGTATAGATACTAAAACAGTAGAGCAGCATCGCATAGAGTCATGGAACAATACAGCGGTATTGCCTTTGATTTATCTTAGCACATTCATGCACAGCCTACAAACTCTAAAATCATTGCAGTTTTCTTGTGCAGAAAAAAGTCCTGGCTTGTTTTCATATGTTTGACGTTTTTAAAAGATTGCGAATACTAGACGTCTTGCATGGCAGATTACAAGAAGTCTTAGTATGATGAGCTCCCACTCTACAGACATGGCACTGCCAGGTGTTACAGTACCTCACTTATTATCTTCTCTGCCACAATCACCAGGGCTTATATAAATATAAATTTCTTAATTCTGCTATAAGAGATCATACACTATTGGTCTCTGTATAGACTATCCAAAATACACAGTTCTAGAACCTCTTTTGTGGGTGAATCACAAAAACGTAGATCATTAAAATTGAAACGCCCCACCCAGGCAAATACCGTGAAATGCCCGCCCCCCCCCCCCCCCCCAGGAAAATACCGTGAAATGAAATGCCCCCCCCCCCCCCAGGCAAATACCTCTAAATAAATTGCCCCCCCCCCCAGGCAAATACCCTCATATAATTTGCCCCCCCCCCCTCCAATAGCTCACCCCCCCCCCCCCCCCCCTAAGCATAGTGTAGTTGGCCTATTACCAATTTTATAGATAAATATCTATTATTCATATTTTAAGTCCGTTGGACGTATATATATACAGAAAACACTGCGAATTCTCGGGGAGATTGCCGTTCAGTGACTGTGTTTCATGTACACTCCCTACCTAAATATATTCCAAATGAACAACGAAACCCTGTCTCCCTGTACCTGATTACAAACGTAAGATGTCACTTGTGTGTTCGGTCAGACTTTAAAATTTGTAGATCTCCTGTTCGCTTTTTTAAAACATTCACACTGCCCAGGGCATGGAGAACCACAAGTTATAAACCAATTTGGTATTGATAATGCTTCTTCATGTAAACCAATAATCATTCTACAAAGGTAACTCTGATCGAGGGAATAATAGTCTGAGAAACAATACAGACACTGTAAGTGTAACTCGGACTAGGGAAACTTTATTAATGACTTCTATTTCCAGGCTCGAGTCATTTAATTTCACTACAAATAAAACGTACATGCGTCTATTTGGACAAAGGGGCAATATGTCCTTCTAAAATGGTCAGCTTGGGTCGCTACAGATCCACTTTAATCATGCTGCGCTATGACCACGTATTAAAAGCGGTGACGTGGCCCCAGAGTTCTGTGGCGAGGTCCAAATTCGCGGCGGGAAAATCTCCCTCACGTGGCGCCACCTAACGGATCTCTCCGCTGGTATCCTATGTGTGCTGCCGTAAAACCTGCCGCCAGCCGGGAACCGGCGCGATGTAAACACACTGTGAGTCAGCGTTTCCCGCAGCGACTAGAAGGGCCTCCGTGATTCACGTAAACACACATCATATGACGGTTTCGTCACCCGATTACCTCTGATCTGCGTATATAACGCACAGAACGTACAGAGCACGTCAGAACTAAACTGACACTTTCAGCAGGCAGGCACATTTCGGTCTCAGTTGTTGAGAATTGCAGAAAGGCTAAACACAAGGAAACTTACAGAGTTCATCATCAGAAACGTACACAAACCATTAACAGGTGTTGGACTGCAACAGGAGTAAACTGTAAACAGAGCATCATGTCACTGTCGGTCAAAGTTTATCTGGCGAAAAACGACGGAGCTCAGCCAGAAATTCGCCGTTTTCTCGTCGATCATGAAGTGTCATCTAACTTTGAGTATATGAAAAGCAAGATCCTGCAGGCCTTCCCGCCACTACAAGACAGAAGGTACACTCTGCAATGGAAAGGTAGGTTAAAATCATTATTTCAGCTTTCATTTCAACCTCCTGAGTTCACCTCTCCTTGGACATTGGAACTCTCAAATGAAGTGTTTTCCAAACACGTAGATCTAGATTGTCATTGCCTGACACTTGCAGCAATCATAATATTCATATGCAGCTTTCCATATTTTCCCAAGTTAAGGAAATCCACATTCCCATTTTCAGTTAGGAGTATTTTTTAAAGCAGCATTTATTACCTCAGTGAAGCTTTAAACTATTAAAGGCAGTTACTGTAAAAAGTGGACACTCTAGAGACCGTGTCTTTTTGTTGTTGTTGTTGTTGTTGTTGTTGTTGTTGTTGTTGTTGTTGTTGTTGTTTTTGTTTGGGGTGGGTGGGGGGGGGGGGGGGGGGAGGGGTGTGTCAAATTAGTCTCTAGGCTCACAGACACAAGTTGGAGGCCCACAGGGTAGCCACGAACTCACTTTTCAAGTTTTGGGGTTGTTTTTATTTTTCATTTGTACAATAGTAAGTAGAAATCTATAAAGATGATAATAAAGGACGCATGGAAATGATACTGTCAGCTGAGTCATAGTCATACCACTAGGCATGGAACCTACCCATAGACACTCAGCCCCACATCGTCACTTAGGCCGACACTGTTTTCCACATTTTCTCTGTTGCTCTGAAGCATAAAATTCCACACGGAAATCATTCCCATTTCCTTTTTTCTGAACCTAATTGACATCCCTGCCATTCAGTGTAGTAGGAATCTACTGGAAATGTATATGTAAAATCTAAGAAAGTTGATATTAACCTGCTATTCATATAAAAATATTGCACTCCATCCGTGATTTCATAGTTATATTATAAACATTTAGGCGAATATGTGCATTTGGATGATGATAATAAACCCTTGTTTTCTATGGTTTGTAGATAGCGAGAACGACTTAATAACCTTCTCCAGCGATGAGGAATTAATGGAAGCCCTTGGCTGCCTACAGGAAACGGTTTTCAAGGTCTACGTAACTGGTTAGTAGTAATTTTATCTTTAAAGTAGAATATCTTTTTACATGTCAAAAATATAGAGAACACCATAATTATTTTGAATAGAAAAATAAAAAGAGATATATTGTATAATAACATCTGATTGTTTAATAGAGTTATGTAAGACTCAAGTCTTTATAATATGTAACCATGAAATTGTATTAGAAAAACTCAACTGCAATAAACTAAACTAAAAATTCCAGATGAAGATTTAATCTTGCACTTCTAAAGACTGTAACCTGAACTCTAGTACTTTCCAAAAACCTAAAAAAACTTGTTGTTTGTTAAAATGCATAAACCATTGACACCATGAAATACATATGTTATGCACGTATATATATAGCAAGCCTGGTTCTGATTGGCCTTACAGTTCATGACGTAGAGGACGCCGCTGGTGACGTCACACACCCAGGCGTGGAGTGTGACGGTTGCGCTGGTCCCGTGTTGGGCACCAGGTACAAGTGCAGCGTGTGTCCTGACTACGACCTGTGTTCCTCTTGTGACGTCAGAGGCCTGCACAACCAGCACGAGATGTTCAGAATCCGCCAGCCGGTGCCCCCCTTCATGGTAAGCTGCTTCCACATAGACCCTATTGAGGTATCCCAGAATTCAGTCTGTTTACAGGTCCCAGTGTGCACTGGTTACCGACGTTGTATGGTGATAGACTCTTGACCCATAACCCACAATCATTGCTTTTTAACGGTTTTTATAACTCTTCAAATGGGAAATCCTATGTCAGAAATGAAAATTTCAGCTATTTCTACATGTAATGCCGAAATTATATTCAGGTTACTCAAATATAAATGGGAAAACTGTGTTTCATGTGGTTGTGGTGTGCCCAGCCACTCGCGAGCGGAACTTGTGTTTACCCTGGGCGATAATCGGGAGACGAGTAACCTCTGGAGGGCGTATATGATACAGGGATGGCAGTTTTAAAGGCATATCCTACAGTACACACTGGTGCCACCTGGTGATTTTCAAATACTGACCATTATCAACTCAAACCAGTTCCTTTGACTTATTCTAATACCAAATGGGTTTGGGTTTTGTTTACACTTACTTATATATTCTATTATGATATTATCATATTATTGACCTCTAAATAAAAAAAAACTAGCATGGTGACCCCTCTTTTTTAAAATCAGTTATGTATTCACAACAATTGGAGATCATCATATTCAATTTCCAGAAAATGGACATGGGTTTTACTTATACTGATCCCACCTGCACAATTTTGTTTTGTCTGGCAGCGTCAGGTTTTGTTTTGCAGCATCTAGCTGCATCTTGCTGGACCGAACTAGGTCAGGGAATCTAGTTGGTCTTTTAATCTATTGAAAACATACTTGTGCTCACATTTTATGTTTGTGAATGTGGAGTGTGGGTCACCCTTTCTGCAAGATGGAATTATAGTGTTTCAAATCTTGAAAGATGTAATGTAATTTTGATAGATAAATGAGCGACATTCTATCCAATTGATCAGTTTGCAAATCATTGACTCCAAGTCCAATATGATAAATATATTGACTGTATAATAATTGTACTTTCAGGGTTTTCCGCCTCACCACAGAGGCAGACATGGCCACCCCAGGCACCCCGGTCACCACGGATACCCCGGTCACCATCGCCACCCTGGCCCATTCGCATGGGATCCTCGGGCCCAAGCCCCTCAGATGCCCATTTGGCTGCGTAAGTGCATGCAGCAGTTCTGGGGGCAGGGAGCGCAAACCCCAGAGGCTGAGAGGAAGATGGAGACTGATGAGCCTTCGACAAGCGACAAGCCTGCGACAGGTGGCTGCTCGTCCGAAGAGCGGTCAGCGCCATCGAGCAACCAGAGTGAGGAGTACCTGAAGGCTGTTGGCGAACACGTAGCAGCCATGCTGGACCCTCTGGGTATGTACACTTTCTCTACTGACATGGTCTGGATCATGTAGGCCAATATCAAACACTAATTGCCTGGTTTAGTTGTAATTCCGTACAAAGCCTTATCAAAATCCTTATCACATAAAATCTAAATAACACTGGAATATCATTATTATGGGTTGAATCATTCAGGGAATTTTGTTGTGGTTGATATTGGGTTCATATCATTATAGATGGGTGGTTTAACTTTACAGGTATTGATGTGGCAGTTGATATTGGGTTTTTATCATTATACATGGGTGGTCTAACATTTCAGGTATCGATGTGGCAGTTGACATCGAGCACAGAGAACGTAAGAGTTGCAGTGGATCGCGTAAGGGAAGATGTTCTGGGAAGCGACAGAAGCAGCAGCCGGAGCGAGGAGAGGACATGGAGACCGGGAATGTGTCTGCAGCCGCCAGCCCCAAACCTCCGAAGGTGAGCAGACATGGACAGCGTTAAAAATGACATTTTGAGTTTATTAGACTATAATATTTTGGAAATACCTGACAAAAAGATAACTTTGTTCTTTAAACAAAAATAATATTGTGTGACCCTCAATCACACCAATAAAACGTAGACCCTGAGCTTTATGCCATGGCTGATATTTACTTTTCTATATTTTCTGAGTCTCTCTGAGGCAGCATAAGACTCCAAATGACATTTCTCTTATAAGTAAGAAATATGTAAATCGATTAAGACAACATGTATACATTTCACATATAGCTACAAGTTGTGTATAGACTACTACAATGATATTCGTAATCGTATGTTACTCAGAATGGGTGGTAATAGACTTGGATGACTCTGTATTATCACTACTGTGAGTGGCCCTTGGTATACAGCAATGCCAGAGCTGAAAAAGGAAATCATTTGCAACTTGTGTGCTGGAAAATATTAAAGTTTTTCTTGTTTATTTAAAAGCCGATGTCCCCATCAGCCATGAATGGTGACTGGACCTTACTGGAAGCATGCAACCAGGAAACAGTCGATCAAGACACTGCGACAACTCAAGCCGCCCCGACAATTCCAACCACACCAACAACTCCAGCTGGCCCAACGGCTCCACCCACCCCAGCTGCTCGAGCAACTCCAGTCACACAAACCACTCCGGCTGCCCCGACAACTCCAGCTGCACCCACTACTCCAGCTGCTTGGACAACTCCAGTCGCACCCAGAACTCCAGCCACTCCAGTCGCAGGCCAGCCAGAGGCAGTCATCAGGCCTAGCGCCCCAGTAGTCACCCCGACCCCCCAGAGCCCAGCGACAGAACCAATGCCCGCAGCCACATCAGCTGGTGGCCCGCTCTACCCACAGCTGCCTGCGGTACACCCTAGTAAGTAGATTTTTAGTCAACAATTAAATCTAATTAAATCTAAACACAATAATACTTTAATTGACAACGTAATCTAGTTCTAATTCAATCTAAGCACTTAAAGCTTGCTCAGCCAGTTGGACGGTGTGGCTACAAAAGAGCACTGCAAAACCACTGTGCAGCTGCCATGTAAAATACTGAGTTAGACTGAGGTCTCATTGTTGTCTAAAAGGCCTAGTGCACTGGGTCAACCACGAATTTGAAGCTATTGGGCATTTGCCGAACATGTTTATAGTGTACAGTCCCACAGTCCCATACCACGGTCAACATCACATAGTGGTTGTGCGGGAGGCTGCCAGTGGGTAACCGGCAAATGCTAATTTATTAGGTTTTATCGTTCTGTGGCTACAGTCATTGAGCATGCGGCCTGCTCCACTGCACCAGTTTCTACAGTCAAGCTAACATAGCCACAACATGGAAGCTGCACAGTGGTTATGCAGTGCTCTTTTGTGGCAACACTGTCAAACTAGTGGAGCAGGCTCTTTAAGTGCTTAGACTGAATGAGAATTAGATTTCATTGTCAATTAAAGTGTCATTGTGTTTACATTGAATTAGATTTAAATCTCCACTAAAGTGTCATCTTCCTTACACTGAATTAGAACAGGCTTTCATACTTGACTCAAATATTACCAGCCTAGAGATGTCAGTTTTCCATCTCCATGAAAATACAGTTTTTGACATTCAGCACATGTAATTTCCTTTCCTTGCGTCAAACAAAGATAATATTAATTTAGCCTCATTTACACCTATAAAAACGTGGTTTAAACCTCCCCACAGACCCTCGGTACCATGCAATGTCCAACAAGGTCATATTATCCAAGTTTTCCCAGTCTCTCTGAGGCAGAAAAATCCACATTAAAAATGTTTCCACCTTTTTCCCTGACTTCAACTGACATCCCTGTATGATGATGAATTTTTTTTTTCTTTACTTTTTTTTTCGGTTTGGGTTAGAAGTGTTCTTAGCCACGTTTTCTAAATCTGTATAATGATGAACTGTACTTCTCTGATTCAGACCCGCGCGTGGCCTCCTCACTCAGTCACATGCTCCAGATGGGATTCAAAGACGAAGGAGGTTGGCTGACACGCCTCCTGGAGGCAAAGGACGGAAACATCAGCGCCGTCCTGGACGCCATCCAGCCACGCAAATAGAGATGACGTCAGCACAAAGAACGACACGTCATTTATGACGTAGAAAAGAGGACGCGGATTACTGTGTGTGGAGACTTTGAGATCATGATGAAGATTTGTATTTAAATGTGACTGACGGACTCTTGAAATAAATGGGAATAATTATGATGGGGACATCATTGAGAAGCTTATGGTATAATGTGTGTTTCATAGTAATCTACTATTAATTATATGATGGATTACTATATACCAGTAGCCGAACACTTGTTATAACTAGTTTTCATGCCAGTGCTGAGATTTTCATACCAAGGCTGAACGTTTCATACCAAGGTTGACCACGTGACATGTTCTAAGCCAATCAGAGGCCCTGTTATTACTGTCATTGGGCTGAAAGTTAAACAAACAAACAGATAAATTCTGTATATGGATCGATGTTTGTAATTGAGAAATATGACATATTCTCCTTAGTTTTAGGTATAATATCAACTAGGAAACGGAATAAGTCTTGTCAGAATTACGTTTCTCAGAGAGTGTCCCGAAATATACCTACCTCAGCCAAGGCCTCGGTATGTAAATTCCCAAACTCTCACCTTGAAAGTCCTTAATTCTGCCACCCGAAATCAGTTTCCCCGTAATGTTCATACATGTGTTGGAGTTGTGTATTATTAAAGTTCTTCTGTTACATTATCCAAGGACAAACGAATATTCTCCAGTGAATGAAGTAAATAAAAGTTACTAATCACATACAACTTTGTTCGTGTAATTAGTGTTTGAGCATACAAGTAGCTGTAAATTAAGTGGGAGTTGTAAACAGCTCGTTTGCATTGCGGTGTATGCAGTCACTAGTCCTCGAAATGAAATAAAACTTCTTCAGATTTGAGACGTGGCTAGATTGGACTGCACTCTAACGCAAAAAAAAACAACCTCTACCTAACAAACTCTTACAACAAAATGATTTCGTCCCGTTTTTTCTATGCATTTCAATAATACAGATTTTTTTCTGAGTAATTACAAGGGATTTTAGATTTATATGTTAAAAACAATAATAGGTTAGATCTGGGATATATACCGGAGAGCTATGTTAATTTATACGTGTCCACCTAGCAGGTCAGTTCTAGGAGTGACAGGTGGGTGTGGGTTTTCAAATCAGTGACATGAAACCAAGTAGATAGGATATAGCGACCACTGACCACTAATACCCTGATATATTTGAAAACTTACAAGTTACACTGTGATCACCGAAAAAGGTGGACTTTCAGAACTAGATGCTGATAACCATGTTGTGTGGTCTATTAACCAGATAATAACAATGATTACTATACAAGGCTGAAAGATGCTACCTTGAAGTGAGAGCGCAAAACATTCTCAACCATCACCGTAACCATGGCGCACTCACAACTGTGATCTCACTGAAAGTATGGCAACAGCTATAACTACAACAACCATCGTTTCCCAGATACTAGGATAAAGCAGCAACCGTCAACAAAATGATGTTTGCAGAGCACGGCCACTAAAAAAAAATATATATATATAAAAACAATGATATATCTTTGTCCTCAAGCACCATCTTTTTGTGTTCTATAAGATAGATAATAATACCAATGAAACATAATTTTCTGCACGCACCTCCTTTCTGCGTTTTAGGAACTACAAGGATTAAAAGTTGGCATGGCAATGCCATGATTTCGGTTTCAACAAGTAATAAGGGAGGGAGGGAGGGAGAGAGGTTCAGGTTCAAAGTGCACCGCATGTAGGTCAAATCCTATGGGGCGCCAACTTTTAACAATCCGTGCGTGGGTGCATATTCTTCTATCCAAATACAGTAAAACCCCTCTTCCAGGACACCCCGCTTAAGGGGACAAATTGCTCGGAACGGAAATCTTTCCCACTATTAAGAGTTTATTTTAACCCCGCTTAAAGGGACACCCTGCTTAAGGGGACACCCTGCTTTAGGGGACAGTTTTTCAGTACAGAAATGCTTAAAAATCCCGCTAAAGGGGACATACATCCCCACATCCTACATCCCCACATCCCTACATCCTACGTCCCCACATCTCCACCTCCATATATCCTACATCCTACATCCCTACATCCTACATCTCCACATCCATACATCCCCATATCCTATTTCCCCACATCCCTACATCATTACATCCCTACATCCTACTTCCCACATCCCCTCATGTCCACATCTATACATCCTACATCCCCACATCTCCACATGCATACATCCTACATCCCTACATCCTACATCTCCACATGCATATATCCATACATCCCCACATAATGTGGGGATGTATGGATGTGGAGATGTTGGGATGTAGGATGTATAGATGTGGAGATGTGGGGATGTTGGGAAGTAGGATGTGGGGAAGTAGGATGTGGGGATGTATGGATGTAATGATGTAGGGATGTGGGAAGTAGGATGTGGGAATGTATGGATGTAATGATGTAGGGATGTTGGGATGTAGTGATTTAGGGATGTGCAGATGTAGGGATGTGGGAAAGTAGGATGTAGGGATGTAGGATGTATGGATGTGGAGATGTAGGATGTGGGGATGTAGGGTGTGGGGATGTAGGATGTAGGGATGTAGGATGTGGGGATGTAGGGATGTGGGGATGTAGGGATGTAGGGATGTGGGAAAGTAGGATGTAGGGATGTAGGAAAAATGGATGTAGAGATGTGGGAATGTAGGATGTAGGGATGTAGGATGTATGGATGTGGAGATGTAGGATGTAGGGTAGTATAGTTGAGGGGCAGTGTAGTACTTAGAGGGACAATATGGGAAAGGGGCAGTATTGTGAAGGGGCAGTATGGGAGAGGGGCAGTATGGTGGAGGGGCAGTATAGTGGAGGGGCAGTGTAGTAGAGGGGCAGTATGGGAAAGGGGCAGTATGGTGGAGGGACAGTATGGTGGAGGGGCAGTATGATAGAGGGACAGTATGGTGGAGGGGCAGTATGATGGAGGGGCAGCATGGTGGAGGGGCAGCATGGTGGAGGGGCTGCTTGGTGGAGGGGCAGCTTGGTGGAGGGGCAGTAATGTGGAGGGGCAGCATGGTGGAGGGGCAGTATGGTGGAGGGGCAATATAGTAGATGGGCAGTATGGCAGAGGGACAGTATGGTGGAGGGGCAGTATGGTGGAGGGGCAGTATAGTAGAGGGCAGTATGGGAGAGGGGCAGTATGGTGGAGGGGCAGTATGATAGAGGGGCAGTATTGTGGAGGGGCAGTGTAGTAGAAGGGCAGTATGGTGGAGAGGCAGTATGTTGGAGGGACAGTATAGTGGAGGGACAGTATGGTGGAGGGGCAGTATGTAAAAATACACTACTGTAACATAAATATCCAAGACAAACGCACCACCGTACTTGGAGACATAGAGTCTTGACCAATACAAAAATAGACTATATATTGCAACAGGCTTCCACCTCTCTCCCTCCCTCCCTCCCTCCCTCCCTAGCGGGTATGTCCCGCGGGCGCCGGGTGCGGACCACATCTGACCAGAGCGAGACCCACCCGCTAGTAGGTATTCATTGAACCGCAACTGGTGTGCTGGTGACCTATTTGACCTAGGCCCTGTTTCATAAGCAGCGGAAGGTTCGTTAAAAGCCGTTCGTTCATTAATAGCATGAGTTTCCGTTATATACCGCTATAACTACCGCTATAAACGAGAGGGTTGACCCTCTCGTACATCCCCAAATAGCAGTTTAAATGTGTCTTTACCGAACACAAATCCCATTAAAATTAAATTAATTCCGCTACTTATGAAACAGGGCCCTGTTTCCTTCCAACGCGTCTGGTATCGACGCCCGCGGGACCCACTAGCTAGGGAGGGAGGGAGGGAGGGAGGGAGGTGGAAGCCTGTTGCAATATATATAAATACACTGAACCGCAACGGGTGCCTATACAATATATAACTAGGAGCTAATGATATTTCCATTTACAATGGATGAGCGCGGTACTTCTAAAGGACAATAAACTCTCACATGATAATTCCAATTTATCTGGGGTAGAGATCACCTTGTGTTGTATATCTTTACCCTAAACATTTTTTTTTACAAGACTGATTTAACACTGTTGCCAGACTTGTAAGACTGTTTTAAGACTGCTGCGAGATTGTTGTAAGACTGTTACAAGAATGTTGTAAGAGTGTTGTAAAGCTGACACATGACTATTGTAAGGCTGATTCAAGACTGTTGTAAGACTGTTGCAAGACTGTTGCAAGACTGTTGTAAGATTGTTATGAGACTTTGCAAGACTGTCACAAACTGTTGTAAGATTGTTGCAAGACTGTTACAAACCATTGTAGGACTGTTGCAAGACGGTTGTAAGATTGTTTTAAGACTGTTGCAAAACTTGTAAGACTGTTTTAAGACTGCTGCAAGATTGTTGCAAGACTGTCACAAGACTGTTGTAAGAGTGTTGGAAGACTCATGTAAGATTGTTGTAAAGCGGATACAAGACTATTGTAAGGCTGATACAAGACTGTTGTAAGATTGTTATAAGTTTGATACAAGACTGTTGTAAGCCTGTTCTAAGACTGTTGTAAGGCTTATATGAGAATTGGTGCAAACTGTTGTAAGATTGTTGCAAGACTCTTGTAAGATTGTTGTAAAGCTGATACAAGACCATTGTAAGGCTGATACAAGACTGTTGTAAGACTGATACAAGACTGTTATAAGATTGTTGTAAGTTTGATACAAGACTGTTGTCAGCCTGTTGTAAGCCTGTTGTAAGGCTTATATGAGAATTGTTTCATATCAGCCTTACAACTATCTTACGACAGCCTTGTATTAGTCTTACAACAGTCTTGCAATTGTCTTACAACAGTCTTATAGCAGTCTTACAAGTCTTATAGCAGCCTAACAAGTCTTGTAACAGTCTTACAACAGTCCCGCAACAGTCATACAAGTCTTGTATCAGTCTTACAACAGTCTTGAATCAGCCTCTGGTCACTAAAAGCACAAGGGTTAATAACTGGTCAAACAGGTTTGCTGGCTCTGTGCCATGTAGGGAATATATCTGATTACGACACCTCAAGTGTGCCCAATCATATGTGACACTTTGAATACAATGTATTTAGGTGTGTCCCATCAGTTTTTAACTATTTTTAGGAACCAAGTCAGTAGTGGGGCAGGGGTATGGTCAGACTGTGATACTGGACACCTGTCCATTTCACCAGGCCTTTATAGTTGGGACATTGATAGTGAAGCATTAGATTCTTTACAGCAAGGTGAAACCCTGTGTGAGCATTCTAACCTCTATCTAGATGACATATATGAGCGCGATTTCCCGCGCTCAAAAATACACTGCTATCGCCGCCCGTGGACCGGTATCGGCGGTATCGTCTCCCCTAATATATTTCGGTCTTGACCTACAGGTCAAACCGAAATAATAATAATGATTATACATTGTCATCTCACACCTCTGTATTGCGCATTCCACCAACTTAGATAATAACGATGATACATCCATTGCCCTCACACAACTCTGTGTGTGTTCTATGAACTTCCTGGTGTGGGTCTCTCATTTTCTCTTGTATTCAGCATTACAATAACAGTAATACAAGTACATGTATATAAAATAAGATTGAGATACATAAAACAAGAGCTAAGTGTGCATTTAGAAAATAGAAATATTGGCCTTTAAAGACCAAATTAGCAGGTGGACACATTTAAAGCTCAATCAGGTTCAAAGGTCTACCAGTAATTAATTAGTATGATAACAAGGAAGCCCTCAGGCCAGGAGGGAGGGTAGGCAGGGTAGGGAGGGAGGGAGGGAGGGAAGGCATCCATGAATAGGGAAGGGCCTGCATTGATTGGATATTTAAAGCCCTACTCCTCTGTGAACTCAGCAGGTCATGGCTCAATGCACACATATATTTAGCTACCTATATATAAAACGTTTTGTTTCATGGTGATCATTCATGGATGAGTGCACACAGACCTTTCTGCATGCTCCCTAGCCAAGTGGGGGAATAACTTTGTTTCTATGTACACCAATAAAGTAGGTCAAGCTAATATCTGGTAGTAAATGGTATTGCAAATAGTTTTACAAACCAATTTCATTTGATTGGGTCTTGATTGATTCCTAGAACAGAATTATGAACCATTTTGACTTCTATTTATGTGTAAATATGCTAAATAAACCATCCTCTCATACAATTGATATCTACCCCCCCCCCCCCTCCTATTATGAGATTTGGCAAAAATACATGAATAGCACATCAAATATACATTTCCTAGGGTGTAAGCAACTGTCAGTGCCACTTATGGAGATGGTTAATGTTACATCAATGCTCACTGTAAATCAATATTGAGTAAACATCTGTTTGAGCATGCCCATTTCACTGAAAATCCATCCCACTTTCAACAAATACTTGAATATCTCTGTAAATGTAGAATCTACTTGGAAAATTCCTACATTTCCTAGCACCTACTGTTTTTTTATTCTTTCAAATGAGGCATATCATATTACGATTCAACCAGTTTAAGGGGTAGAAATATGTCCATAAAGGATTTCTTAAAATGGACCTGTGACTACCAAAGCCTCCCGCCTCCCAAACTGAATTCACTTTTTTTTAAAATCCATTCCAAAATACTAAATTTTAAAAACTGTGAGGCATTGTACCACCATAAAACTTTCTGTCCAAAACAGAAATCATATTCCTATCTGTACTTAGTGAGCTATAAAAAGCAAAATAGGGCCAGGTCACCTAATGACTTTACAAGCATGTGTACTACAGTAGGCTATAGCCATAACCTAAAGACCAACCATCCTCCTGCTAATAAGCTATAAAAATAAGGTTATGATAATTTTACAAAAAAAAATCGAAAATGTTAGACAATGAATGAATATCCAAAACATTGAATATGGTAACAAATGTTTATTTTCCTGGGCATTTCTTCCTGGCAAGACGTCATGACGAAATCTCTTCTACCACCACTCATGGGCGATAAGAACCTCAAATTACAATTTAACTGTATGTGTCCACTTCTCTTAGACTTATGCATTCTGACTCTGTGGACCCTTCAAAGTTCATATGAAAATATGTGGATATTTAGAGAAATATATTTCATCAAATGAAAACATAGTCTGATATCACCCAAGGGTCAATCATTGACTGGTTATATAATTCAGTAACGTAATGCTTCATTTCCTAAACTGTACTCTTTTCTTTTGATAAACAAACAGAGGTAATGTGAACTGTTTCTGAGGCATAGTGGTTACAGTATAGGTCGACAAACTGCTGCGATATGGGTTTGTGCAACATGACAACAGCTCTGGCTAAGGTACTGAACCGCTACAACTGCAACTTCTCAAGCGACCGAATACCTTTCTTGTTTGTTTAGGTAGTTTACCGTCCAATTTATTCAATCAGACTTGAATACCTTTCATATCCAATTCAGGGGTGTGCTTTTCAGTTACGACAATTGTTCATAACAACATCTTTCAGGCGCCAGTGTCCTATCGACATGAGATCGTTGGCTATGACACATAGAGTGCTTTCAGGTGTGCTATAGTGGTGACAATCGTAGGGTATCTTAGGTGAATTTGTCGGCCAAAGTGTTGCAACCAAAGACAATTGGGGACATGTCACAAATTTATAATAGGTGGTGGTAATTCTTTTTTTTCATATGCTAAATTTAGGAAATATTTTGGGATAATTTTTCTATACATCTGGAAATTTCACAATTATCCGTTTGGTATTTCGATCATGAGATCTAAATGACCATGTTTTAGTTAACAACTGCGAGCACTACACCACTCAGTTGTGCATAACCTACTGTGATGCTCCGCAATTTGTATTCATCGCTTATAACAACTGTCGTGACTATAAAACACCATGCCTACTACTATGGATTTCCAAGACAATCGTCCTGGTCGTCCGTTTTAGTGCTGATCTCCCGTGGCGCGCTACAATACTGTCCATAGGACACTGGCCATCTCTTGTCTTCCAAACTGTCGTACATTCGCTGGACAATCTTAGAATATCTGTACTAATGATTGTTGTGACTGAAAAACAGGGCCCAGGAATCCTGACATTTCCCGATGGTACTGTATAATCTACACTGCCAAGTTGCCGATAACCAAAATCTACTATAGCAGGGAAAAAAGGGCGAAACAGACTGGAAAGTGCAGCAACCATCACTGTTTTCTCCAAACATCAGCTTTTCTCTCTTGCTTCATCAAGCCAGACATATCAATCAGAGAGATACATAAAGTTCAATGTAATGCTCGAAAAATATGAAAGTAAAATCAGATAATGATATAATTTATGTGAACTTTTTCAGAATGACTTAGAATTAATGGTTTTGTATAGAGAATAACTTGATACAAGCATAAATAAATTGATACAGAACTTGAAACTCTATGAGGCTGGACAGTGCCCAGTGAATCTGATGTATTACAGTGTCGACACAAGGATTTACAACAGGACGAATGGAGTTCAACCAGCCACGATACAAAATTTGACATAGGGTTTTAACAGGACGGATGGAGCTCAATCAACCATGATGTAAAAGTTGACATAAGGTTTTTTAATAGGACAAATAGAACTCAATCAATCATGATACAAAACTTGACGAAGTGTGTTTTAACAAGACGAATGGGGCTCAATCAATGATGATACAAAAGTTGACGTATGATGTTTTGATAGGTCAAATGAAGCTCAATCAACCATGATTCAAAAGTTGACGTAGGGTGTTTTAACTGGACAAATGCGATTCAATCAACCATGATTCAAAAGTTGACATAGTTTGTTTTAACAGGACAAATGTCATTCAATCAACCATGATTCCAAAGCTTATTGGTGGTTTATCAGTGCAAACGGAGTTTAATCAACCACGATACTAAAGTTGATGGCGGGTGCTCTAACAGGACCGATGGAGTTCAATCAACCATGAATCAAAAGTTTACGTAGTGTGTATTAACAGGACAAATGTCATTCAATCAACAATGATTCAAATGTTGACATAGTTTGTTTTAACAGGACAAATGTCATTCAATCAACCATGATTCAAAAGCTTATTGGTGGTTTAGCAGGGCAAATGGAGTTCAATCAACCATGATACTAAAGTTGATGGCGGGTGCTCTAACAGGATGAATGTAGTTCAATCAACCATGATACAAAAGTTGACATAGAGGGATTTAAACAGACAAATGCATGTCAATCAACCACGCTAGAAAAGTTGAAACAAGGCGTTTAACAGGAGAAAAAGATGTCGCTCAATCAAACATGATACAAAAGTTGACAGAAAGGGATTTAAACAGACAAATGCATGTCAATCAACCACACTAGAAAAGTTGACACAAGGCGTTTAACAGGAGAAAAAGAGCTGAATCAACTACGATACAAAACATAAGGCAGAAACAACTTGATCGAAAGCTCGAAGACACATCGGACGGGGAGATATGACCAGGCCGCATGCCACTTTCTACTTCAGTGGCATATAAATAGACCCATAAGATGAAAGCTAATCACCATATATCTTATACAAACTCTGTCTCTGTAAAGGTTACCCCTGTGATACGCGAACCCTGAGCACCTATTTGGCAGGGGAGAACTCGGAATGCATCTAACTCTAGTATTCTCTTAATTTCTAGTGCACTCAAATGCACCAAATGGAATAGGTTTATTCACAATATTTACATTTTATTATGATCCTGTTCTATACAAAGCATGTAACCGGTATTCATGGAAACTATAAAATAGATGAATGAATGAATCTATACATTTTCGGTGAGATATTAATTAAAAGGCTGGTGAATGCTTTAAAGTAAAGGAAAGCTTCAGTAGATCTATATTTGACCCTCGTTAACAGATGGAGGAAAGAAAGTGGACATAAATCTAGAAAAAAAAAAGCCAATTACTCTGGTGATTCCTGATGACGATGGTTTCTGACGATGAAAAATACTGCGTATGAGTTTGACGATGAGAGGTGAAGGGCCTGGCATGTACAGACCTGTGTGTGTCTGTGGATGACCTATGATGATTGCCAAGTTTATGCTGTGGAATAAATAGCAGGCAGCTTGGTTTTACACTAATATACCAAATCCAAGCTTGAAGGCAAGTTCGATGATGTTTTGTTGAGCTGAGTCTTCAAAGCACACGTACATCTCACGTTTGTAGGGCTCTGGTAGTTGACGTCTGAAATACAAATGAAATAGCATTCACCCATCAGGGTTTGTTTGTTGTTTTATTTTTTATTTTTCATTTTTTTCGGATGAGTTTAGAAGTGCTTTCGCCTCGTTTTCTAAATATTTGTTGTTTTTTTTTGACAATCTTTTCCCCGTTCGGATATTGCCGAGCGTTGCGGGAAAAAAATCTTGCTTGTTTGTTTGTTTGTTTGTGGTTTAACGTTCCAGGGGACCCTGAGGGTATACAGGGACCAACAATGATTTAAGCTTTTCAGTTCTGGTTTCAGTCAATTCTTTTCAATGTTTTCAAATATTCCATAAATAATAAAGAGATTTGTCTCTTTCACCTTATGATATCTTTCCGTAGAATAGTTTCAAACAACATTTTCATGTTGTTACTGTTTTTCAAGTACTTTCTTCTATTTTCTTGTACCCCTTGACAGTTAAGCAGGACATACTTGGCATACTTGCATACTTGGCATACTGGGGGATTTTCCTTTTCAGGAGGTATTCGTGTATAAGTATGGAGTGTATATATATATCGAGAAACAGATTTAATTCAGACACACTATGTCTCCTCGTTATCATATACCTGGAATTGATTCAAACGCCATTTTACAACTCATCGTTTTGAGAATGACAGTGGTCATGTCAAGGCATTCATATGAGGGACATATGAATATTATTTCTTTCGCCACTCAGTGACAAACAGAATCCATACCTCTGGTCAGTAAAAGTGAGACATTCGCACATAGGTACATAGTAATAAGAAGGAACTATATCAAGAAATATAGCCGATGAAAAAATGCCAGGAGTTTTGTTTGTAGAGTAATCTCACGAAGCCGAGTGAGATTACATAGAAAACAAGAACAAAATTATCAATGGCTATGGAACGAGAGCAGTTTAGATCTGACCCCTATCACTGACTGACTGACTTTTATGATGTCATTGCTTATTAAGTATTCCTTTACAATACTCAATGGGCATTGAGTACGAGTTCCCAATGTTAATTAACCGGTTCTGACCATTGGATCAGTGAGAAATGGGGATCATTGTTGATGTTTAGGTTCAATATCTCCAGCCATATTACAACAGCTTTGTATGACTACCCGTCTGCAGGTTACATATTCATCATTCATTAAGAGTGTTATATGACTCTTCTATCTTACGACACTGGGCAATAAATAAAATATACCTGGGACTAACTTGCTGCAGGTTACATATTCATCATTCATTAACAGTGTAACCCGAACCTTTTATCTTTCGATGTTTCGATTGTAGCTACCAACCAAGAACACCCAAATAGTTGTCTTGTTTCCCCAGGTTTTATTGGTTCACAATCAGTGTTACATTTAGTTCTATATTTAAATACTTTTACAAGTGTTGTCCAACTAGTTTCGGCAGTCTTCTGCCTTCATCAGGGACTAGTCTTCTATCTTTTGACACTGGGCAATAAAACATTACCTGGGACTTCCATGTCACGACACTGCATAGTGGATCATTACAAGAGATTGCAAGGTGCTCGTTACTTTCTCAAACAACTACAAGAGGTGTGTATGGGGACTTACCCGACGACCCAGTAGGAGACGACTGGTAGAGGTTTCTTGGTGTCAGTCCAGTTTTCAGGTGAGCAGTGGAAGAGAATGCCGTGTTCCTTGACTGATCCGAGCGCAGAGCCTGCTCCATACGGTCCAGAACGGCCGGCAACCTGCAACAACTGTACACAGATTCCAGGTGACTGAATGTGGACCAAGAGGGAAACTATCACATTACACAGAGAAAGAAGAAGGTAAATGTGGTCCTGCAACAACTCTACAGATTTCGGGTGACTGAATGTGGACCGACAGGGAAACTAGTACATTACATGGAGAACGAAGAAGGTAAATGTGGTCCTGCAACAACTGCACCAAGTTTCAGGGTGACTCAATGTGGACCAAGAGGGATTGTTTGTTTGTTTGGTTTGATTTTACGTCCAGTCAACCATTATAGGTCCTTTCCAGACTTTCTTAAGGTTCTTTTACACCACTAGGGTGGTGATCGAATCTATGTGATGAATTCAGGTAGAAATCTCACCCCTACACATTTACCGAGGTGAGAGTTCTTTTACTTCCCACACCACATAGACACGGTATGAGAAGGATGGCCTTTGTTATAGCAGTAAATCTACCACTGCTGGGGGTGGGACTTGAACCCACAAAGTCTTACAACCTTGGGGCTACAAATCCTGTGCTCTAACCACTGAGCTAACTCCCCACCCCCGACCAAGAGGGAAACTAGTACATTACACAGAGAGCGAAGAGGGGAAATGTGGTCCTGCAAAAACTGCACTGAGATTCCAGGTGACAGAATATGGACCGAGGGGGAAACTAACACATTACATAGAGAACAAAGAAGATAAATGTGGTCCTACAACAACTGTACACAGAGTCCAGGTAACCAAATGTGGTCTGGGAGAGAAACTTATTGAATTCTGTTGAGGGAGCAAGCAGCGTGCCATTGATGCCAGCCCTCCAACCGGGAGGGAAACTAGTACATTACACGGAGAACGAAGAAGGTAAATATACTCCTGCAACAACTGCACAAAGATTTCAGTTGACTGAATGTGGACCGAGAGGGAAACTAGCATATTACACGGACAGTGAAGAAGGCAAATGTGGTCCTACAACAACTGCATTGAGATTCCAGAATATGGACCAAGAGGAAAAACAGCACATGACACAGAGAAAGAAGTTAAATGTGGTCTAAGGAGGGATACCAGTCAACCTAGATTTTCCTAATTCAAGCCAATCAGATGGCTGGGAAAATTCAGTGTGAAGAAAGAACTTGCTGAGGTGTGCTCATACTCAACCTATTAGTGGAAAGTTTAAGTTGAACAGAGCGGGTCTCTACTGAGGCTCAACGACCCACAGTCCATGTGAATTTATGGATATTTCAAGGTGACATATAAACGTTTCTGAATACTTGGATAAGACTGTTGCTTTATTAATAAAATCTGCTGTGGTTATATCAAGGTTCTAAATTTGCCAAACCCATTTGTAAACCCAGAATATGCAGTACATGATGGGTGTTGAAATTCGTAAATAAATATTGGGTAAGTTCTGACCTGCTTTTTTGCTGTATCCTGGAAGATGGCACGAATGGCGAGGCAGGCTTGGTGGAAGTTGGCAAGCAGAAGGCTGTGAGTTGGAGTTGCGACTGAAGCCAGTTCCTGTTGGGTCGGGCAAATGAAGATGCCTTCCGCCGAGTCCAGGTGTACGTAGTGAAACAGCGTGTTGTCACAACCACTCGTCAACCTACAGTTAAAAAACAGCGTATTGTCACAACCACTCGTCAATCTACAATTAAAAAGCAGTGTTGCCACAACCAACAGTTAAAAAAATGGCTGAGTGGCTGAGATTCTGTGAGCGGAAAATGTGCTGTGAGAGTGGCTGAGGTTCTGTGAGTGGGAAATGTGCTGTGAGAGTGGCTGAGGTTTTGTGAGTGGATAATATGTTGTGAGAGTTGCTGAGATTCTGTGAGGGGAGAATGTGCTGTGAGAGTGAATGTGGTTCTGTGAGGGGAGAATGTGCTGTGAGAGTGGCCGAGGTTCTGTGAGGGGAGAATGTGCTGTGAGAGTGGTTGTGGTTCTGTGCAGGGAGAATGTGCTGTGAGAGTCGTTGTGGTTCTGTGCAGGGAGAATGTGCTGTGAGAGTGGCTGTGGTTCTGTGATGGAAGAATATACACTGATAAAAGTTGATACAAAGCTGACCCTATGTGAGAGCAGCAGGTTTGATGACTCACTTGACGAAACTTCCCTCCTCTGTGGCCATCTCCCGCAGACTGGACTTGAGGCCGGAGACGTCGTAGGCAGACAGCAACGTGCGCTTCTTCTTCTGACCCTGGAGGATACACAAGCTCAGGGATGTCAGTTGGAGTCAGGGAAAAAAGTGGAAATATTTTTTTTGTGGATTTTTCTGCCAGAGAGAGACCGGGAACACTTGGATAATATGTCCCTGTCGGCCATGACATGGGGCTAAGGGTCTGTCGGGAGCTTCATATCACTATTTTATTGGCATAAATGAGGCTAAATCAAAATTATCTTTGTTTGATGTAAGTAAAAGCAATTACACAATCTGAATATGGAAAAGTGGATTTCCATGGAAAAGTGGAAAACTGACATCTCTGCAAGCTACTGTCAGTGATTCTTTCACACATTGAGATCCAACGACGAAGACACAGGGATCGCGAGCCTGCTAACTTTGGTTACCTGGGCCGGCTCCTCCAGTCAATTATTAAAGCCCCGTTCGCACTGTGCCACTGGAGAGCTTGCGAGTGTTTACTTCTTGTCGCCAACTGGAAGTACTGTGATTGAAACTGGACTTTCCAAATCTGGTAAACCCAGTCGCAAGGTACACTCAAATATGAGTGTGAACCACACTGCTTGCGACAAGAACGTTTACGAATGGAGGTACCTTGGTTCACCCAGTGGGCAACTAACGGTAACAAATATCAAACATGTTTGATATTCAAAAATGCTTGTGACTGGGCGTACCTGAGGTACCTACAGTCTGAGACTGGGCATACCCAGTACACCCAGTCTCAGACTAGTGGGAAGAACCTAGTTCACACTGTACATTTTGCTGATATAGACCATGGAGGACAGACTGCAATACTCTATATGATAATGAACCCCTGCTAGGCTTTTAAAAAAAAGATATAAATTTGACTAGACTAACCTTGAAGAGATTTGAGCTCCCACTGCTGCCTCCCGACTCGTCTGAGCCGGCTGAGGGTTTCCTGCCCCGCCGGTCCATGACCGGGGTGGAGGCGTCGCTGTTGCCCGTGGAGTGACTGTCTGCGTCAGACTCCACGTCGTAGAGCGCCCCGGGCCGGGAGGTGGGCCCGTGAAGCCGGTCACCACCCTGCGGGCTCGGGGTCCCGCCGCCCCGCTTCTTCAGGATCGACTCGGGCTGCAGCAGTTTTCTGGACGGTGAAACTCCTGAAATGAAGATTAGTATTTACAGGGATATCAGTTGGGCTCAGAAAAAAAAACCATGGAAATATTGATTTAGTGGATCTAAAATAGTCTGTTCTAGATCTTGTAACACTACCTGAACTCCGATAACCATAGGCCCAACTTTAGATGGAGAGAATCATAAAATTACCATTCACTGTATAGAAATGATTGGGTTATTGGTTTATGTAACATCTCAGGGGAACCTGAGGGTCTCGGGGAAAATCTCATGGTTTAGGTTTTCTCACTGGTTTTACACAACAGACTGGGGATCCAATCCATGTGATGAACTCATGTAGTAACCCAAAAACTATGCATTTCCTGATGTGACTCTTTTTTGTTCGTACACCACATAGACATTGTATGAAACGGACCAGCCATTTGATACAACAGTAAGTCTACCACTACTGGGGATGAAGGTGAAAGGTTTGTTTGTTTGGGTAGTTTAACGTTCAATTTGTTCAATTAGACTTACTTTGGGTTTGACCAAATCTATGAGATGATTATAGGTAGAGATCTCACCCCTACACATTCACTGAGGTGAGAGTTCTTTTACTTCATGGTATGAGAAGGTGAAAGGTGGTTACAGTGGGATTAAAATTCACAACCTTGCGATTACTAGCACAGTGCTTTAACCACTGAACAAACTCCCACTTTTTGTAGAAATGATTCAGTATCGCCCTGTTCTTTTCAGAGTGGACAAGACCTGCCTTACCTGTCTTTGGAGAGTTTTGTACTTTGACGAGTGGGGTCGCTAATATGGCAGGGTCCTCTTTGGTCACTTTGTTGCTGGGAAAGAACCAGTCAACACTGGCAAGACTAGGTACGGATGGTGAGGTGAGCCTATAGAAATGTAATACACACAAAATATTGACATCAGTAACTGGTACAATAAGGCGAGCCTATAGAAATAGAAACAATACACACTATATATTTACGTTAGTGATTGGTACAGTAAGAACAGCTTATATTAATATAGTACACCCTGATTATTTACATCAGTGACTGGCATAGTAAGGGGAGCCTAGTATGTAACGCAATACACACTAATTATTTATGTTAGTGACTGGTACAGTAAGACAAACATAATACATTCTAATTAATAAGGCTGCCAATTGAAGACTTTTGATCAGACAACTTTGTACTTTCCTATGGGGAATTACTACAATGTATATTTACAACACTGTATACAAGTTACTGACCTGAGTTCACACTGGCTGGGTATGTCTAATGCCTCCAGTTGCAGCAGACTCGCCTTGGCCTGGTCGACGTAGAAGGGCTCAGCTGTGGGGTAACCATCGGCCCTGCCATCAGAAAAAAAAGATCATCTTTAATATTCCAAAGCAACCAGGATAATTATTACGGCTGCTGTTATTTACGTGACACTGTTCACTGCTCAATGTTTGGGTAGTTAGAGGTGGGAGATGATAACGGGGAGGTGGGCAGCAAAGAACAGAAGGTGGAAGTTAGGGACGGTAAGTGAGAAGTGGGAGATGGTAGGAGGGAGGAGGGCAGTGGGAGGCAGTAGGTGGGAGGAGGGCAGTGGGAGGTGGGCAGTGGGAGGCAGTAGGTGGGATGAGAGCAGTGGGAGACGGTAGATGGGAGGTGGGCAGTGGGAGACGGTAGGTGGGGAGACAGCAACTGGGAGGTACAAAACACCAGAAAATCCTGATATTACAAATTAATAGACAAAGATATGCTCACACATACTACAGGGGCTCCATTTATGGCAGGGTAGGTAATTCTAATTATGCATCAACAATTGTGTAGGTTAGTAAGTCTCACTTCAGAAGGTAGAGTAAAGAAGAAACCAAAAGTTTTGGTCAAAGTCGTCGTTCTCCACGAGTTTGATGCGGTGTGATATGAACGAGGTGACAGCCAAGTCAATATCATATAGCATTCAAAGGATTTGGAGAATGACTTCTTTGACCAAAATGAGTTGCTTTCTGTATTTATCTCACCCCTGTACACACTAAAAGAATGGCCAACACACAGGATATAGACCATGGAGAACAGACTGCAATACTTGTAGGGGCATGGAGAACGAGTTCCTAATGTTAAGCCTATGGACATGTATTCCAGGGGCGAGATAAAATAGCAGGACTTACCAGGACGACGCGCCTCCCGCCTCCAACAGCACGGCCAGCATGATGTTCTTCTGCAGCAAGAAGAAACGCCAGAACTTTAATAAGCAAACTGCAGCATTCTACTGCTGAGATACCATTCTACATGTTTGTTTGTTTGTTTGGGTAGTTTGACGTCCAACATGTTCTATAAGACTTCCATTCTACATGAGATTATAGTTGAGATTGTTTTTGTTCGGGTAGTTTAACGTTCAATTAAAGGGAACATAGCTATTATGCTATGGAAGCGGTCATCTTTTCCCCTCAACGCCATCCAAAATAGTAGATGGCGGGAACAATTGGTTGCTCATGGGCTTTGCTCAGGGGTAGTCATTGCTCCACCCGGTGTCCCCCTCTACTGCGCCTCACGGGCGCCCCTCCTGCCCCCTCGCGGCTTTCACTCATACTACGCAGTCACGTGGTACAGCCCGGTCCAGACCCCGGTCTCACTTCTCCTTCACCCGCCCTGCAGTACGCACGTACTACAGTACCATTTTCGTTCTTGGCCACGTGCTTCGCCTCATACTCCCCGAGTAAAGGCTAGCACCCCCATACACGCGATACGGTATAGTGAACGGAGAAATGGGTCCCACGACGAGGAGTACCCCGATGCCTAGCACATCGAAGCCGACGGAATCCACGGCGGAGTCGGAGGCCACTCTCCAGGAAACGGCCGAGTCCGCCAACGAGAACATCGAGTCGGTCTCGGACAGCGGGCGCACGGTAAAGACGGCTAGGATATCGAAGCTCGAGTCCAACATGGAGAAAATGGGTAGGACGATGGATAGCATGTTTCAGACGATGCAGGCCATGGCTCGCCAACGGTCGCCGACGAGGGCTACACAGCCGACGGTACGAGAGGCACGCTCCACGGCCGAGGATCGGACAAGAGACTGGGCCCAGGACCAGACATCGAGGCTACCCGCACCCAGACAACTCAGGGAACGCTACCTGAGCGAGGACCTGCTCCAGCGAGAGATCGACCGCGAGGGCATTCGTCATGACCGCACGGCCGGTAGGTTCTCATCTGATTTGACCGTACATAAACTGATATCTAAGCCGTATATGTATGTGGAACGTGAGGGCCTGTATACCATGTCCCAAAAGCTCGAGGTTAGGGGAAGCCTGGCCCCCATGGAGTACGTGAGCGCGTTCTTACTGATGATGGAGGACGAGCGGGCGATTCCCGAGGGCGACCGCCGGGATATGTACAGGCACCTATCTCAGGTTACTGTGGATGCCCAGACACGGCCGTGGCCCGCGGTTAGGAGGTGGTCCAACTACATCTTCGACCAGGTCGAGGCCGGCCGCGTGTACTGGTCGGACCACGTGCGCATCCAAGACGAGCGCGTACGGATAGCCATGACGGCCGCCACCAGTGCCCCTAACGGTCAAGACGGAGGAAGGGACGGGGCCCGAGAGCTCCCCTGCCGGGCCTACAACTCGGAGCGAGGTTGTCGGCTACGGAACGGACATCAGGACGGGCAGATCAAATGGGTCCATGTTTGTTCGTTCTGCGATTCGGTGGGGCGGATGTGCACGCACTCGATACACGCGTGCAACAGGAAACTCGTGTACGGTGCGGGTTATGACAACGCTGCACCAACATCCGCACCCGCCCCACGGAGGACGCCGCACGCCGGACACACGGTCCGCCCCACCGAACTAGGAGTGCAGAAACAACACGCAACGGCTTCAAAAAACGGGCCGGACGCGCCCCGCGAGTGAGCGTGGCGCGAGACGCACCCCTCGGCCTCGGTACGAGTGCACTCGGCGAGGGGTACACGATCAAAGGGTGCAGGAGTGATGACGTCACCCCCCACGTGACAACAACACCGCGTGCCGCGCACGTGGGGGGAAGCACAGAGCGGGCGGCCCCGCCCACCGAGGAACACACTGCTGCCTGTGGTAGTGTTGGCGGGGAGGAGGAGCAATTGGCTCGGCAATTGCCCCGGGAGGACGGCCGCGAATCCACTCCCATCGACTTCGCTGCCGTGAGAAAATTCTGTGAGACCGGGATCCCGGTCCCCGGAGTCCGGACCGACCCCGAGGCGTTCGCCGGACATAGGAGGGATAACTGGCCGCAGTTCGTGGCAAACGGGCCGCCGGACCACGGCCACATCTACGATGTTGTGAGGCGCACGGGCCTACCCAACGCCCTCGGGGCCCGTATCGAGATCCCCACGGACCTCAACATCCCGGTCTGGGTACGATACCTCGCCGGGATCCCCGGCAAGGAAGAGTTGGCCGACTTCATCAGGTTCGGCTTCCCATTGGGTTACGCCGGGCCGGTCAGCGATACCTGCGGGGTACCCAACCACCCCAGTGCAACGGGGTACCCGGAGCAGGTCGATAAATTCATCAGGAAGGAGAAGGGGTACAGCAACCTCATGGGGCCGTTCGAGGCCCCCCCTTTCCTACCCTGGTGTCACGTGTCGCCTCTAATGACACGTGAGAAGAGAGGCACCACCGATCGCCGAGTGATAACCGATATGACGTACCCCAAGGAGGACAGTGTCAACGGTTATATCGTAAAGAACTCGGTCTACGGCGAGGAACGGGAGCATGGCCTCCCGACCGTGGATGGGTTCGTCGGCCGCCTGGTGGCCTCGGGGCCCGGGAGTTTCATGTCCACCATCGATATCTCCCGGGCGTACAAGAACTTCCGGTGCGACCCCCTCGACTGGCCGTTGCTCTGTTTTGCGTGGGGGGAGGCATACTACTGTGATACGGCGATGCCCTTTGGTGCCCGTGCCTCCTCCTACCACATGCAGTGTGTAGCAGATGCAATAGTTAAGATCCTCAGCCAGAAGGGGGTCGAGGCCGCCATGTACCTGGACGACCTCATCATCCTCTCGCCCGACGAGGAAAAGGCGGCCTCGGACTTCGCCATAGCCCGAGGGCTCTTTGAGGAACTGGGCCTCCCCGAGGCCCGAGAGAAGGCTCAGCCCCCCAGCCAGGTGGTCACGTGGCTCGGCATAGTGATCAACTCAATGGACATGTCGCTCTCCGTCCCCGAGGACAAGCTACACGAGGTCCGGGAGCACGTGAGGGCGGTCGCCCAGAAACGATCGCTGACCAAACGCCAGCTGCAATCCATACTGGGGCGCGTGTTACATGTAGCCAAGTGTATCCGGCCGGCACGCCCCTTTGTGAGTAAACTGCTCGAGGCCCTCCGGGGGATGGGCGGGTACTATGTGTGGAAGACGGAGTATGTGACCCTATGGTAACACAACCACAACTTCCAGCCTGAGCGTTTAAACCCGGTCAGGTTCGCGAATCCGCCGTCTCTTCTCATTGGTCGAGCGTACGTGTTTACTCGACGTTCATTGGTTGCTAATGACGCTTTTCCCCGCTCGCGCCTGACAACGTCCGTGACGTTGTGCGGTCGGCTGCGTTCGCTGATGCCGTTCTGTGTGTAAACGGGCCGATCATAGCATATGGGGAAGGGGGGGCAGTGCCTGTAATGTGTAGGGACTGACCATTTTACCCGTGGGTGGGTTTTTTTCGTCATTTTTTCTGAATTGGATTTTAGGCTACTGTCTGACTGACTGTGGCCGTGTGTGGTGAGTGACCTACTTATCCAATTCAAGGAGAGAGATCTACAAGGTTGTGGTTTCGAATCTATACTGAATTCTCGTCAGGTGTCATAGGGACGTGCCGTTCAACGTCTCTGGATTTGGTTGGTTTTCAACCATATTTGCGGAAGGTATTGCGTAGAAAAAAATTGTTTTTTTCATGCTGGTGAAGCGTTCATCACTGTCATGTTTCGCTCTCAGGCTGGTGCAATGGGGTTGGGTTCGAGATTACCAATTCGCGCTAATGAGTGTAGAATTCTTTCGTCGCGTTCCCGTTCGGGGTTGGCGGCAGAAAATTTTTTTTTTTTTTTTTTTTTTTTTTTTTTTTTTTTTTTTTTTTTGACGTGGCATTCTGGGCATCTCTAACCGTACCGGTTGTCCATTGTGTTCAATCCCCATGGGGATTGGCTTTTGAGCCGGTGGATCCAGTTGAATTCAATTCGGTTCCTTAGGATACCGGCCCGCTTGCTGTTTGGATGCCTGAAGATGAAGTCTAGTATATGTACTTCTACATCTTCGGTTCCATGATGGTCGCATTCGTTGAAATGCGTCGGGACATCATTTTGGTTACTTGCCTTTTTGATGTTCCTGAGGTGTTCGTACATCCTCTCTTTGATTTTTCTTTTTGTTTGGCCCACATATTGCATGTGGCACCTTTTGCACTCGATGCAATAGATCACGTTTGAACTGTTGCATGTCACATTCCACTTGGTAGGATGTTTTTGTTTTGTGGTGTTCGAGATGACCTCACCCCCTTTGTTGATGAGTTTGCAGTATGTGCAGTCTCTCTTTTTACACTCGTTTTTCTGGGCTCCTTCTGGGGACGGTTGGTTCTTTTTTCCATTCCCCAAGTTGGTGCTCAGTTTTGCTCGAACTAGAATGTCCTTCAAGTTCTTGGGTCTGCGGTAGCCCTTTACTAGGGTTTTCCGGTGCATCTGTTTTGTCGTGATCGACCTTCCCAGTATGTCCCAGTTTTTGCTCACTGTATCCCCCACCTTATTACCGTTTGGTCTGTAGGTGGAGATGAGGAAAAGTTTTTCCTCTCGCTCCCTGTCCTCGGGAGTGGTCTTTTTCGCGAGTAGGTCCCGTCTGGGTTGTGAGTCTACTCTGCGTTTGCAGTCCTCAAGGATCCTCTCTGGGTATCCCTTATGTCGGAACTGTTCCAGCTTCTCGTCTGCGTGTTTTTCGAAGTCTCCCTTTCTACTGCAGATTCGTTTGATCCTTAGTAGTTGTGAGTATGGGAGACTTCTTTTTGTGGCCGGTGGGTGTGATGAGTCGTACCTGAGATACGTGTTCGCATCCGTCGGTTTCGTGTACAGATCTGTGTACAACTCCCCATCTTTCATCCTAACCCAAGTATCCAGAAAAGCTACTTCTTTCCTGGATTTATTTATGGTGAATTTGATGGATTGATGTCCCGAGTTGAGGTGTTTCAACCATTTCTCGAGTTCCAAATCACCATGTTCCCAGATGAAGAATATATCGTCTATATATCTCCACCAGGTTTTGGGTTGGATGTGGTAGCTGGATAGAAGGTTCTCCTCTACAGCTTCCATGAACAGGTTGGCATAGGACGGAGCTAGTCTCGTCCCCATGGCTGTCCCTCTGACTTGAATGTAGTGGTCTCCGTTGAACACAATGTTGTTGTTCTTCAGGACCATTTCCAATAGCTCTAGTACCGAGTCATTGGAGGGTTTAACGTCTCCCTTTCTCACCGTGTTTAGTTTTTTCCGTATCACCTCGATACCTTCGTCATTCGGTATGTTGGTGTACAGTGAGCTGACGTCTAGTGTCCCAATTATGGCGTTCTGGTTACATTGGCCCACGGAGTTAATACGATTGATGAAATCGTTGGTGTCCTTGATATAGGACTTAACTGCTGGTACCAATGGTTTGAGGAAATTATCCACGAATGCGGAAATTTTCTCAGTCGGGCAGTTGTTGGCCGAAACTACCGGCCTACCCGGTGGAGGTCTCTCATCTTTATGGATCTTTGGCAGAAAGTAAACATTAGGGGCGCATGGTTTGTCAGTTTTCAAGGCTCCCGTCATTTTGTTACTTATTTCACCATTACTGTTCATTTCATTTATTTTATCCTCTACCTTCTGGTATAGGATGGTTGTCGGGTCTGTGGGCACAGGCTTGTATGTAGCCGTGTCTCCCAGTTGTCTGTGGGCCTCCGTGATATAGTCCGTTGTGTTCTGTATCACCGTGGCTCCCCCCTTGTCGGCGGGTTTGATGACGATACTGTCATCTTTTGGGAGGTTGCGTAGTGCAATCCTCTCACCCTGGGACAAGTTCGGTCTGACCCTTTTTACTTTCGTATCTGGGGCCATAAGATTTATTTCATTTACTGCTATGAAACATTCTAGGTTCTGGGACCCGAGTGGTGGTTTCCAGTTTGATTTACCCTTGAGTTTTTTTATCATCACTGGATCATTGTATGGACCGTGGTTCCCCATACTAGGGAAGTCGGAGTGACCTGTACTGGTCCGCTCCTTGTTAAAGAATTGAACAGTTCGAAGTTTCTGATGGAATTCATCTAACTCGACCTTTTGGTCCCCGTCATTAGGTTTTAGTACCGTGGGACAAAAGTTTAGACCTTTATTGAGGAGAGAGAGCTCATCGTACATAAACTGATATCTAAGCCGTATATGTATGTGGAACGTGAGGGCCTGTATACCATGTCCCAAAAGCTCGAGGTTAGGGGAAGCCTGGCCCCCATGGAGTACGTGAGCGCGTTCTTACTGATGATGGAGGACGAGCGGGCGATTCCCGAGGGCGACCGCCGGGATATGTACAGGCACCTATCTCAGGTTACTGTGGATGCCCAGACACGGCCGTGGCCCGCGGTTAGGAGGTGGTCCAACTACATCTTCGACCAGGTCGAGGCCGGCCGCGTGTACTGGTCGGACCACGTGCGCATCCAAGACGAGCGCGTACGGATAGCCATGACGGCCGCCACCAGTGCCCCTAACGGTCAAGACGGAGGAAGGGACGGGGCCCGAGAGCTCCCCTGCCGGGCCTACAACTCGGAGCGAGGTTGTCGGCTACGGAACGGACATCAGGACGGGCAGATCAAATGGGTCCATGTTTGTTCGTTCTGCGATTCGGTGGGGCGGATGTGCACGCACTCGATACACGCGTGCAACAGGAAACTCGTGTACGGTGCGGGTTATGACAACGCTGCACCAACATCCGCACCCGCCCCACGGAGGACGCCGCACGCCGGACACACGGTCCGCCCCACCGAACTAGGAGTGCAGAAACAACACGCAACGGCTTCAAAAAACGGGCCGGACGCGCCCCGCGAGTGAGCGTGGCGCGAGACGCACCCCTCGGCCTCGGTACGAGTGCACTCGGCGAGGGGTACACGATCAAAGGGTGCAGGAGTGATGACGTCACCCCCCACGTGACAACAACACCGCGTGCCGCGCACGTGGGGGGAAGCACAGAGCGGGCGGCCCCGCCCACCGAGGAACACACTGCCGCCTGTGGTAGTGTTGGTGGGGAGGAGGAGCAATTGGCTCGGCAATTGCCCCGGGAGGACGGCCGCGAATCCACTCCCATCGACTTCGCTGCCGTGAGAAAATTCTGTGAGACCGGGATCCCGGTCCCCGGAGTCCGGACCGACCCCGAGGCGTTCGCCGGACATAGGAGGGATAACTGGCCGCAGTTCGTGGCAAACGGGCCGCCGGACCACGGCCACATCTACGATGTTGTGAGGCGCACGGGCCTACCCAACGCCCTCGGGGCCCGTATCGAGATCCCCACGGACCTCAACATCCCGGTCTGGGTACGATACCTCGCCGGGATCCCCGGCAAGGAAGAGTTGGCCGACTTCATCAGGTTCGGCTTCCCATTGGGTTACGCCGGGCCGGTCAGCGATACCTGCGGGGTACCCAACCACCCCAGTGCAACGGGGTACCCGGAGCAGGTCGATAAATTCATCAGGAAGGAGAAGGGGTACAGCAACCTCATGGGGCCGTTCGAGGCCCCCCCTTTCCTACCCTGGTGTCACGTGTCGCCTCTAATGACACGTGAGAAGAGAGGCACCACCGATCGCCGAGTGATAACCGATATGACGTACCCCAAGGAGGACAGTGTCAACGGTTATATCGTAAAGAACTCGGTCTACGGCGAGGAACGGGAGCATGGCCTCCCGACCGTGGATGGGTTCGTCGGCCGCCTGGTGGCCTCGGGGCCCGGGAGTTTCATGTCCACCATCGATATCTCCCGGGCGTACAAGAACTTCCGGTGCGACCCCCTCGACTGGCCGTTGCTCTGTTTTGCGTGGGGGGAGGCATACTACTGTGATACGGCGATGCCCTTTGGTGCCCGTGCCTCCTCCTACCACATGCAGTGTGTAGCAGATGCAATAGTTAAGATCCTCAGCCAGAAGGGGGTCGAGGCCGCCATGTACCTGGACGACCTCATCATCCTCTCGCCCGACGAGGAAAAGGCGGCCTCGGACTTCGCCATAGCCCGAGGGCTCTTTGAGGAACTGGGCCTCCCCGAGGCCCGAGAGAAGGCTCAGCCCCCCAGCCAGGTGGTCACGTGGCTCGGCATAGTGATCAACTCAATGGACATGTCGCTCTCCGTCCCCGAGGACAAGCTACACGAGGTCCGGGAGCACGTGAGGGCGGTCGCCCAGAAACGATCGCTGACCAAACGCCAGCTGCAATCCATACTGGGGCGCGTGTTACATGTAGCCAAGTGTATCCGGCCGGCACGCCCCTTTGTGAGTAAACTGCTCGAGGCCCTCCGGGGGATGGGCGGGTACTATATCAACATAAACTCCGAGATGCGGCAGGACCTCGAGTGGTTCCTGCGCTTTGCCGACGGTTGGAACGGCCACGCCCTCATCCCGCGAGGCCCCCCGACCAAGTGCCTGATCGTGGATGCGTGCCTGTCCGGCGTCGGGGGCACAGACGGCACCTACTCGTACTCCGGCCGGGTCTGTCCAGTGAACGACCCTGTTACCTGCATCGCGGAGCTCGAGGCCCTCAACACGGTATACGCGATGTGCACGTTCTTAACCGACCGTGACCGCGGCACCCGGGTGGAAGTCTACTGCGATAATATGGGCACCGTCCAGGCACTCCGGTCGGGACGCGCCCGGAACCCCGTCCTGGCCGAGTGTGCCCGTCAAGCCTGGATGGTGCAGGCCAGACTACAGGTAGACTTCGTGTACACACACGTCCCGGGTGCCCTCAATACCGTGGCCGACGCGCTCAGCCGGGCACACCTAACCTCGAGGGACTTTGATACGGCCTCTAGGTACATAAAATTCCATTCCCTAGTCGAGGTCATGCCATGTACTCACGTATCGTTCAACCCTGTGTTACGTCTCACCTGCAGATCCGGCGCTACGATCGCTCCAGACGAGGGCATCTGCTCGGCAATGCGAGGCGCGTGCCCCCGGAACGGTCGCGAACCAGCGCAGCGCCGTCGCGACCTACCTCGCATTCTGCCGCCGGATGGGCGCCGACCCCCAGAAACCTACCGTCAGCTTTACCACGGCGTTCCTCGAATACGTCGCGGACCACGCCCCCTCGCCGGCGACGGTCGCGAACCAGCTGTCCCACGTGCGGTCGCACCTACGGCTGACGGGGGGCGACGTCGCGCCGACGGAGGATTTCAGGGTGAGACGTGCACTCGAGGCCATGAGACGCAACAAAACATACCAACCGAACGTCAAGCCGGCGGTGCCGATGGACGTTCTCAGGGCTGCCCTCGAGGCCCTCGACGAATCACCTCTACACATCATTCTGCGGGCCGCTATCCTGGTGATATTTTACGCGGCGCTGCGACAAAGCGAGGTCGCCCCTCCATCTGCGACCAAGTTCGATCCGACGCGACACCTGTCACGCCAAGACGTCGTGGTCACGCCCAGACAGGTCTCGATACGTGTCAAGGCGGCCAAGAACATGCAGATGGTGGGGGAGGAAAAGACAGTCACCCTGCAGGCGTCCTCCGACCCGTCCTCGTGTCCGGTGCGGGCGGTCAGGAAGATGATCGCGGCCGCCCCCACGGCCAGCCCCGAGGACCCGTTCTTACTCCTGGCAGACGGCCAAGTAATAACGACCAGAACTCTGAGCAAGGAGTGGAAAGCGCTGCTACTCACCGCTAATCAGCCTACCGACTACACCCTCCACAGCCTCCGGAAGGCTGCCGCCACTCAGGCATACCAGGCGGGTATGCCAGAGCTTTCCATCCAGCGCTATGGCGGCTGGAGGTCTAATTCTCACCGAGATTACATCAAGGACACTGATGCCAAGGCCGTTAACCTTGCTCTCATCCGGTCCCTAAACAAACTTTCATAATTTTCTCCCACCCCCCCTCACCTTTTACTGGCTTCTTGGCATTTTTATTATATTATACAATTACGTATGTATTGTCTATACAACTCTATTGTATATCTTACTTTCATATTTTTATAATTGACATACATCATACCGTCAATTATCATTTATCTACTTTTACTTACCTTCATATTCACATTACATTTTAATATGTCGTCCAGTAAGGTCGCCATAAATATTTTACTGCATTTTACTACATAAAATTAAATAAAATTTTATACTCCCAGCTACTGCTTCTCTACTTTCATCCGGGGCTAGGGTAATGGGTTGCTCATGGGCTTTGCTCAGGGGTAGTCATTGCTCCACCCGGTGTCCCCCTCTACCGTGCCTCACGGGCGCCCCTCCTGCCCCCTCGCGGCTTTCACTCATACTACGCAGTCACGTGGTACAGCCCGGTCCAGACCCCGGTCTCACTTCTCCTTCACCCGCCCTGCAGTACGCACGTACTACAGTACCATTTTCGTCCCACCCACCCACAACCTCTCTCTCTTCACCTACTCACGTAGGCCATTTTTATTATATTATACAATTACGTATGTATTGTCTATACAACTCTATTGTATATCTTACTTTCATATTTTTATAATTGACATACATCATACCGTCAATTATCATTTATCTACTTTTACTTACCTTCATATTCACATTACATTTTAATATGTCGTCCAGTAAGGTCGCCATAAATATTTTACTGCATTTTACTACATAAAATTAAATAAAATTTTATACTCCCAGCTACTGCTTCTCTACTTTCATCCGGGGCTAGGGTAATGATCAATGGATTTTATCAAAAATATTTGTCAGGGTTTGCCATGCAGGAATTTTAGCCTCGTCTCAATAATATCTTTAGATTATAGCAACTGAGAACAGTGGTTGCCCCCCAACTACAGTAGCGCTATTTTACAATTTCTTGGCGGATGATGGCAGAACTAGCAATCACTCTATATGTTGAATAGATATGTTGAATACGCAGTATATCAAGTTAGTGTCAGAATTGTATAAAGAAGAGCTCAATATGAACTACTTAGAAATACTACGATCAATCTTATGCTACATCAATCTTACCCAATGTTGCTTGGATGAGCATTGTCTGATTGATGAAAATGTTAATCCAAAAACTTTGAAAAACAGGAGAGCAAAAACTCACCATCCCGACAGCGAGCAGGAACCAGCGTGCTTCCGGTTCGGTGTAGCCGGGTAACAGCGGGTCTGTCTGCACATGACACCGTCGCCATGGAAACACCTCCTTCCACAGCACCATCTGGCCCATCTGTTCGGAGTGGCAGAGTGTGAGGAGGCAGTAGTAGCGCAGACACAGCGCGGTGTCCTGCAGGTCCTCTCGGTGCAGGTGCGAAGCGAGCAGGTACCCCTTGTAGAAGAGCGCGCACCCCATCACAGTGTACGCGCGACGCATGTCGTAAAACTCCTCAGACTGTCGAGACGAACAGGGACATCTTATTAAGTATACACCCTTAATACACCAAAATTATTTGTTTGAGTAGTTTAACTTCTCATTTGTTTAATTAGACTTATAGAGCATGAAAACAGTGACTTGCTTGTTTAGTCTTACATCCAGTCAGACATTAAAGGTCCTTTTTAGACTTCCGCAAGGTTCAGCTTTTTCTTATTGGTTTTAAACCACAAGGATACCGATGGAATCTATGATGAATTTAGGCATACATCCTGTCCATACAGATTTACTGAAGTGAAATTTCTTTTACATTCCACACCACAGAGACATGGTTTGAAAAGGATAGGTCTTTGATATAGCCGTAAGTCTACCACTGCCGGGGATAAAGGAGGAAAGTGGCTGTACACCACACCACATAGACATGGTATGAGAAGGACTGCCCTTTGATATAGCAACCTTGCGATTACTAGTCCTATATTTAAACCACTGAGCTAACTTTACATCCCCTGTGGAAAAGGTGGATGGTCTCTCCCCTAAGCACTTTTCGTATTTTTCTGTGTTTTTAAGTACTTTTATCGGGTCAATAATGTTATACATATTTTTCAGACTCGGCTGGGCCGTTCTTCCGTGTGGTCCCGTGAGTGGTACAGTAACACGGTTTTACAGAAATTAGGCAATTGGTCAAATACTAATCAAAAGTAATGTGTGAGCGCAAAGTTATAGTGTTTTAGAAAAAAAATATAACAGAGTTTTACTGCAGAAAATGAAAAGATTTCCAAGGAAGAAAGAGGAGATGGAAATTCACAATACATGAGATTTGAGTACAATTGATATTTTGGGAACCAGTACACCACACCACATAGACATGGTATGAGAAGGACTGCCCTTTGATATAGCAACCTTGCGATTACTAGTCCTATATTTAAACCACTGAGCTAACTTTACATCCCCTGTGGAAAAGGTGGATGGTCTCTCCCCTAAGCACTTTTCGTATTTTTCTGTGTTTTTAAGTACTTTTATTGGGTCAATAATGTTATACATATTTTTCAGACTCGGCTGGGCCGTTCTTCCGTGTGGTCCCGTGAGTGGTACAGTAACACGGTTTTACAGAAATTAGGCAATTGGTCAAATACTAATCAAAAGTAATGTGTGAGCGCAAAGTTATAGTGTTTTAGAAAAAAAATATAACAGAGTTTTACTGCAGAAAATGAAAAGATTTCCAAGGAAGAAAGAGGAGATGGAAATTCACAATACATGAGATTTGAGTACAATTGATATTTTGGGAACCAGTTAATCCTGATTCTTTTTCGAGTTCACGTTTTTGAATTGAGGTATTATCCTAAAGGTTTGTACTCACCATATCAGCGAAGTCAGCAGCTTCAAAATCACTCAATGCATTATTTACAATGACCTGTGGAGAAAGTAAACGATCTAGTATCAAAAATGGTAGAAACACCAAGATACCACAGATTATAAATAGGCCACCAAAGCCACTTAATTTATAGAACTTATGTCAGCCATGGGCATACACTGTCCATGTGTCAGCTAACCAAATAATCTTAGGATCACTAAGAATATGAACTTGTACACATTATGTGAGTCTAGCGCTCAAAATTTTCTCCGGCCGTAACTTAGACTTATTCATTTAAACCTTTAATGAGCGATACTATAACGTGACGAAAAAGAGAGAGAAAAAAGAGAAGAAAATTGGCAATAACACCTCTATGGAAAGACTGGAAAAAAAGTTTAAATCTTTAGGGAGTACGTTGGTGTTTCAGTGTTAAATTTTTGTTTTGTTTTGTATTTTAGCATCTATATTATTTTTATGTTTTAAGACCGGATGGCAGATGCTCAGAATATTGTTCAAATTAAAAAAAAAAAAAGAATGTTTTTCAACAAGGTTTCTGGTACGACGTCTGGTGGGTTTGGTTAGGGTTTTTTTGGTTTTTTTTGCAGAACTACTCATCTAGATGGCACCTGCTCAAACTACGGACAATTTACTAATGCTCTGTTGTGTCCAGCCTTACCTTAGTCTCCTCGGGTAGATGTAAAGCACGAATTCCTGATAGGAGCTCAAGGAAAGGCTCGTTCTGGACGGCAGTCTGTAATCCTTCTTTTACCATCTCCGCTTTGAGAAGCGTACGTTGAGAGAGCAGAGAGAAGAAGTGGTTGATGCGACCTGTGTTCTCTTTGTTCCCGAAAGCACTGTAAATATTAAAAAGTCAACTTTTCATTACCAAGAGTAATTCTTTACCACTCATACACTTACATAGATGTCCGTGGAGCGATTATAACAGTAGACAGGGGACAGGTTGTCAGTCATTCGTCAAGTCAACCTGGAAGTAGGTGGCGCTACAAATGCCCTTCTAGCCGTGGGTGCGGTCATCTTGGAAGGCACCTACTAAGCCTATGGCGAATTCAAACGTTCATTTCTAATAGTTTTTTATATGTTGGGATGTGTTTAGTAATGCTCAAGTCTTTTCCTCGACAAAACCAGTGCACCTTTGCAGTTTCAAATCAAATGATTATGTGATGGCCTCAGTCTAGACCTTAAACGTGATGTTAACAAATCATGAAAACAACCAATTTTCTTCAAGTTGGTATGTTCAAATCATGTCTGGAGGTTGTATATAATCATATTTAAACGATCACATATACAGATTGCACACAAGAATGTCGGAAACAAAATTTTCTTTACCATTTTTTCACTTTTTCAGGGATTTGTTGTCACCAGCAAGATGGCGGACATGTCCGTTGTTAAGGAAATTCGGAGGGTATTTCAAACTGGAAGCCGCCAGATAACTCAGAGAATTTGAGGTGAACGATAATAGCAGTCGACAGGGGACGGGTTGTCAGTCACGTGACGTGAGTGATAATAAGAGTAGACAGGGGACGGGTAAGCAGACATATGACGTGTGCGAAAAAAGGTAGTGATAGGGTAGATATCTGTACAGCTACATTATTAAAAGGTTAACAAATTTTTTTTTCATGAAAACTTAAATTGTCTCGAAATTTTGAGGTACTTCATTTATACTCTATAAAATCCTTGAAAAAGTTTTACCTTGATGCAGAGTTCTACATATGAGGAGTTTATCATACTATGAATATTTACCTTTTCAGTGAGCCGTAGTGGACCCGTAGTAACCGAACAACATCCGCCATTATCTGGTTGACCTGCACCAACTTCAATCTGCCGACACGAAAAAACGTAGAATTATTATCAGCATTTTGTAACATCTCTCCTTTCAATGTTTATCCGTCTACCTGTGTCTTCTTTTTTCTTTGAACATTTATCTACACTGGGAAGGGGCCATCCATAACGTATGTACGAATTTCTGAAATATTTGACGCTCCCTCCTCAATCCCTCCCAATCTTGTACGCAATAGAATTTATTTCTTTTTTAAGAAGAAGAAAGAAGGAGCATACGCAAAATTTCTAAAATATTTCACCCGCCCCCCATCCCCCCTCAGTACGTACATACTTTATGGATGGCCCCGAACGTACTCAATCTTGCTACTAGTTTCCATATACACCCAGGCTATAAAATATTACAAACATCACTTCTCTGTAGTAACGGACATGATTGCAACATATATACAGGAAATATTTTCAATGAAAAAGTCAATAGGTTGGTGATTAGGGTAGAAACCCTGATAGAACAGTCCTTTGGTATTGAAAATATTATGTGGTGTATAAGGTATCACAGAGATATCTTCACTTCGTCAAGCTACATCTGTCTGCTTGCATACTCTGACTGTTTGGAGGTGAGAACTAACCTGTCTGCGGGTAGGCCGATCACCAGCAGTTGTTTGCCTTCCCTCGCGTAGGCGATGTGTATCAACTTGTTTTCTATCAACATGGACGAACTGAAAAAATACACCTTTACATTATACCTTGTCATCACATCCTAGTCAATCAACCAACGTTTGTTTGTTTGTTTGGGTAGTTTAACGTCCAATTTGTTCAATTAGACTTACTTTGGTTTACTTTACTAAAATTTGCATATCCTGCTGGATGAACAAGGTATCCTACCTGGTTGATCAAGTCACTTTAAAAAAATTAAAAAAATTAAAAATTAAAAAAATCATAGACTTAATCAATGACAAAATAGTGTCCTTCAAATTATGTTAGGTTATGTCAGGTTCAGTATTTTAGATGACGTTTGAATATGAATTTATAAATTATTTCAATATATTTGATAATTCTACATGAACAAACCTACATGGGATTTGTTTGTTTGTTCGTTTGTTTAGTTTAACGTCCAATATGTTCTATTAGACTTACTTTGGGTTTGACCGAATATATGAGATGAATTCAGGTAGAAATCTCACCCCGACACATTTAACGAGGTGAGAGTTCTTGTAGTTCCCACACCACATAGACATAGTATGAGAAGAATTGGCCTTTGATATTGCAGTAAATCTACCACTGCTGGGGGTGAAGGAGAAAAGTGGCTGCATTGGGGTTAGGGTTAGGGTTAGGGCTAGGGTTAGGGCTAGGGTTAGGGAAAAGTGGCTGCAGTGGGACTCCATATCAACAAAGTCCGACAACCTTGGGATTATGAGTCCAGTGTTCTTTACCACTGAGCTAACTCCTCATCCCGGTCGCTTTAGCTATGCTCGCTGGCATGCATATCTGGCCTGCCCCAAGAGGAGGCAAGGCGACCAAGAGGGTGAACAGAGTGATCATTACTGTCCAGCACAGCAGGCCCCTACATGGGGGGTAAATGTTGTAGGTTTAATGCGGGAGGAGGTGCGGCAGGGTAACTTAACTTTTTTTTTCTTAAGCAATTTTTATTAGAGAATATTGTATCACACAATCACCGAATTCGGCTACACAGCCGTTCTTCCACTCGGGCCCTAGTCCCCTACTCCTCATTCTAATGGCGGGTGTCAAGCCGAACGGGCTGTGGGTACCATTTTTGTGTAAGTCTTTGGTATGACCCGACCGGGGTCTGAACCCACGACCTCCCATGCTCGAGGCGAACACCCCCACCACTTGGCCACTGAGCTTGCTTAAAATGATAAGCAAATGTTGTAAGTTTAATGCAGGACGAGGTGCGGCAGGGTAACTTACCTTTGTGGTAAGTAAATGTAAGTTTAAGTAGAGGTGCAGCAGAGGAACTTACCGACTGGATGTAAATATTGTAAGTCTAATTCAGAATGAGGTGCAGCAGGGTGACTTACCTTCGCGGAATGTTGTCGGTTACATCTGGGAGCAGGTTGCCCAGGGTGAGGAAAATCCCACGAATCTCTGTCAACTTTGTGTCCTCAGAGGGGAATTGGTACAGGATGTCTGCCTGAAAACAATATGAAAACACTTCTGTACTGCTTCATCATGAGATTAAGGATTTTAGTTAGATTTTGTAGATGAGCATACCAAATATGTATGAAGTCCCAGAAATCCTTGCATAATGTGTTTTGTGCTATGTGTGAATGTTCTGTAACACATCAGCACAGACCCGACAGTAACGTTGTTTGGCTAAATCTAACTGATCTGAAACGAGTGCATTGAACATAACGGAATCGACAGGGTGGTTCAAAATACTGAAGATTAAGTAAAATAGTTCCTGAAGTAGAAGTAGGGTATAATCATGCTGGTTGATTTGAGGATGTATCCCACGACGTTCAAAAGCATGTCGCAGTTTGGTTTCTTAACACTTCTTGGTCATTCTTCCAGGTGAGTAGTATGTGAAAGTTTTCTCATAAAGTAGTAGCTATCACATTTTCCCCCCTTTAAATTATAGCGTTTATTTCCATTTAAAAAGTACATGTACAGATTGGAAAACAGCAGACTTATTCATATCGTATCACGTCATGAGCTTAACAAATTGTAGCTATCACATTAATATTATTGAAAAATTTCCAAGACGAGGGGAAAAAAAAAAAGAAGACAAATTCCTTTGATATTAGGCGTTTCTGCCTTTAAGGTGTTACCTTTGGTCCGTCGTCCTCGCTGGCTGTCAGTGTGAGGAGGAGGACGCAGTGGGGCAGGTCGGTGAGAGACGGTACGGTCTGCTGGGCACGGTCACCGCTCACCAGGCGAACCAGAGCCTCGTTCACCACGGGTGACTTGCGCACCACTCCTGGGCGTGGTGTGTTCACAGGCTGCACGGCCAGCTTCTGTAGCGTCAACTTCACCTGCGACATATGAAACATCGAAATTAATGGAATTGATCAGCGGTTAAACATGGTGGCCAGTATTTGTGGTGTGTTCACAGGCGGCACGGCAAGCTTCTGTAGCGTCAACTTCACCTGCGACATATGAAACATCAAAATTAATGAAATTGATCAGCGGTTAAACATGGTGGCCAGTATTTGTGGTGTGTTCACAAGCTGTGCGGCAAGCTTCTGTAGCGTCAACTTCACCTGGGACATATGAAACATCGAAATTAATGGAATTGATCAGCGGTTAAACATGGTGGCCAGTATTTGTGGTGTGTTCACAGGCTGCACGGCAAGCTTCTGTAGCGTCAACTTCACCTGCGACATATGAAACATCGAAATTAATGGAATTGATCACCGGTTAAACATGGTGGCCAGTATTTGTGGTGTGTTCACAGGCTGCACGGCAAGCTTCTGTAACGTCAACTTCACCTGCGACATATGAAACATCGAAATTAATGGAATTGATCATCGGTTAAATATGGTGGCCAGTATTTGTGGTGTGTTCACAGGCTGCACGGCAAGCTTCTGTAACGTCAACTTCACCTGCGACATACGAAACATCGAAATTAATGGAATTGATCATCGGTTCGACATGGTGGCCAGTATTTGTGGTGTGTTCACAGGCTGCACGGCAAGCTTCTGTAACGTCAACTTCACCTGCGACATATGAAACATTGAAATTAATGGAATTGATCATCGGTTAAATATGGTGGCCAGTATTTGTGGTGTGTTCACAGGCTGCACGGCCAGCTTCTGTAACGTCAACTTCACCTGCAGCATATAAAACATTGACATTAATAGAATTGATATTTGGTCAGGGCCCTATAACTTTTTATTCATTTTGCACATGCAGAAACTGAGAAACGGAATCATTTCTTTAATTTTACAATTTGACATCACTAGTAAGTTTGGTGTGGCTTCCATATTGAATTACCCACTTTTCATCGAGTGAGGGAGCACAGAATAATGTTGCCTTCTTCTCTATAGCAGAAAGAATTACAAACTATATCTAACGATAAACCAGTTTTAAACGATTAAATCAGTTTTTATTTTGATTGATTTTTCTTTTTTTACCTTTTTTTGCTCAATCTTCAGAATGCCTTTTCATTTTTAATGAATTGGGATGGGTCTAGGTGAAGCACCTTGTCCTTGAAAAGTGATAACATTACATGCCTTGACCTAGCCAAATTGATTAAGATGCCTGATGAGTCCGTATCGGATGAAACATTGCCCTTTTCCAAACCAGATCTATTAAATCTAACAGAATCACATGAAGAAATAGGTTTGATGAACAAAACTCCAACATTGTACTGTGCTTGAGAGTGAGAACACTGCGATGACCTGTTCCCATGGTGGCAGCACTTGTTGTTACACAGGTAACAATCGTTACCTGACAATATCATAGCAACTGGGTTCAAACGTGACAGGAAGTTGTCATTATCTAGGTAGCATCTGGCTTACTATAGAGGTATTATAGCCACGTCTCATGAATATTGATCTTATTTTAAATTTAATGATTTTTCATTCACGTACCTCCATCGGTGATGTGATTGCAGAAAGGAGATTGTCGAAGTTATCAAAGTTAACTTCTAAGCTGTTCACAGACATCAGCCAATCCCCTGCAAGGTAGAAACACACTTTTACTAAGAGAGAAATCTCAGTAGCACTCACCTTACAGCTTACATTAGTTTGTCTGAGTTCTTAGTAAAATGACCAGTGATAAATATCAACATAACATTTCAAAGACATGGCTGGTATGGAGAGTAATTATTTTTGATTTGAGGAGAGAGATACTTGATAAATTTGTTAGCTCAAAACATTCACAGATTTTCCCTGCCACTACCGCAATTACTGAGGACATGTGTTATCGTCTTTAACAATTCTATAGAACTGCCCCTATTACTGAAGGCGTCCAGAATGGTTTTTGGAATTTTCAAAGAACTGACACTTCCAACATTAGGGATGTCAGTTGAGGTCAAGAAAAAAAGTGCAAATATTTTTCATGTGGAATTTACATCCTCAGAAAGACTGAGAAAACATGGAAAACACATCAATGTTGACCATGGAATACGGCTGAGGGTTTCTTTGTTTGGGTAGTCTAACGTCTAATTTGTTCAATCAGACTCACTGTGGTTTACTTTACTAAAAATTTGCATATCCTGTTGGAATAACAAGGTATGCTGCCTGGTTGATCCAGGCATCTTACTCTTTTCAACTATATCTTGTCGAAAATCTTACATTTCTTATGGAAGTCAAGAATTTCTCTCTTGCCAGTGCTATGGATAACACTGTGCATTGCTGTTATATTCTTTAGGAATTTCTTCCTGCTCTTCTTATTTGTGGCCTGACAATGTATATAATCTTTGTTTTATACAAGAAACAATTTTACAAACTAGAAATGAAATTAAGGATTTCCATAGAATAGAGGAACACTGCCATCTGTGCATCATTAATGAAGGCTTACCGAAAAGTCTTTGAAACTTTCACAGAACTGACACTATTAACATTCAGATTGATCTTAATCTTTAAAACTATCATAGACAAGACGTACCTATCTTGACTTGGCCCGAGCGCAGTGCCTCGCCACCTGGAAGCAGCCCCTGCACCATGATACGCCGGTCACGGTTCACCGCAGTCTCCTGACTCGCCTTGGAGCTGAAGTACCCCGGCACGACACCGAAGAGCGTCTCGCAGAGTGTGGCTCTCCGGCCATAATTATGCCGGTAGGGGTCCACGTAGAGATACACATCCTTCGTGACTCCTGTCGGCACATCATTAAATGTCACTGTGTGTGCCGCAGCATGGTTCAAGTGATTCCGCAAGTTGTTGCGCGCTGTGGTCACCCCATTTCCAACATGGCCCCCATTGTGCTGCGGACCGGTCCCTTCGGTGTTGTTATTATTCTGCTTGCCCTTTGGCGTGATGATTCCCTTCACCTTTTTCTTCAGTCCTCTCTTGGTCTTGCCCGGAGTGAGCTGGGCAGGCGGGCGGTCTCGCTGGCCATGTGGGGAGTTGTTGAGACCGTTCTGAATGCTCGGTGTTGCGTGGTGGTCATCTGTTCCTCCGGGAGGTGGCTCAGAGTTCCAGTCACCAGTTTCTGGTTCGACGTAGAAAACATCCCCCTGTTTGCCAACAGACCCAGCCCACGGTGGCTCGAAGGAACTGTAAATGTTAAATAGTACATATCATCAATATATGCAGTCCACAGTGACTTAAAGGGCGTAATTGATAAATAGTGTAAAAAGTCACTTGCTCGATAATCGTGATGCTGCCACGCCTTCACAATATATGCAGTCTATGAGATTAAATTCAAGTAGAAATCCTAGCCCTAAACATTTACTAAGGAGGAAGTTCTTTTACCGGCCACACCACATTGATGTAGTTTGAAAAGGACAGGCTTTTGATATTGCAACCAGTCTACCCCTCCTGGGGATAAAGAAGAAAGGTGGCTGCAGAATACAACACACAGACATAATATGAGAAGGACTGGTCTTTTATATTCCAATCAATACTACCCCTCCTGGGGATGAAGGAGAAAGGTGGCTGCAGTAGGACCCGAACACATAATCTTGGGATTACTAGTCCATTGTCTTAACCTCTGACCTAACTCTCCAACATGGTGGCCCGAAAAGAGACATGAATGGTAAATGAAGCATATCATCAATATATGTGACCTATGGTGTGATGAGGGAGATGCGACTAGTAAATAATAAACACCCCAAGATTATCAATATTACATGTATGTTGTGGTCCAAGGGAATTATGAGTGAGGAATTATGTAAATTAACATACATGATTATCTACATACATGCTCAATTACTACCGAGAAATGAATATCATAATACACCTCTGTTCAAATGTCTCATACTAACTGGCCAACTGTACGGATCCGTTCTGCACACTTTACACAAACTAATAGTTCGTGCATTCAGTACCACGAGACTTGTTGTAAAATGACGTTTTTAATGATTTCCAGTTACATAACAATAATGTCCGAATTACATCCGTAACTCATTGTTTATTTTAATTTTTTTTTTTTTTTTTTTTGATTGTGTCCGAATTACATCCGTAACTCATTGTTTAGGTCAGAAATATCCACCTCCTCCTTCAAACTCAGTGAATATTTCTGACTCAAAACAACATGGAACATATTCCATTTAGGCACACTAACTATGTCTCCCTATAATACAAGCTTACATGGTCATCCATATAGCTGTATGATTATGAGGGCGACATGAACTGTATGACTGATCCTGACACATGTTCACAAATTAAACGGTAACATCTGGAGCCCCCCCCCCCCCCCCCCCCCCCCACCACTCCGTGACCCACTCACGCCTGCTTACATACATACTGGTTAGGATGGACACTGTGGCAATACGTATACGCATTATACGTTCTCAATGTTTAATCATACATAGGTACATGCTGTAAATGACGAATAATGCAACGTAAATGATGCCACCATAGAGTGGAATGTGAGTATTGCCGGCTCAACTTGCATAAGCATCAACGATAAGGATTTGACTGTGATGCTCATCGGCGAAGGTTTATCAATTAAAGTAAAACCTGAGTTGATTTTTCTGTCCTGAATGGACTACAGAGGGCTGAGTGACCCAAGAGATGGCAATATCTTGGTCCGTACTCCACTGAGTTTGACTGCAGAGTAATTCAAGAAGCGAAGTTGAGTGAATTACTCTGCAGTCAAACGAGGTGGAGTGCGGATCAAGTTATTTTCATCGAGTGGGTTTCTGATTTTATCTCACCCCGTATAACATTGATTATTGATGAAATGAATCACCCAATTAGCCATTGAGTATTGGGTACACGAACCTCAAGGCCGTGGAGTACGAGTTCCTAATGATAAGCCTACGGAGAAAAATACCGGGGTGAGATAATACGGCAAGGCCTGATTGGACCGTTCTGTTGTAGCGTTGCATCCATTCCCGATTATCACCGACCCAATCTTCAATTATAACCAGGAACAGTGATGTTGGAATACAAGGGCACCTGACTCTCCCCGATTATAATGGGGCATTACTACCATGCTAGTTATGCCGGTGTGATTAGGTCGGCGAAGTTTGTTTGTTTGGGTAGTTTAATATCCAATTTGTTCAATAAGACTTGTTCGGCGAAGTGCGTACATTGACGAATATATCACTGATTCTCACAGTCCTGACTGTGGTCAGGCAGAGTCGGCGTGTTGGTGTCTTATTACAAGACTTCGACTTCTACCCCTGATTCTCAGTGATGTTAATGTACAAGGGCACCTCACTCTCCCCGATTATAATCGGGCATGCTCGTAATGCCCGATTCCCGTCGGGAAATGGTGTGATCATGTTCTGAAATATTTCGGTCGGAAATTTATATCCGATCAGAATATCGAAGAAAAGATGGAATTCAGGGACACTCACTATGTATCATAATCATTATACCTAGAAATCATTAAAAACGCTATTCTACAACTTATTTTTTTTTCGAAAATGAAAGTGGTCCTGTGGCACGGAGGGACGTATGAATATTCTTTCGTCACTCAGTGACAAACAGAATCTGTATTCCTTGTCTGTAAAAGAGGGACATATAGGTACATATATATATATATATAATAATATATAATCAAACTATAGAACCAATAAAAAATTCTAAAAGGAAAAAATAAAAAATTCTCAAGCCCAGCATTTTTCAACAATATTCCCCGTGTAGACGGGACTATTGGCCTGCAGTGAATTGTGAACTATCTGCTGTTGCAGCAGTGAATGATAGAGGCTGAAAGTGTGGGCGAAAATAACGTTAAGGCCAGTTCAGACTGTGCAACTGGGGGGAGGAGGCGGCTTGCGAGCAGTACCTCCAGACTCAGACTGGTGGTACTGCGCTTGAAACTGGACAGTCCAAACCTGGTAGACCCAGTCGCAAGGTACACTCAAATATGTGTGAACCACACCGCTTGCGACTGGAACCCTTGCACCTGAATGTCCATTGGTATGCCCAGTCTCAGACTTGGCGTATCAAATATCAAACATGATTGATATTCAGAATGCTTGCAACTTGGCATACTTGAGGTACCTCTAGTCTGAGACTGGAGGTACCCGGTACGCCCAGTCTCAGACGAGAAGGATTCGTGCAGTTCACACTGTGCCTTTTGCCGCGCTGCACGCTCACAGGTACATCCTGTCTTAAACTGGGCGTATCTATGTACCTCAAAAAACACAGTGTAAACTGGCTATATGCCACAAGCAGAATTCTGTCCTTTTTAGAACAGAGATGTTAGTTGGAGTCACGAAAAGTGAAGAAATATTTTTCACGTGGAATTTACACATGGAAAAAAGAAAGAAACACACATCAATGTTGGCCACGAAATGGAGCTGGGGTGTGTGTGTGTGTGTGTGTGGGGGGGGGGGGGGGGGAGGTTTGAACCACTGTTTATTGGTGTGAATGAGACCAATTGAATCTCTCTTTGTTTTAAACAAGAAAAATGAATTTATAAACTTAAAGTGAAAACATAGACTTTTGTATGGAGGTCCGTGGTGAAAAAAAGGATTTCCTTGAAAAGCAGGGACAGTTACAACTGCTGCACTATTCTAACATCATGGCCTACAGGCCATCTTTTTACTAGCAGTACCGTATATCCCCGCGTATTGGGGTACATCTTAGACGCGTATTTTTACCGGGCGCAATTGAGAATTTAGAGGGGTACCATTAGAAATTCCATCAAATCAAAGGATAAATATGATTTTAATGTCTTTTTATGATACATATATATATCTTGTCTATATAAAAAACAAAACTTTTTTTATCAACAATTTTTTACACTGGAACCACATTTTTCAGCTGGAAATGACAAAGTAGGTGGTTTTTTCGGGGTGGGTGAAGGGGGCTAGGAGGAGGAGGGGGGGGGGGGGGGTGCTACTTAGAGGATTTTCCCCAAGTTGGGGGCGTCTTATACGTGGGTTTTCACCCAGAACACTCACCCCCCAGGTGCGTTTTATATGCGAGATGCGTATACGCAGGAATTTACGGTAGTAGTTTTCTCAAATACGCTTAAAGGCATATCCGACAATTCACAGTGGCGCCATCTTAGTGACTTGTAAGAAACAATGACAACTGGGTCCTTGTAACTTAATGTTGGAGAACTACAGTACATGTACAATTATAAGACATTCTCCAGTTTCTCCTCATCCAAGATCCATTTCTATTTGCTTGAAAGGAAATGTACTTAAAATATAGTTTTCTTCAACTCATTTAATCAATTTTTTTAAAGTTATGTGTTTTTTGCCATATTGTTTTTATTCTTACTTCATTTAAAAACCAGGACGATGGCCTGTGGTTGTTGGTAAATAAAAACGAGGTCTGACAGGCGGCCAGTCGTTCACGTAACGTCAGCTGGCCCACTTTGTGCACGCAGTCTTAATGTGATTTACTTCAACTATGCTGATAAATGTTTGTGTATTGTTCTCATAGGTATTACTATATACCTGTGTCCGTATGTCCTACGTATACCACCCGCTCATAACCATGTCGTATTTATAGCCGTACAACCCAACGAATCGTCTCAAAGTGAAGGTAAAAAATGGCTATTTTATGGAATATAATAATAATACAAAGACTGGGATACTCTGTCAGTACGTTATCAATATTTGGTCAAATTGATGATTAAATTGTTAATTTTACCGCATATTTATCATGTACAGCCAAAATAACCCCGTTTCTGTATATTACACACAGGTATAGTACACTGATACTCTATATGTACCTAGTAAATATTGATACAGTGATATACATATTTATCTGATGATGATACACACAGGTGCATATATGTATCTATTAAATGTTGATACACAGATACACACAGACATTTATATACCTGACAATGATACACTGTTTCAGATATCTATATACATGGTGAAGATACACTTATACTATGGAGAAACCAAACAAGAGTTAGTCGTGTTGTTGTTTATTGCACGACGGCAAGATTGCGTATTACTGCGCGAGGCGAAGCTGAGAGCAGTAATACTTGATCTTGCCGGAGTGCAACGAACAATAACACAACTAACTCGAGTTTGGTTTAGAATTTATCCTATCCTGCCCGTCTAAATTACTTCTACATTAACAGATGACATCATTTGTCAAGTGTATCCCACTAGAGCGATATTTTTCATTTTTCTGAACTCCAGACCGAATACAGTGACCCAATGTTAAGCCTATGGAGTTTTTTTTATTGGGGGTAGGATAAAGGCATCTATGTACCTAGTGATAATGCACTGGTATCCATATACAAGGTGTTGATAAAATGATACAGGTATCTATAGATATACTTGGTGTTGATACACACAAATTTGCATACTGAGGTAACTGTTGAACAGTCGAGCTTCCTTCCCTATAATTAAGTACCTGGGTGACAAAGGCCAGTCGCCTTGGGCAGTGCTCACTCTCCAACCATTACTCTGACTGTTTGTATACAATGCAAACACGGAGCCAAAACTGGAGGCAAATCACTGGTTCGCGGGTTGCTGGAGCCAAGCACCACAAGCAGGTAGCAGTAAGAATACTGAGAGGGTTAGAAGGGTATGAAAATGTGCTCTATTTGCTTTGTGAGGTGGGTGCTTGTGAGGTAGAAAATTCTCCACTTCTCAGATAGCCGATGAGAAATTTTCAAGATTTTAAGGAGGGCACAACCACTGATCCTTTCTCCATGTGGATGGTATG